>BROG01000230.1:0-350000 GCA_030159075.1 Atrina japonica | reverse complement strand
CAAACTGTCTATGATAAATAGCCTATGCTAGTATCAGTACATCATGTACAGATCTGCATAAATCTTACATCAACCTATGTTGCTTCAATGAAACCTTGTTGAACAGGACATATATTTTGGCCGAAATTCTGTCCCAATTTAAGCTTTTTTGTTTGGTAAAATTAGTTGGCTTCTTCGTACTCGTAGCAATACGGGCCATGGGTGACACATTTTCACTGCAACACATCGATTTCTCGTCACAGCTGTCGGGGTCAGTTGCTTATCCGATCTATTATTTTCATTAATAAGTCGACATAAAGTTGTGTGACAACATAATTGCAACTGTGTGAGATGTGAATTCCAGGTACCGGTAATCACTTTCGTGTACATATCGTCCTGACTCAATTACGTAGTCCTGATGTTCTTGCTGATTGGCTGACCATTTAAAGAAAACGCCTACTTCTCTTTAGATTGTCAGCCAGCCATATCTGAAGCGTAGTAAGAATTCCTTATATGGAATGTCACATCGTTATTCTATAAGTATGTAGATTACATAACGAAGAGCAGGTGATAACTATGTATAGTTTGGTAAATCATGAATTTTGACCACATCATATATGTCAATGCGATATATCCCAGCGAACTAGAATATAATGATACAACAGAATCAAACACACACGCTTCATACATAGACATTTTACTTACTATAGAAATTGACAACTTATCTATGCGAAAAACGCGACGATTTCGGCTTTCACATCGTAAATTTTCCACATTTAGGTAGTAATATCTCACAGTCACCCGCATATGGAGTTTATATTTCACAAATGATCCGATATGCCAGGGCGTGTACAACATATGAACATTTCATATACAGATGTATACTACTCATTGACAAATTATTGACACAGGGATATCGAAAACAGCATTTGATGTCAACGTTCCACAAATTTTACGGTCGGTATAATAGTTTTGTTTGTGAATACTCTATTTCACTGGGTGAAATGTTTAGTTGCCTTTTCGTTGGCGGTTGTTGAGACGTCTGTACCAATTGTGACGAGGATTCGTTCCTCACGTATTTCATTTGGACTTGACTGTGGACTCACGGCGGGAGTGACCGGTCGACAGGGGATGCTTACTTCTACATGACACCTGATCCCACCTCTTGGTTTCCAGAATTCCGTGTTTGTCCATTTTTGCCGGATTTGTATCTGTGTCCTGGACATCCTAAAGATTTATACTTTGGTATCTGAGATGTTATATATATATACAAAAATGTACATGTGTGTGTAGTCTTTTGCCGATGCGGTACCTTTTTGCACTCGATGACCCCAAATAGCAAAAAATAGCCAAAAAATAACTAAACGAGTAACCCCCACGACGCCCCCGCTAGACCGATAATATTCGCGAGTTATATAGTTTCGCGGGGGCGTCTATGTCATTTCGGGCAAATTTGATCATACCTTAATAAAAAAAGGTATGCATATAAAAGCAATGAACATCTTGAGAGGTATAAAACGTTTATACAATGCTAGTAAATGGGGATATAAGAAAGTCGCCGAAACCGTTTGGGACTATGTGACGGGCGCGTCGACGGAAGAGCAGACGAGAGACACCGTCAGACAAAATTTACGACGGACGTTGAAGGATGAACTCGGGGACGCTTCTTCCGAGATGCAACGCAAGAGAATTAGATCTCAATATAAAAAAATTCTACAGGAGGATCTTCCCAAAGGCGTTACTCGGGTTGAAGAAAAACGAAACGTCAAACAAAATTTACGACGAGCGCTAAACGAAGAACTCGAGGAAGGCGTTGCTCGAGTCGAGCGAAAACGAAGGCAACGTCGCGAGCTCGATTTGGGCGATAGTTTTCAACACTTCTATACCAGCTATAAAAAAGACGTTTTCGGTCATATCCATCGAGCCAATCTCAGAGCGTTGTTGGAGTATTTTAAAGATGACTTCATCGCTAAGATGACCGACGAACTAAGAAAAGGCCCCATCAAGATCCAAATTCAAGTGGTACAGCGATTCAAGCGAGACATATTACAGGAGGGCTGGCAGCTCATCACGCAACTCCATAAAACTCGACAACACGCGATTTTGAGAGAAGACAAGATCGAAGACGTATTTAAGAGCATGATCGAAGAGTTGATCGATTCCCTCGATAAAACCGTTCAGGCGGGGTCAGGGTGGGCCATCGACGACGCGCAAATGATCTTTTTGAATATTGCAAAGTACGAGCCGCCCCTGGGATCTTCCTATTTTAAGTTACCCGAGCAGATCATGAAAAAACAGGCCATCATCAACGTACAAAACGAGGATCAGAGGTGTTTTATGTTTGGCGTATTGGCGTGTCTACACCACAATGATTTTAAAGATGTGAACAAGTATAGACCTCGAAACTATATGATGTTTATAGGGTTGTACGACTTCAGGTGCATCGATTATCCGACGCCGCTGAAGCAGATCCCCACATTCGAACGTCGCAACGAACTCACCGTCAACGTTCTCGGGTGGACGAAGAAGAACGGGTTCTTCCCTTATTACATATCGGAAAGATTTCACGATCGCGAAGTCAATCTGTTGTTGCTAGAGGAAGAGGGTAATTGGCACTACTCTTGGATCAAGAACACGTCCAGACTGTTTTCCTCTCACTCAAAAAATGGTCACAAATCCTATCCATGCCTTCGATGTCTCAAAGTCCTATCCAGCGAGGAGGTCTACGAAAAGCACAGAGCCGATTGTCGCGGCATCAACAATCCGGCCATGAAACCCGTCATGCCCGAGGAGGGGAAGAATATTCTCAAGTTTAGGAACGTCGCTCACAAACAGCCCGTCCACGCCACGATCTATGCCGACTTCGAGTGCATCGTTTCGCCCCTCAACGAAGAGGCGGGAGATAAAACGACGAAGACGTCGAAGCACATTCCGTCAGGATACTGTTACGTCGTCGTCTGGAGATCGGAGAATGGCGTCGAGAAGATCGAAGAGCCTGTACTCTATCGCGGCGATGGCGTCGTGAAACATTTCCTGGATAATCTGAGACGAGAAGAAGAGAAGATTAAAGGCGTCGAGAAAAAGAAGCTTCGCATGACAGATGAGGATGAAAAATGTTTTAAACAGGCTAAGCGATGTTACATCTGCGGAGACGAATTCTCGGGGGATTTAAGCGCGTTTATATCTCTGTGGACTCGGAGAAAGAAACTTCTTCAGGAACAGAACAAATTACCCGTCCGTCTTCAGATAGAGATCGACGACATCATGAAAGAGATCGGCTCCAGGGAATACAATCTCGTTAAGGTCAGAGAACACTATCAGGAACGTCACCTCAGTCTTCAGACAGAGATCGACGACATCATGAAAGAGATTAAGTCTAAGGCATACGATCTCGTCAAGGTCAGAGATCACTGTCACACATCCGGCAAGTTCCGGGGAGCCGCGCACAACAAGTGCAACAGGTTATTGAGAAGGGCGAGGCACATCCCCGTCGTCTTTCACAACCTGCGAGGATACGATTCTCATCTGATATTATCCGAGATGGAGGTAGACAAGTCCGTCAACTGCATTCCGATGAATCAGGAGAAGTTCATCAGCTTCTCCGTCGGTTCCTTGCGATTCATCGACAGTTTCCAGTTTTTGTCGTGCGGTCTGGAGACGCTGGTTAAAAATCTAAAGGACTATCCCATCACGAAATCCGTATTCGAGGAGGAGGACTTCTCGCTCCTGACGAGAAAGGGAGTCTATCCCTACGAGTACATGGACTCTTTCGCCAGGTTCGAAGAAACGTCCCTACCGCCCAGGGAAGCCTTCTACAGCACGTTGTCGGACACCGACATCTCTCCGGCGGAGTACGATCACGCTCGGACTGTCTGGCGCGAACGCGGATGTAGGACCATGGGCGATTACCACGATCTCTATCTGAAGACGGACGTGATCCTGCTGGCCGACGTGTTCGAAGAGTTCCGCAACATCTCTCTGAATCACTACGCGTTGGATCCTGCTCAATACTACACGGCTCCAGGTTTAGCCTGGGACGCGGCGTTGCTCACCTCTAAGATCGAGTTAGAGCTGTTGACCGATTACGACATGCATCTGTTCGTGGAAAAGGGGATCAGAGGCGGGATCACTTACGTCCCGCAACGTTATTCTAAGGCGAACAACAAGTACTTGAAAGACTACGATCCCGATCGACCCTCCAAGTACATCATGTATCTAGACGCCAACGCGCTCTACAGCGAAGCCATGACTCATCCCCTGCCCTACCGCAACTTCGAATGGGTCGAGGACGTGTCCGATCCGTGCCGTCCGCCGGAAGGAAAGGGCTACATCCTCGAAGTCGATCTAGAGTATCCGAAAACATTACACGAATCGCACAACAACTATCCGCTCGCTCCAGAGACGATGAAGGTAGATCCGAACGATCTGTCCGACTATCAGAAGGGATTGATGAAGGAGTACGAGATGCGCGACGCGGGTCCCAAGTAGCTCATCTCCAATCTCCGAAGCAAGAAGGAATACGTCGTGCACTACGAGACGTTAAAGCTCTATCTGGAGTTGGGACTAGAGTTAACGCGAGTGCACCGAGTTCTGCAGTTCGACGAGAAGCCGTGGCTCGCGAGCTACATCCATAAGAACACTAGTCTTCGTCAATGCGCTAAAAACGATTTCGAAAAGGACTTCTTCAAGCTCATGAACAACGCCGTCTTCGGAAAGACCATGGAAAACAAACGGAACAGAACGGAGTTGAAGATCGTCTCCCCCGACGATAAAGATAAAAATAAAAAGATCCAAAAGTTGATCGCCTCGCCCGCTTACGACGGGTTGACCAAGATCAATGACAACACAGTCTTCCTCCACTTCAAGCCGACCACCGTTAAACTGGACAAGCCCATCTACTGCGGTATGACGATTTTAGATCTGTCTAAACGTCTGATGTACGGCTGGTATTACAAGCACTTGAAGGCCAGGTACGGCGTCGACTGCAATCTGCTGTACACCGATACCGATTCGCTGATTGTGGAGATACGGACGGAGGACGTCTACCGAGACATGCTCGAAGACGAAGATGAATACGACTTTTCCAACTTTACCGACGATCATCCTCACGTCCCGCCGAATAAAGATAAGAACAAGAAGGTGATCGGCAAGTTCAAAGACGAATGCGGAGGGAAACCCATCAGAGAGTTCGTCGGTCTGAGACCCAAGATGTACGCCACGTTGATGGACGACGAAAGCGTTACCAAACGAGCGAAAGGTGTGAGACGATGCGTCTTAAAAAATAAGATAGACTTCCACGACTACAGGGAGGCTCTCTTTCACGACGTCAGGACGTCGCATCCGATGCACAGTCTTCGATCGTTCAAACAGATCATCTACGGGATCCGACAGGAAAAGACGACGTTAGACCCCCTGGACACTAAACTGCGCATTCGGGAGGATCGCATTCACACTTATGCCTTCGATTAACACAATTTATAATCCATCGGGATTATAAATTATTACTCGACGATCAACAACTCTTCTCGCACGAAACCTCTCGTCGGCGTTTTGGGATTTCTGCCGGGTGTGTCTTTCAGGTAATAGACGTCGATGCCCTGCATGTTAAACTGTCGATCAATCTCGTGTTTGTCCACGCTCCAGATGGGATCGGTCGCCCTGCGCTTCTGCGGGAGGTAATTTCTCACGGTGTCGTCTTTATTCGCCTCGGCGGGCAGATAGAGAAATCGTACCTTGTTAAACGGACCTATCGGCGATTCGACGGGAGCGTGAGGCACGATGGCTTCGGGAGGTTGCGTCTCGTCGTTGATCGCTTTCACGACGTCCGACAATCGTTCCACCCATTCCGTGTTCACCTTCTTCGTGGTCTTCCCCTTTCCCATCTGATCGGTCTTCATCTCTTGGTGGTACTGATACACGAAGAGCCGTTCTCCCAACGTCTTGTTGAATCGTTCGACGATGGCCTGGTCGCGATGAACGTCGACCCGCCCCGTCCTGATCTTCGCGTCGTGACGTTTCATGAGCGCGCGGACCTTTCCCATGAATTCTTTACCGGGATCAACCTGTAGCAACTTGGGATACATCAATCGTCGTTCGTAGATCCGTTCGAAGGCCTCCGCCACGGCCTCGCTGCTTCTCTGGGTCAGCGCTTCCGCCTCCTTGTACCGCGTGCCCACGTCGGCCACCGTCAACGCGTATTTGTACGTCTTCCCGTCCACTCCCTATCGTGCGGCAGATACAAGAGATCGGCCTGGCGAATGTCGTTTTCTGCCACGCGTTCGAATCGGGGGTCTCACGATCTTCTTGGGGGCGGGGAGATAGATTTGCCATACGTCTTGCTTTTTCAAAAAATCGAAGGCTTCCTTCTCGCTGACGTTGGCCGCCTTGGCTAATTTCTTGATGGCGGTCTTCCCCTTCCAATAACCTTTGGGGCTGTAATAGATCTCTTCCATGTTTTTAGTTTTATGCAACGTATTTTTTAACGCCGTAGAAGACGAGACCCGTCCCGATCACCACGAAGAGGATTTCCTTGTCTTTTTGCTCTTCCGAGGGTTGATAGAAATCGCTCAACTTCGGTTCGGGAGCCATCGCCTCTTCGTTCGTCATCCGGGAGTAGAGTGACATGGCGGCGTTTACTTCTTTGTAGGTGTACAGCGCATGTCCTTCTTTCTTGAGTCTCTCGTTGAGAAAATCTAATCGTTTCGTGCGTTCGTGATTCCACTGATCTCTGGCCTTGGTCAGTTTTTCCATCGCCTCGTCGTGTCTCTTCTGTTCTTCGTGATTCGAGAATAGAAATTGCGATCCCGAGAAGGCTAGAGCATTGACCAATGCACCGCCTATCATCATCGCGATCGTTGCCATTTTAATAGAGTTTAGTTTATTTCATGATATCGGCGGGGATGATGCCCTTCTTGACCAACATGTCTTTGGTATACTCGGCGAGCGCAAACTCCAGGAGGATCATCCCGAAGTCCTTCGGGTCTAGATCCATCTTGGGTGCGGGCATCTTGAGGACCTTCTTACCAAGTTGCGCGTATCCGATGGCAATTCCAGTGCTGACGGCCGCGTGATACAAGGTGTTGACTAAATCTTTTTCACTCATTTTAGAGACGGAAGAAAATTATTTAATCCGTTTTATCCGTATCATTTCGGGGTTGGACTCCTTTTCTATCACGATACCTCATTGTCCATCTCGCACACATGTTGGTGGTAAGCGTAAGACCCGTTATCCCCACGCCGGCGGATATCATGAAAGCCGACACCTCAAGGACGTTGTCCAAAATATTGTTAGGCATTTTATAGTAAATAAAAAATTATTTATCGGGTTTTACCTCTTCTTCATCGTCTTCTCCGCAGACGTGGTGGACGTAGTGGACGTTAGCTTCCACTACTTGTCCGATCATGGCCACGAATAAACTCGTAGTGATGATCCCCGATGCCATCAACGCCGCCGTGTTCATGAACGTTCTCAGTGTCTCGTTACACATTTTTATGTTAGAAAAAAATTATTTAATACATTTCATGGGGATTGGGTTTCGATTCTTCTTTAGGTTCTGGAGGAGGAGGAGGAGGAGGTGGCGGTGGTTGTTCCTTTTTCCCGTAGATCAACAACAATCCGACTGCGAGTCCGCCGGCCACTAGCCATGCCCAGTTATCCTGGCTATTAGCATTGCTATCCTGGCCATTAGCATTGCTATCCTGGCTATTAGCATTGCTATTAGCATTGCTATCCTGGCTATTAGCATTGCTATCCTGGCCTTTACGACTGCACCTCTTTTGCGCTCCCCTTTTCCCCGCTTCCTGACGTTTCGGGTTCTTTTTCCCTATGAGTTCTTCCGGATTCATCGTCTTTTTCTATATCCTCCGATTTTTTAAATCCCAATATATGTGGAAAAATCGTGGTGGCTACACTGAAAGGTGCTAAGTACGCACCGTATTTAAAATACAGACTACAGCACACGTCGAGGAAGGGGTCTTCGTTCAGATCCTCGATCAGTTTGGGTTCGTCTGTGATGTCGAAAAAATATTTAAGACCTTGGGCGTACAGAGTGATGAAGGAATTACCGATCGACTTGACCATGCGCATGTTGAGTCGAGCGTTCATCAGACGAGTCAGCTTTTCCAGCTCCTTATCGTTCATCTTTTCCAATTCGGCGGTGGTCACATCTTTACCCAGAAAGTCACGCGATCGCCCGGATTCGACGATGGACGATAGCCTGTCTTTGGCTGATATATCCGTCGTACTGGCGGTGTTCGTTAGTATCTCGTCCACGTTCATCTTTTTTTAATATAATTTTTTTATAAAGAATGTAAAAGTTTTCTCAACCATCGTTCCGTTCGATGATAACGTTCTAATCGTAGTAGATGCAGAATCGCGAACAGTAAGAGTAATACCCATACCGCGATAAACGAGAGCAGGGCAAAGACGAGCATTTCGGTGAAGCGTTTCATTGTTTTATAATACTCAAGTTTAACGAGATTTGGATTTGTTTACGAGGTCTAGGAGCTGCTTGCGGAGGTCGTCCGTCTCTTGATCCGACTCCTTTTTTACGGTTTCGGACTTGTATTTGGTGTACAGTTTATCCTTCATCTCGCGATACTTTGTCAGCTCGTGAGACACGGTGGTAAATTCTTCGTCTGTGATCTTCCCGTCCTCGAGCGCGCGACTCACCAGATCCGTGATTGAATTCAATTTACTCTCCGCGAGTTTGACGATCTTGAGGTGCTTCTCCGATTTCTTCGTCAGCAGTCGTCTGACACCCTTCATGCTCAATCCCACCGCGCCCACGGTCAGGGCCACGATCTGGAGAGGCAGACCCGCGATGGGCACGGCGAATCCGAGTCCTCCCACGACGATGCTTCCCGCGATCAGAGCGCCGTCGACTCCCTCCGCGGTGTTGATGACGCGCTTGTATTTCTTGTGAACGCTCTTCCGCGTCTCGATCTCTCGCCTGAACGTCTGCTCGATCTCTCCGATCCGTTTGAGACGATAGTGTTGCGCGTTGTCCGAGGATGCAGTATCTTCCGATGGTTTTTCCGATGTTTCAGTATCTTTCGATGTTAATGGTGGGTATAATGGTGGGTACAATGTATCTTTACTCATCTTTTTAAAAGGGAAATTTTTTATACGTCGAGAACTACGACGCCGTTGACGGATCCCGATTTCGATCCTTTGTTCACGCCGAAGTTGAGGACGTCCCCCGCCGTCACCCGCAACGGCGGATTCAGCGGGACGATCTCGCCGGTCTTGGTCTGGAAGGTCCTGTGTTCCACGTCGTTCAGAACGAGCGTCACGTCTAGTTCTCCCAAGAGTCCCAGACGGATGACGTAACCGTCGAACAACATCTTGACGCCCAGCGTCGGTCGGAGTCTTCCGTTTTTGTTCACCTCGAATTGGAAGGTGTTCATGATGCGACGGTTTTTGGCCAACGCGGTGATCTCCTCTTTAGCGTCGTTGAGGTCTTTGAGGAGTTTCTCGTTCAGGTCCTCCACCAGTTCTTCCCTTTCCACGTCTTCCCAATAGAATCCCGATCTAGACATGTTTTATTATACGATTTTTCTCTTAAATTCCAACAGAACGTGAACGGAATGACCGTGATTGTCGACGGGGTTGCCTTCCTCGTCTTTTAGACGTATCGTTAATTCCGAGATGCGATCGCGTCTCAACGTTAAGAACACGGGATGTTCGACGTCTTTTTCGTACAAGTCAGAAAATTTCACGTTGGGACAGGGTAGGGACATGAGGATGTCCTTCACCGTACCGTCTCTGATGCCCTCCTCCAACTCGTCGAGATGAACGTTGAGGAGTTCCACCGGTTGCAGGTTGATACTCTGACTCGCTGAGATGATCCCACCGAGAGCCACGCCCGCGCGAATGCCGAGAATCTTACCGATTTCCGGCGGAAGCTCCACCGCCGCACCGCCCTTACCGTCGATTCTCAATCTCGTGGTGGTCTTGTCCAGGAATACCTTGTCGAAGTATTTCGCGAGAATTCGTCGTAGGTCGACGAAGGTGTACGACCCGGCGTGCACGCTTTGGACTTTGGGTCTGTCTCCCCCTTTGGCGTAGCGTATCTCCACGTCTTTCTTAACGTTGTACAAACCGTTGTTAAAACGGAAGGACTTGACACCCACGCACCACTCGCCGTTCGCGTTGTCGATGTAGCGAGAGAGTTTCACGGGTTTTCCGATGTCTGTCACGAGATAGAACATGCTGTTTTTAATATTAATAAATAAATCTTAAATAAAAAAGAGAATGAACGTCTACGAGTATAGAAAAAATCTAGATCTATCGTCGTTCGACGTCTACATCAACGCGAACAAAAAGTTTCGCGCGTCGTTCGAGAACATCTTCGTCAAGTACAACAACCCGGACGTCTTCGAAGACGGCACGTCGAAGTACTATACCATGCTGAGGCGGTGGTACCTGCATTCCATCGACGGATTCTGGCAGAACCAGCTGAATTTCGCGGTGTGGTGCGCCACTACCGGATGCGGCGTGACGCTGGACATGGGAAACGATCACCTGTCCAAATCGTTCTTCCGGTTTCACATCTACTATCAGATCAGAAGGATCCTGCAGGAGATCGCCGCCCCCTTGCCCAGCGACGCCGACTTCGAGCACTTCACGAACAACGTCGACGCGTCGGCGTACCAGCGGATCTGTCGCGAATTCGGGGTGCCGGTCGACGCGGACTGGAAGATCAAGGGATCCATCTTCGCGAAATACAACACGAAGTGGTCCACCTTCATCGCGAACCGGTCGGAGGGTTTCACGCTTCCGGGTCTGGCCAGACTGGACGCGTCCATCCGGGTCTTCGCCTGGGCGATCCTGGGCTCGCAGGGGGAGACGAGGTCCTCGATCGTGGACGCCGGCGCCACGTCGCTGGACGCCCAGAAACAGTTCCTGGTCAACGTCGAGGACGCCATTAACCGACCGCTCGACCTGCCCGCAGACATCTCGCGCTACGAAGACTGTCTGAAGTACGCCAATTCCAAGCTCGACTACGTCGTCCATCCAGGGCTCTACATGCTACCCAGCAACATGGAGCTGAAGATCGGCAAGAACATCGCCGGTTACAATAACGAGATTCTGATCGCCCCCGACACCGCGACGACGGGAACGAACGTCGACCTCAACGCGAAAACGTTCGCGCGGGATAAACCACCTCCTCCTCCCGTAGAGATCACACCGCCGTCACCTCCCATAGAGATCACACCGCCGCCACCACCTCCTCCCCTACAGGACAAGTCTTCAGACGATCACGAGGATCAGAAGGCCGCCGTCTTGGCTGTAGCGTTACTTTCTTTTCTTGTCTTCGTCGAGTTTCGTTAACAACCAACCAACGACGACCATGCCCAACACCCACAGATGTTCTCCCAACCACATCGCCGTCTTGCCGAGCGTCGACAAGATCCAGGACACGATGGCGCCTAATATACCAGGCAACGCTTCGCCGAACTTGACGGCTAATCTCGCGAGCAATTTACCGATCGCGTCCAGCTGTTTCTTGATCCATTCTTTCGCTCCTCCCTCCTTGTTGGGAGGTGGCGGAGGTTGAGCGGGTGGTGGTGGACTCGCCCCCGGAAGGAGCAATTCGACTAAGAAACCTATCGTCATGCCGATCGCCGTCAGGACGCTGAAGATGGTGACGCCCTGTTCCCTAAACAGATCGGCGATTCGTTCGCGTAACGGGACATTGTCGTCCAGTAACCTCTTGATGGACTCCTTGATGGCGGTGAGTTGCGACTTTAGCTGTCCCTTGTGGATGTCGATACTCTCGTTCACACCGTCCAATTCACCTTGCATCTTGGCAATCTCCCTCTCGATGTGTTCCCTGTCGCCGGGATTATTTTCGAGATCTTCCTTCCATTGCGATAACATGCGTTCCATATCCACTCTCTTGGCTTCTTGAACGCGCAACGAACCGCGAATGGTTCTCAGACTCTTATCTAATCCCTGCAGTTCTCTCAGGGGAAATTCTCCCTTAAAGTCTTCTCCATGGATTTGCGTCGATGTATCGGCGAGGTCGTGTATACTTTCAGATAATCTCTCAAGCCCATCGTCTAATTGTTTTACAGACGTTTCGTCACTATTAAAAGCGGTCATTTTCACCTGTTCTAGAACCCTATTAGTATCGCGTTCTACATTCCTTGCCTTTTGTACTCTGCGACGTTGTTGTTCTAAACCCAGGTCTTTAACAAATTGAGAACCTCCGAATTTTTCTAACGTAGATACCGCTAGAAAATTATCACGATCATATTGATAGTTTAATCTAATCCAATTTATTTTATCCTTACTCCATGCATATAAATCACCATCAGGATCGGTTTTAAATTTTAACTTTTTATCATTAACACTAACGTTCTTTTCTTCCCAGAATTTTTTCCATTTATCCACGATTTTACCGGTTTCTAAACGTTCTCGTTGATCTCCTTGAGGCTCGAGGGGAGGAGATGGAAAACCAGCATTATCCCACTGGTCATCTATAGTAGGGTTGATGAAAGACGTCTCTGTAGTAGTATCTTGAGAGACCCTATTCTGAGGATTATCTTGTTGAGAGACCCTATTCTGAGGATTATCTTGCATTTGAAAGTCATTGTCGCCGGACCGTGTAGCACCCTGTCCTTGATTATCGTTTGTTGTATCTGGAAGCACATCCATTTTAAAACGCTTTAAATTTTTTATTACGTAATAGAAAAAAGATGATGAATTACGGACACATTCTCGATCCTAATAGGAAATTGTGCACGCCCTTCGGCGTGAAGGGCATACGCCAAACGGTGACCGTGTCCCACAATCCTTCGAGCATCGAAGAAAACCAAACGTTGACGGTTCGCTTTCCCAATCTGAGCGAGAATGACGTCATCGTCCCCAAAAGCACGAAACTGTGCTTCGACATGGAAGTCGCCGTGGAGGGTGGCGATCTCACCAAAACAGGCGTTTATAATAATCTGAGACGTAACATCGTCAAGAAAATCGAGGTGAAGATCTCGGGGAACACCGTTCAGAGCATCGACGATGCCAATAAATTCTTCGTCTACAACGATCTTTGGAAGATAGAACGACGTAAACATGGCCTATCAGGGGATACAGACTAAAGATCTCAATATAATAAGAGCAAAACCCACCAGCTATATAAAATACCCCGCGACACCAATGAAGACTACGAAATTGTTGCGACGTTCGGGAATCGCTTTTGCATTCCCTTGGACTTCGAAATCTTGGAGACGAGCGAACCCTTTTATCAAGCGGGGTTACAAGATCGTTTGGAATACATGCTGACGTTTAGCGACGCCATACACGTCGTCTCGACGGACCCCAGCGATGCCAATAAAGCGATAAGTTATAAGGCCACTAACATCGCGTTGGAGTTCGAGAAAATCACCGACGCCAATCTCGCTCGCAGCATCAGACAAAAGTACGCGGGTCTGCATACCTATTACTTCAACCAGATCTTGCGCTATCGTAAAACGGCGATGAGTAAATCGGACAGCATCCTCAATTATCAGATCAACACCCCCGCGAAGTCTCTCGCGGGCATCCTGTTTCTCTTTAAAGACATTACCGTCAACGATCCCGAGAAATTTTATAATCCGAGAATCACCAAAGTGGAAATGACCATCGAGGGAGAGCCGAACCAACTGTTCTCTGCCGGTATGAAACCACATCACCACTTTGACGAGATTAAAAAGTTTTTCTCCCTGAATCGCGAAAACGTCACTGAAACGATCGCAAAGGAACTCGAGCTGAGCAACGTGACTCTGGGGAACTATCTCAAAGACCATTACGCACTCTGGTTGGACTTGCGAACGACACCCGAAAACCATCTCCACGGCACGGGTCGCAAGCTACAAAACATCAGCGAAGGCGTTTCCGTCCGCATCGAGAAAACACCCGAAACTGACACCGATCCCGTGGACGTTTACATCTTCGTCGTCAAGGAAGGTCAGATCAACATGTTTGGCGGTCGTTTCAAGGGCGTCGTCTCTTAAGAAAAATCAAAATCCTATAAGAAAAAATGTTCATGCAAGATCCGCACGCCGCCATGATCGTGGGAGCCACCGGTTGCGGGAAGACTGAGTTTGTCCTCGATCTGCTGGAACGCGAATACAAAGACGTCTTCGACCACATCGTGATCCTGTGTCCCTCGATAGACTTCAACAGGGCGTACAAATCGAGAGAGTGGATAGGGAGGACGTCAAACATCCGAAAGACAAACGAGTCGTCATCATCAATCCGGTGTCTAAAAATGGAGACGAGTTATTGCAGGACACGCTGCGATACTTTTACGATAAATACAAGGGTACGCCCACGCTGTACATCATCGACGACTGTTCGGCCACGAAGCAGATCAAGAAGAAGGCGGACGCTCTGTCCATGCTGGCCTTTTCGGGGAGACACGCCAACCAGTCCGTCTGGATCTTGACGCAACGCTACAACAGCGCGTCCAAAGACTTTAGATCGCAGATCAAGTGGGTCGCGCTCTTTTTCACCAAAGACAAGTTCAGCTATAACGAATGTCTGGACGAGAACGACGTCGTCCCGGAAGAGGAGAGAAAACGTCTCAAACACGAACTGTCGCAACGCAAGCATTCCAAACTGATCTTGCGGATGGAACAGCCGACGGATTACGAGTTTATAGAATAATTTATATTTTGCGTAAAATATAAATTTTTTAATCAAGGTGTTTGCGATATCTAAACCAAGACAATTTATCATCCCAGTTCACCGCGGGATTCCACGGTTCGTCTTTGTTGACATGTTTAGTATAATCATACCAAATGAGTTTGTTATACCAGTCCACCGCAAAATTCCACGGTTCGTCCCGTTTCGTCTCTTCGTTATATCTTTTCCAAAATATCTTCCTTTTATGCTCCATCTTTTATTTTTATATAAAAAACATTTCTTAAGTGTTTTTATATAAATACATAAAAAAAATAATTTATATTTGTATAAATATAAATTAATACATCATCACTGCTCCTCGTCATCCTCATCACCCTCAGGATCATCCTCATCACCCTCAAGATAAGACTCAATGTAAGAATCATAATCATATTCATATTCATACACATCAGGTTCAAGATCCCAACGCACCTCGGGATCCCAACTACGGTTTGTCATATTTTTTAAGTTGTATTCGCGCCAATATTGTTTATTCTCCCAATCGATAAGAGGATCCCAAGGTGTGTTGGGGTCTATGGTATTATAGGATACCCATTTAAATTTGTTTCGCCAGTCGAAGGTAGGATCCCAAGGTTCGTTCTCCCGTTCTTCGTGAAATTTATAAAAATATTTATTTTTCCAATTCACGTCGGGATTCCACAGCTCGTTTTTTTGGAAAGTTTTATTATACTTTTTCCATTGCTTAAAATTGTGATTGTATATATGAGTAACGCTAGTAATATGAGGATTCTTTTGCGGATTAACAAAAAATAATCTATTACGCCAATCGATGTTGGGATTCCAAACTTCGTCCTTATTTAACTCGAGATTATAATGATACCAATCGCGTTTATTTAGCCAATTCATAGAAGAATCCCACGGCTCTCCTAACCCCGTTTCCCGGTTATAACATTGCCATTGATAATCATTATACCAATCTCGTTCAGTATCCCATGAATTATTCGCTCGATAATAACGAAACCAATAAAATTTGTTTCGCCAATCAACATCGTTATCCCATTCGTCTTCTCCTCCGTAAAAACGATATGCATACCAATATCTTAAATATATATACGCATAATCCGGATCAAACGGAAGATCTTTCTCGTAATAATAGCGTTGCAAGTACGGATAAAAATAAAATCCTCGTTCGAAAAAATCTATATAAAGCCTATAGTAAATACCACGGCTTTCGATGGGTATAAGATTTTCGTTCTCTTCTAAAACCGCTACACAATGATTCTGTAAACTCGACACCATCTCGTTTTTCTATAACCCCGAGTTTTCTTAGAGGATTTTCATATTTTATAATTCATATTACCTTATGTAATATAAATTACTTTTTTTTATATTTTTGGTAATAGTAATGCGCGCGTTGTTTCCGATTATCACACGCCGGACATAACGTATGGGGGCAAGAATCGGATATCCAACATCTACAACCTTCGCATAATTTCAAGGGCTTAAAGTCGCGGTTCTTCATCTTTCTATGATGGAAATAACAGAAGATGGAATTCGTGAGAGGAGGGTGAGGACAGGGTTCCTGTCGTCTGCTGGAGCAGGGCATCTGACACGATGTTATATTTTCGGCACCTAACCCAACGCTGTTAAACATTTCATCGAGAGACATTTTTATGAAGACATACATTTATTTATTAGAAAATCAATCTTCATTTTCAGATAACTCTATGTCGGAAGGAACTTCTTCCTCCCCCTCTTCTATATCATGTAATATATGTTCTCTGATTATGACGGGATCGGCGGTAATGCTAATGGACTGATTTTGTTTCCCCACGTAGACGAAATCAAATTTAAGAATAGTACTCAGAGTACAACTTTGTTTCATGTAATCTTTTGCTTCTAAGATATTATTATCCATCCTGAATTTACTGCTGATTTTCCCATATTCCGTTCGTAATTTAGGATATATCATAACATCGGTATAGTCCTCGTCTCTCTTCAGAATGTGAAACTCACCGAGCTCAAACCCTTTCTTAGAGCTGATTTTAGTTTTAAAGGCCTTTGTCTGCTTAGAGGCAGCCTCCTCTATCTTGCCCAAAACCTCGATGAAGTCCTTATTATCGTCTGAAGATACTTTCAACATCAGTGTGTATTTACCTTTATATGTATTATTAATCCCGTAGGACTTTAAAACGGGTGATTTCAACCGAAGAGGTCCTGTTCCTTGTGAGGGATATTTGTACATGATCTTGAGAATATGTCCGTTCTTACATTTAATAGGCGATTCTATCACCAACCTAGACACATCAAAGTCCTTAACGCTACATATTTTGTTAGACATCTTTCTTCTTTTTATGCCATTAACGTTTTTCTTAAGGTATGATCAAATTTGCCCGAAATGACATAGACGCCCCCGCGAAACTATATGACTCGCGAATATTATCGGTCTAGCGGGGGCGTCGTGGGGGTTACTCGTTTAGTTATTTTTTGGCTATTTTTTGCTATTTGGGGTCATCGAGTGCAAAAAGGTACCGCATCGGCAAAAGACTACACACATACATGTATATATAAATATCTAAAAGTTTTAGCATGTATACTATTCGAATTAAGTCCCGATTGATTGTGTTATGTAAAACTACATGTACTTATAATTCAAAGTTTTATGCTTTTTATTCTTTCAAATTTTCTTGGCTCCTTTTCTATAATTTTATAACGTAAATGCCTAAAACATTGGATGTCGACACTTATATGTGTGCAAGAATGTCCCATAACAATTATCACCTTCTACCTGTTCCGTATGTAGAGAGACGCCAGTAATTATGATATTTAATACCTTGTTATCTAAATGAAAAATATCAGCCGTCTTTGATTGTAAACTTTTGAGCGATTTTATAAACTGAAATAAACGTTAAGTAAGTGATAGGTCCACTGGAAAATTGGCAGAGTAAAGATAGTTAGGTCAAATATTTACGTTTTGTTATGTTATGTTTATAGTTATTTTAATTCCATGTCACGTTTTAACATTATTTTTCATTTCAAGGCAATCTGCCAAATTATTTTTTGCACTAAAGCTTTTTCTTCAATTTGAACAACAGTGTTTCAAAGGTCTGCACTTTCAAAATTCTTTGCACAAGCCATTATTTCTAAATGCAATTTCAATTTACGTGAATCGGCGTCATATTCAACAATTAGTTTTGCAAATATAATGAGGACAGATGATCATTCATGAGTAAAAGTCCCGACAATTCAAATTTATTTCGATAGTTCATTGAACTTTGATTTAATATATATATATATATATATATGTGTGTGTGTGTATGTGTGTGTGTGTGTGTGTGTGTGTGTGTGTGTGTGTGTGTGTGTGTGTGTGTGTGTGTGGGATAGAGATAGACAGATAGACAGACAGACAGACAAAGCAACAAAGCATGCCGTGCATTAAAAAATATTTTAAGTACACTATACTGGAAGTTAAATTCCTTTAAACAGATAATCACTTACCTCGTATGTTCCAGAAAACACACAGAAACAAGACCGTCCACATGATTATTGTGTTACTTCAAGGTAAATTGTTCCTCACGATGTCCTTTACGGAAATGTCTGTTGGGACCATCTCAGTAGATGATTAATTGCAAGCTATATAAAGAGTCATACCTGTATAAATGAAATATTATTGTCTTTAAATATGATATAATATCCAGATTCATACTTGTATAAATGAAATATTATTATCTTTAAAACTATAAAATATAAGATCAATACTATACATTGTCTTTAAATATCATAAAAATCTCATTTAAATGTGACAACAATTAATCTAAAATTATTATGAAACACCTTCTTTGACCAACAGATCCAGTAATCAATGTCCTCATTACATGCATTATGAATAAATAAATCCCTGATTAAAATATTTAATGACTTACGTGTATTTAAGTGTTGCACCAAAGCATCCAGTGCGTTTATCCAGTGGTGCCTCGAGTGGAGAATATAAAAATATACCAGTGATTGTGTTATGTTGTTACAATGTACCACTGACGCTTTTTATGTATTTGAATAGTTTTTGTAGGCAATTCAGTCAGTTGTTTATTAATTTAGTGACCTGTATAATACGGTCACTTATTCCGCGTTGACGTATTTATGTTGCAACAATACAGCCGGTGATTTAATTATATGGTGCCCTGTATAATACAACCACTTTTAGGTCAATGCGAAGAGTATGTCTGTTGCAAACATACAACCAGTAATTTAATCATGCGATTTTATGCATATTACAGCTACTTACTGCTATGTGGTGACTTATTTATGTTGCGATTATAAAACCAATTATTTGATTATGTGGTGCCCTGTATAATGTAACCTCTTTTAGAATAATGTAATGACGTATTTCTGTTGCAAACATACAAAAGTGATTTGATTACATAGTAACAAATGTAACTGCAGGATTTTCGGAGACGTATCTTGTGTTTGAACAATACTACCAGAGGATCGATTATGCATTGACCTTTATGATACAGCCGTGTCAGAATTGTGTTTTGAGATATATTTTCTTCGAAAAAATACAGTCAGGTTACTCATATAATGTGTTGTAACGTGGCAGCCATTTTATAATATATATATATATATATTTATATATATATATATATATATATATATATATATATATATATATATATATATATATATATATATATATATATATATATATATAAATTGTAACAACATTGCAATCAGTGCATCAATTATGTAACTCAGTCAAATATAATAATGTGTGGTGACTCAAGCATAGCAACAAAATAGTCATATTAATGATGTGGTACAAGTGAGTCATTATCATATCTTAGGCAAATTATAGGGACAACCCACTACAGGGGAGGTTAGATATAGATCTATTAACAGAGGAAGTGGATACTCTTTCACAAAATAGCTGAAAGTTAATATTTTACCGAATACAAAATGAACCATAAACCGCAGTCGCAGTTGGTCTTTTCATGACAAAAGTATATGCTGGGAAGGGATCAATTAACACCTTAGAATAAAAGTGCAAATGGATATTTTGGAATTGGTATACAATTTATATTCAAGAAAACAACAGTGCGACTATCATGTAAACAAATCACTCAGTTTTCTTTTTATTTACAATTAAAAATAACTTTGGAATACAGGTTCTTCTCATTTCTTGTAACGGAAATTTGATAATGTACTCAACACAATTCCTACATACATGCCAGTATAAGAAAATTGGTAACTAATAAGTCAAAGTCCGTCTACATTTTCATATAAGCGGCGAATAAGTGAACATGAAATTTAAAGGAAGGATGGATTCGTTATCAAAACATAAAATACAAGTTAAATAAATAGCAAAAATATGATAACTGGACCGGCTTGTGTTTTTATATATCTACTGGTGTTATAAAATTTTCTCAACACGAAGAACAGTTGCGAATCCCAAACGACTTGGACCAGGTGTCCGGAAGTAGTTTGTGTCCCATCTTAGCATGCCTCACCCGTCGCAAATGTTACATGGAAACTTCTCGATTTCGGTGCAACGGCCAAGTTTGGTGAAAATGTCATCAGTTAGTTTAAGATCTGAGAAATAAATAAATACATCAAAAATAATTCAGTGATTGATTTATTCTTAAAATTTTATTTCATATCACAATTTAACTCTTCACCTTAATATATAAATAGCATGCTTTATTATTGTGTTTAGATAGTCTTAGACTAGCTTATTATGGTCTACGGTGTTAAAAGGATTAATACTACTAGTATGTTCTTTCATTTAACAACAAGTAATAAACACGTTTTACGCTCTTTGGCTCTGATGTTGACTTGGGGTGATGTTTACCAGGATAAATACCCGGATACCACAAAACCCTCTCACATACTTCCCTGTCCAATCCCAGGATACCACAAAACTACCTCAGATACTTCCCTGTCCAATCCCACTAGGATCGCACTAGGGTTGCATTGGTGAGAAGTGGATGTGCTATTAAGGCAACTAACTTTTCATGATTAACACTTTAAAAACATAGACTGAAATTAAGATAACAGAAAACTCACACTCACTCTTTAATCGATACTTCATATGTATTTATTGAAGCAGCATGCATTAAAAGATCATTTATCCTTCGAGTAAAATATTGAACAGTAAAAACTATATAATAAAATATATCTGATAAAAAGCACAGACACCCAAGTATTAACCATCACGGTGTCCAAGATGTTATAAGAACATACTAATTATAAATGAAAATGAACCAATGAAATAAACGAAATAACAAAAAGGACTCTTCGTATTTAATTGCAAACTTTTCATATTAAAAGTTGTCATAATTACAAACAAACAGAACTTTACAACCCAATGTAATGTATACGAGTACATAAATTGAACCTCAGGTACTATTGACCTTTACATTAACCCTCTTCATCCAATCACGACTGACCATTTTTACACAATTGTTCACAAAAAATATAAATTAGTACGTGCGAACATTCAAAAAAGTTTTATGTAATGGCAGTCTTATGCATTGAGAAATTACTATTTTAACCAGTAACGCATAAGTTAATTCGTTTTTATTGAACGGGACATTAGCTGTGTTTTCCAAAAGAAATCCTTTTACTACTTACATTGATGTACAACAACGTGTTAGAAATAAGCACAGGCTTAAAGTTGTATGCTTCTTACACTCAGTCAGGTCCAGTGTCGTGTGAATATACAAATAGTAAGGTCGAATTAATTATTTGCAACGGAATAGTTGACAAAGTGGTTTCTGAAGCAAATTTTACAAAATATAGAGCAATATAATAATTCTTATGCCTCTTTTCGTTATTATACATCAATTAAAGAAGTTAAAAAGGGAGAATTTCCCTGGACAAATACAGCTAATTCGCCTTTAATGTTAACATTGTACTTTCCTTACATATCTCATATGAGCTCAACTGATGAAGTCTAATTTTATAATATTTATAACCACTAGGTCGTTGCCACTGCTGGTGGACCGTTTGAGTCCCCGAGGGTATACATAAACCTAGTACCTGGTATTTCTATACCAGCTGTTCATCTTATACTAAGCAATATTTGGCACTGTTAACATCATTTAAATTCAAAAGCTAAGATGGTTATTTTTTACAGTGGTTACTCTTAGACGGATTTCGGCTATACTTTTAGAGATATTATTTGGCCTTGTATAATACCACTTCTATTTAGAAAATACACATAACTTTTAAATTGGAGCTCAACTGATGAAGTCTAATTGACAGAAACGATATCGTCTTGAGCATTATAACTTCGGTAGTATGTTTATAATATTTATATTATGGTGTCACTATAAGCAGACGCGACTAACATTCATTTCCTGATGAAGTAAGTCAGGTCAACGTGTTTCTTTTACGACATCTTAAGGAGACATCTTAATACATGTGTGTGTGTGTGTGTGTGTGTGTGTGTGTGTGTGTGTGTGTGTGTGTGTGTGTGTGTGTGTGCAGCATATATCGTATCAGTGTACTGTTATAAAAAGCACATAATAAGAACGTCAAATTATATAATTTCACTGGAATTCTGCAGCAAATATAGTCTATAGAATATCAATCACTGTTTTGTACTGGAATCAACAGGTTCAATGTTTGTACACAGCACTCTAGCTGTCCCTTGGTGTGCCTTGTGAATAACGATCGAACGGCCAATCACTGTTAAAAGAAGACATATCCAATCGTAAACAAATATTTATAAACATGCATCAGTGTTTCTAGGTGGAACCTAGAGAAGATTAAAAAGATCAAAGTAATTCCTTTATACTAACGGGTAGGAAGCTATATTGCACGTATACCATTCAATACTCGTGTTTACGATGGACTTTAAACAATTTCATATCCAAATTTTGTTAACTTATTGTTTTCCTTTTCAAAATATTACTTCCAATTATCTCAAATTATACATGTAACACTTGATTTACTTGGTAAACAAAACCTCTCTTACTTCACGTGTAAATAATTCATATTTTATAATAATTAGATTGCTTATAATCAGTAGAATGTTTCAACACCTACCTCCGAAACGACCAATCAGTGGCAGATTTACATCGGTGAAGAACCTGCGACCTCCTCCTATATCACAAGGGCCATGTTTACCGGAAGTGTCACCCAACTCACAACGCAATGGATTTTTCGGACTACATTCATCATATCCTACCTTAAATGCATAATAAACCAAAATGAAAACCAGTTTATAAACTTTATAACACATAGCATTCACAGTATACTGACCAGTGTTGCAGATGTAAGATAGTTTACTTTTATATTTATTACACAACTTTGGCGCAGTCACTGTGTTGATGGTCGTTTCATTTTGTATGCATTGTTTGTATTTCTGCAGACGTACCACGTATTTTGCATTGATAGATTCCATGTGCCAGGGATGTGATACCTTAATGGTGAACAATGAGGGAAATTGTTAACATGTAGGGGTTAAATGGGGAAATAAAACGAATACCTACAACTAGAGGAGAATTTTCACCCCTGAAGTACAAAAAAAATAAATGACAATTATAAAAGCCGTAATTTTTAATCTTATTTTGTATTTATCGTTCATAATATTTTCTTTTACAAGAACGATATGAACTTACGTGGAGAGTTTAACTTACAACATTGCTAACACTGATTTGAGATATTCGATTGTAACAAGAGCATTTTACCTTTACATTGACATTAAATGGGTTGTAGTGTGGTCCAGCACTGATACATCCTGTATACGCATCACCTTGCACAGGGTCCACATGAACATGCCAGTTATGTGCCGCTGACTACAATGACATACGTGAATTCTAACTAAGTCAAGTTACTTGTAACATATAGTTTAAAAGTATTGATCTACATGTACCATATATAACAGCTTGTATAATACTATATAATTTTCAGTGAAATTTACCTACTGTCCACTGTTCATCTTAATCTGCTTCAGATACTGCTCTCTCTCTCTCTCTCTCTCTCTCTCTCTCTCTCTCTCTCTCTCTCTCTCTCTCTCTCTCTCTCTCTCTCTCTCTCTCTCTCTCTCTCTCTCTCTCAAATCATTATTAACATAAAAACTGTAAACCATCATGGATATGCAATAGAACTACAAAAATTTAATAAGATTTAATTTCACTAATTTACCGGAGGTCACACTACCCTGTATATATTCAGTATATGTTATCAATACAATATACATATCAGACTTACTTTTTTCATACTATCTGTATAAAACAAATCCATAAGAATACCAGTATCACTCAATGTACCGTCCTTGTACACGTACTGTGACTTGAAAGTAAAGCAATGCGGTTTATTATATTTAGTAGTAGTAGTAGTAGTAGTAGTAGTAGTAGTAGTAGTAGTAGTAGTAGTAGTAGTAGTAGTAGTTGTTGTTGTTGTTGTTGTTGTTGTTGAAGTAGTAGTAGTGATGGTGGCGGTTTTAGAAGTAGTAGTGGGGGTGCTAGTAGTAGTAGTAGTAGTAGTAGTAGTAGTAGTATAAATGTAGTAGTAGTGGTATTGTTTGTAATAGTAGTAGTAATAGTGATTATGACATCATCATTGTCATCATCAACAATATCATCCTCCTATCCACCATCCATAACAAAAAAACGTTTTTCTTTATTTTTTTTTCATTTTATTACTTATGTTTACAATAATATTTGTAAGTGACATTTAAACCAAACGGCACACCACAACTGTATTTTTGGATGCGAAATAAAATGCACGTTGTCTGAAAATACTTTTAAAAATAGTTTCGCCACTACAAGCAAAATAAGATGAAATGCTTCTCGGATTATCCCTCTTACTGTTAACGTAAAAACATACCAACTCAATTATCCCTTGAATTTGTCCGCCTGTAAAAGTAGCTCTTCCTCGAACAAGTCTTCCGCCAGTTTTCGAAACGTCTTCCACAATGTTCCCACACACCCATCGGGATCCGTCCGGTTTGTGTATTACCACAGACCTCCCTGTGATACTTAGTGGCCCCCTCACGGGCAAAAAATTATCAAAACCTTGAGCATAGACACTCTCCTGGAAATAAAATAATAATGCAGGAATACATCTCATATAAAATCTGAGATACTAAAGTACAAACATTGAGGGTGTCGAGGATACAAATACAAATCTGGGGGATATTGGACAAACACAGACCTCTGAAAATCAAGAGGTGGGATCAATTCCAATGGAGGAGTGAGCAAACTCTGTTGACCGGTCACACCCGCCATGAGCCCACAATGCTATCAATATAGTTGATAGTACCGTGGCACCTGATCCCACCTCTTGGTCTCAAGAGGTCCGTGTTTGTCCATTTTTACCAGATTTGTATCTATATCCTGGACATCCTAAAGATTTATACTTTGGTATCTGAGATGTTTTATATATTCTTTATCACGGTATCAAAGCACAGTTACGTTTTGCAATGTCTTGTTTACTTCGAATGAAATAAGTGTTGTACATTGAATATTATGATATTTTTCTCCGGTTGTATGTTGCTGAATTATTCTATATTCTAGTATTCATTTTCAGACTAACTTTCATGAGCTGTCCTTCCGCCTAATAAAAGGTATGCATTTAATCAAAGCTTTCTGAATAAACTTGATAGATTGTACATTTTTAAGAAGCTAGTTCAAGGATCATTTGTCTTTCCAGTTAGTTAATACAAATATTTATTGATCGTAAATGAATGTTACGCAAAATTAACTTGTCATAGTTACTCTCAAATGAGAAGAACCTTACCTTTCCAACAAGAATGTTACCATACTTTCCGCTAAGATCTCCAATTTCATACATATCATGTGTACCTGTACCAGCTGGCGGACTTGTTTTAATGTTAATATCAAACGGATTAAAATGGCCTCCAACAGCATCCGGTGAGCAAGGAGTCTCAGAGGAAGACTGTACAGGATATTTGTGAACATGGTATCCTTTGGCCGTCTTATTTAGATTATTCAGATAAAATCCTATCATTGAGGTTTTAGATTCATATTGCGGAATATCCCCGGTAAATGTAAACGTGCCAGCTACATGTGATGGCGACATGGTATGGAATTTATTAACTTTAACAATTCTAAGCGGAAGTTCATAGATGTTTGCACAAGCCAGTCGCACTGTATCAGAATTAGAAGCATATATCACTAGCGATTTGCCAATAATACTCAGTGGCCCGGTTAGTGGAAGAATTTCATCTGTTACAAATTTCTTCTGAAAGCCGTTTGCACCTTTGCGAGACTTTATCGATAATTTCTTCCAATGTTTGTCTCCTATGTCCCCTACCTGGCATCTGAGAGGGTTACAAAATCGACACTCACGGTCATACGCTCCCTTTGTCTCTACCTTGTACGGATTGTAAATGTCCCCTGCATTAGAACAATCACATGTGTTCTGTTCAAAATTTGAACAAATACGTTTTGTATGAACTCGCCAAGTGTGATTACTGGTTGGATCTATGGTGCCGTCGGCATAATTCAGTTCTACAAATACTTGGGTGTCAGCGAATGCTTCGTGTTTCTCTTGTGTGAAAACGACGCGTCCGATCACAGGATTAGTAAATGTAGCCACTGCTCGGATGACCGGAACACTTTGTAAAACATTCGCGCAAATCCACCTGGAACCATCTGCACTTTTGTGAATGGTAAAAGATCTTCCTATTATACTATATTTGCCGATTAACGGCAGATTATCGTCGTAGAAAGTTTTGGAAATAACATCAAGACCTGTAAGCAAGCCGTATTTACCACTCAAATCGCCAACCTCATACTGATTATCAGTCCCTGTCCCAGGTGGAGGAGAAGACTTGGGGTCGATATTATACGGATTGTAATGTCCACCAATAAAAGAATCTGCACATATATTACCGGTCTCTTGTCTCTCTGGTACAGGCCATTTATGTATATGGTATCCCCCAGCGAGGGATTCAAGATTTTTCAAATTCATGACAACTTTTGTTGGATCATACTCTGACAGTTGACTAAAGTGAATAGTACCTTTAATGAGATAACCAAAACAATTTTAATTTAAAAAACAGAACCCATGAATATTTGTATACTGTCTGCGCCTGTGATAGTTTATAAAGTTATGATTTGTCAACATATTACTGATGTAAAGATATGGAAAAATTAATGTTATGCCACCATATATTACTAAACTCGTTGTTATATATTATAAAATTGACTTACACAAAATGCTAATATACAATTTGTGTAAACAAATGTATGCTGTATATGACTTTACGTTCATTATCAGAATTATTTTGAAATAAAAAACGGACAAACCTCTAACTTTTTCGTAGAAAACAGGGACAAACGCTTTTCTCTCTTTCACTTTTCTAATAAGGGCGCATGATACAATCTCACTGTTGTTTCTCGTCAACAATACTACTTTACCGATTACTGAGTCTACACCATTCAGAGGTAAGTATGTGTCAACATACGTTCTCTTTCCCTCGTGTCTCTTTGATCCTATTGGAAGCAATCCATGCTTACCAAGTAGATTCCATACGTGAACCTTTCGCATTGGTAATCTAAAAGTATTTTGGCATAACAATGGAGCCATAGTGTTATATGCAGCGGTCATGCCACGCCCACCAACTACCATCCAACGGACATCTTCGGCCACAGGATTTAATTCACGTGTCTTAAACAGATCTACCAGCATGGAGGTCGGTGAACCTGGTTTGTTTACTATTTGTCTAAAGACAATTTCCCCAGCAACATTTGACGTAAATTGTGCCGTAGCTGTCCAATGAGTATCAGAAGATTCCAAAGTTCCACACACTCGATCACCTGTCACTTCGTCTATCAAAAACACTGCCCTTGCTGTAAATAATAAGAAATATAATAAGTTCTTATAATAATAATATTATTGTTTACATCTCATCGAATATCTGGTTTTTTAGAGAAAAAAAGAGAAAAACCGTTCTCAACAAAGTGAATATACTGAATACATGTTTACACTTTGGCTTTTAATTATGTACATCATGTCAATATTTCCTGTAAATAAGTTGCTGTTACCCGTAAAGTACAAGTGTAAAATAAGACATACATACACATCAGTTGTTGATTTGGGATACGTAAACTGAAGACCTGCCGGTTGGCAACTGGTTTAACAACACCTTCGAAATCAATGAACCTGAGAAAGGTACGAAAGTAAGAAAGTACGAAACATGCCATTTTATTTACATAGTAAAAGCAAACTTTCATTTTGAGGTTTCGGGTAATGGACGAGAAAAGCAATTGTTACTGTTCATCGCGATCAGTGTTAAAATTATAATATGTTTTGTGCACTTATTTCTGCGTAAGTATTTGGACCTATTTGGATCAATTTGTCCAGCCCGACAGAAAGGACATTCTTTGTTTGTATTCAATGCACTTGGCCTCGTGGATCATGAATTATTAGCCTTTGTACAGGTCTTGGTTTTAGTTAATATTTACAAATATCGTAATAATTCAAACCTAACAATTCATATTACTTTACTAACAATTTCTTAGATTCTCAACAGATTCACTTGCTTTCGAAATCAAAAACAGAGTTAATTCCCTTTGCTTATGCGATTCTATTCAAAAGAATGACAGCTACTCAAAATAATTCCAAACCAGATGTAACACCATGCCAATGTCTATTTCATATCCGCCTCTACTAATTTTTCTAGTAGACGCGTATATAAAAACCGCTCAAATAGTTTACAAACAGGACCATTGATATAAATGTTGGAAGTTAAGGCGTGCTATTTTGAAATTAAGTACATTCATTTTGTAATTATATTATCAATGTTTAAAGTAGTTGAAATGAAATGCGCACTTTTGTCCAATATCCCGATCTAGACATCGCATCCACGCATGATCCATTCTCCTATTTTGTCTGATTTCCCATCGGTTGTTGTTCTGCAGTCCTTGTAGTGAGAAAGTAACAATTGTAACACCTGGTGCTAGTCCACGAAGAAACTTCACGGAACCCTTAACTCCTCCCATGTTAATTTTAGCTTCGTATTCTGCCTGCATCTGACAATATGTTGCTGAAATATAAAATACGATGATATATATAGCAATAGAAATTAGTCATATTACTCTAGGTTCTTTATAGTTTTCTTTCCACTATCTAAGCCCTGAAGACGTTGCCACAAGCCAACACGTTCTCGTCTTACGATTTTGATTTCCCGTCGTCGTATCCCAGCATTCGTTAGTGATCTTACGTTTCACTACTTGGCCAAACTACAAAACAATTTGAATAATGTTGCATGTATTCATATAAAACATATATGCATATGAATCTTGTTGTATAACCTTGTGTCGCTTTCTAAGTTTCGATGAAGAAGATAAACATTGAAAATACTATCGATAACTCTGTATTATCAAACACAAATTTTAAAACCGATTATTTAGAATTAACCGGCATCAGTTTCGTCATGCCAAAGATCCTCGCTCGAGTCCGAAATTTCACGAAGATATCACGTGACCACTCTCAGTATTTGTTGCTTTTTGTAGCAGATGATACGAGCACATGATTTTCGGTTCATTTAACTGAAATTTTTCATGCAATTTCCGTCCTTTCGTTTATCAAATGTCTTTCCACCTACGCACTCATCCACAACTTCAGTTTTTCAAAACATATTTGTAGTCCACTATTTTGACCGAACCAAGCAAATATCGAATGGCATCGCTTATTGCTTAAACTTAACGTAGCTAACAGAGTTTCAGATGATGAACTATTGAAATATATTTGCCCTGTTATATTTATTGAATCCTTGTATCACAGGAAATGATATAAATATAAAAAGTTTAGCTACCCAATATGGGACGCAAATATTAATAAATGAATTAATATGATTCATAATATAATCGCCTAAATGTTGTATTTACATTTGTGACAATCGTAGACAATACATTTTAAATTGCTTTATATACTATAGCTACATCACCATGGTTAATTATGAATGCAAATCTCTGTATGTTTGTCATATATGTATATCTTTGAAAATACATTTTAAATTGCTATATGGCCGCTAGATCACTAGAGTTAATTATGATTTTCGTTTATGTTTGTCATATATGTTGTCTCTTGGTTAAAATTATTCTAGAGGTAAAAGTGAAGGACTAACACAAAGACATAGAGTCTAACATGCCTCAAAGATATTGAAAATATATAGCATATACGACAGCAGTAACGGATAGATTGATTCTTAATATAGAAACTTTATAAAGAACTAAAACCTTTCATACTTAAAAGACAAGAAAATGCATTTCATACTTTAGGATATTTGTGTGAATCATAGGAAAAGTTGTAGTTATGCTGATAATGTAACCTTTCTAAGGAAAATTCTTGCGAATGACCTTCCTCCACTTTTACACAACTTAACCTCTGGTCTGTCGCCTACTGAAATGCTTGTAGAATTCCAATGACATATTTTAAGTGTTTAATATGTCACATACCGTCTTTTACAATTATATCTAAAACAAAACAAATTAAAACCATGTCGGTTTTTACAAACATCAATTAAAGCTGTTTCAGATTGAGATAAATGGTTGAAGCGTTCACGCACAAATTGATTGATTTATTTCAACTTGGCAATTAACAGTTTAACAAACTTTCGTGGGGAAGAGAGGTTAATAGTTTCTTCTCGGCAATAAAACTTCAAGCCTGTACAACAATTACATGTTAAAAAACTAGTATAACATCAGTTGTAATCCATACGTGTGTGTGTGTGTGTGTGTGTGTGTGTGTGTGTGTGTGTGTAAAATAAAAGACTGGGGCAAAATTCAATTAGTTCAGATTGTTCCGTTTATATTTACGGAATCAAGTCTTTTAGCTGTCTTTTATTTACACAGTAGTTTGTTAAGTTATTGGAAGTTGTGTCAGCTCAACGGAAAGGAAGAATTTGATAAACAAAATTCTGTGAGGCCAATCTATTTTGTTTTCAAAGGAGGAAATTCCATCCAGAAGCTTCTGAATGATACGAATAAAAAACAAACAGTGGATTTTAATTTTACATTTATGTTTATCAATCATATTTTGTCAATATATGATGACATTTTTCATAATTATGTGCAAACTAAAAGTTACAGACAACATAAGACCTGAGCACGTGCTTCATACCTAGATATAATATTGAATATACACAGGGGGTGTCAAATTGACAACTAAAGTATACAACAAACGTGATAATTTCGGCTTTCCTGTCTTCAACATTCACGTTTAAATAGTGGCATCCCTTAACTCATTGACAATTGAAGTCACATTCGGACCTGCCCATTTCAAAGAATGGTTAAGTCCATTGTCAGAATTCAGGGATGTATGATTTAAAATAAAGATTTCATAATAATTTCACATACCATATGAACTTGTTCACTCCTGAATTATGACAGTAGGCCATACTATTTATTGATTTGGGTGAGTCTATATGTGACCACAGGGGTTGATGTGTTAATCACCTGCATAGGGTAATTATGTCACTCAGGTAATCCGATGTGCTAGATTCTGTTCAACGCACGGTCTTATCATGTACAAAAGCTTTCTACCAATCATAAATTGTTTATCACGAAGATAGGAGAAACTGCATTTAAAGTTTACGCATGTCAAAGTTACGGTCATTATAAGTGCTTGGTTAGTAATTACCATTTCTCACTTACAGAGCTGTATCAATTGTTTGATAGTAATTGTGTAGTTTTCTATATTACTGGCGACTCGGATTAATTCATGATCAGTTTTATCTCGGTCTCACTACATGTCACACAGCTTCCTGACAACAGTACTTATATTGCATTTTGAAGCATGTTTAAGGTAATTTCGAAAAGTTACGGTCAATAAAATAAAAAGTCCATTTTTTCAAAAACAGGGTTGAATGACTGATTTAACTGTTTAGTTACCTAGAACAATGGTGACTAAGTTTCATTCATCTAGTTTTTATCTCGGTCTACATGTTATATCACTACGTGACAATGGTACTTATATCTGGATTTTGCAAGAAGTCATTCCATGTATACTGCTCATCATATCAGAATAATGTCTTACCTGGACTTCCTGACGGTGAAAACTGGTATCTATGATTTTAATAGTTGTATATTGTCTAATCTGGACTTTCAAACGGTTAATACTTTGATATTTCTGATTTTTATATTTGTATATTGTCTTATCTGGACTTCCGACCGGTAAATACTTTGGTATTTCTGATTTTTATATTTGTATATTGTCTTATCTGGAGTTTCTAGTGGTTAATACTTTGATATTTCTGATTTTTATATTTCTATATTGTCTTATTTGGACTTCCGACCTGTAAATACTTTGGTATTTCTGATTTTTATATTTGTATATTGTCTAATCTGGACTTTCTAGCGGTTAATACTTTGGTATTTCTGATTTTTATATTTGTATATTGTCTTATCTGGACTTTCAAACGGTTAATACTTTAATATTTCTTATTTTTATATTTGTATGTTGTCTTATCTGGACTTCCGACTGGCAAATACTTTGGTATTTCTCATTTTTATATTTGTATATTGTCTTATCTGGACTTCCGAACGGTTAATACTTTGATATTTCTGATTTTAATATTTCTATATTGTCTTATCTGGACTTCCGACCGGTTAATGCTTTGGTATTTCTGATTTTTATATTTGTATATTGTCTTATCTGGACTTACAAACGGTTAATACTTTGATATTTCTGATTTTAATATTTCTATATTGTCTTATCTGGACTTCCTAGCGGTTAACACTTTGGTATTTCTATTTTTTATATTCCTATATTGTCTTATCTGGACTTCCTAACGGTTAATACTTTGGTATTTCTGATTTTTATATTTCTATATTTTCTTATCTCGACTTCCTAACGGTTAATACGTAGGTATTTCTGATTTTTATATTTCTATATGACTTCCAAATGGTTAATACTTTGGTATTTCTGACTGGTATATTTCTATGTTGTCTTATCTGGAGTTCCTTACAGTTAATACTTTGGTATTTTTTATTTCTATATACCTATATTGTTTTTTAACTGGATTTCCTAACTGTTTATACTTTGGTATTTTCTGTATTGTCTTTTCTGGACATTCTAGCGGTTAATACTCTGGTATTTATGACTTTTATATTTCTATGTTGTCTTATCTTTCTACCGGTTAATACTTTGGTATTTCTGACTGTTATATTTCTATATTGTCTTTTCTGGACTTCCTAACAGTTAATACTTTGGTATTTTTTATTTCTATATATTGTTTTATCTGGATTTCCTAACGGTTAATACTTTGGTATTTCTTGTTTTCATATTTCTATATTGTCTTATCTGGGCTTACTAGCAGTTAATACTTTGGTATTTTTTTTTTATATACCTATATTGTTTTATCTGCATTTCCTAACGGTTAATACTTTGGTATTTCTTATTTTCATATTTCTGTATTGTCTTATCTGGACTTTCTAACGGTTAATACTTTGGTATTTCTGACTTTTATATTTCTATATTGTCTTCATTGGACTTCCTAACGATTAATAATTTGGTATTTCTGATTTGTATATTTCTATATTGTCTTATATGGACTTCCTAACAGTTGAACTTTGGTTTTTCTGATTTTTATATTTCTATATTGTCTATACTTTCTAATGGAGAAAACTGGTATTTGTAATTTTATATTTCGATATTTTTACCGGTAACCACTGGTATTTGTAATTTCTATAGAAATGTATTTGTATAGCTTCGTCACTGAACTTCCTAACATTAAACATTTTGGTATGTGTAATTTTACATAGAGCTAAACCTGCATTTTAAAATGCGTAGTACTTACTGGAGTAAATTGTAATTTACTGTTGTGTGGACTTCTTGTCGCATTTTAATAAAATAAAACTGTGTTGATATTCGGCAATTATGTAATGCTAATGACTTCTTGTGTTACTGAATGACATGTAAATGTCAAAAATTATTTTCTCATGAAAATAACGATATAATTTCTCACGTGTGCCAAAACAGACAAAGACAAGAACTAAGTGTTTACATAATTATAATTCTAATCAGCATCTAACGACAAAAACTTTAGAAAGATGTTTTAAAATTCGCCTCCAGAACTCAAATATAAAAGTAAGGAATTAATGTGGTTACTCTTAGACAGATTTTGGGGAATACGTTTGGAAGTAATATTGACAGAAACAGTCACCTGGAGTTATTGTTTTAACATTTTCTGCAAATATGTAACTTTGGTATTATGTTAATGATATACAAGCGTGTAAGTTTATTAGACCTCTCTGTCGTGATACGGGATCATTCAGTGACTATCACTGGCACTTGTATTAATCAGAAATCAATTTATCCTAAATGTGCTAACAATTATGAGTTAAACATTATTGTAAAATTAAAAGATAAAACAATAAAGAGAAATCATTGAGATTAGACTTACATAATGGAGAAAGAAGACATTAATGTTAGGTAACATAATAATCTCTATCTAGCTTTGGAAAGATAATATATTATTAAAGAAAGTATCATGCATTGGTGTTGATGAATGACCTAAAAATAATCCCATATAAACGAGTAATTGGACATCGTATTGGACAAATTCAACTTACCCTGTATATTCCAGAAAATACATATCGATAAAAGCCAAAACGTCCTCATATCGCTTGCTTCCTAGTTCTTCAAAGGTAATTAATATTTTCTTCACGGAAATGTGAACAAGGGTCATCCAAGTAGGTTGTCCCAGTGTAAATGAAAACAAGATACATAGCCATAAGAATGAAATATTAGTGTACAAACAGTTGTAGGAAGGTCTAATGGATATTTACAGCTACAGTATAAGAATAAATTACTGCAGAAACTTTTGAACCATCTGATCAATTTATAAATTTACCTGTGAGCCTATGTGTTTATTTCTATGTTTATCAACAGTGCACTAATACGTGTTTGTCTGTATATGTGTATATGTGTGTGCGTGCGTGTGTCTGTCTTTCCGTCTGTCTGTGTCTGTATCTGTGTTTGTTTGTGTGTATCTGTCTGTCTGTCTGTGCCTATGCCTGTTCGTCTTTCAATCTGTCTGTGTATGTGTTTGTATGTATCTGTCTGTCTGTCTACCTATGTGTCTGTTTGTCTTTCCGTCTGTCTGTGTATGTGTCTATGTGTGTTTGTGCTTGCGTGTGTCTGTCTGTCTGTATGTCTATCTATTTGTCTTTCCGTTTGTCTGTGTTTGTATCTGTGTGTTTGTGTCTGTCGGTCTGTCTGAATGTCTCTCTTTCTGTCTGCGTGTCTCTGTAGGTAGGTAGGTAGGTAGGTAGGTAGGTAGGTAGGTAGGTGGGTAGGTAGGTAGGTAGGTAGGTATGTATGTATGTATGTATGTATGTTATTTATGTATGTTTGTCCTTCCGTCAATCTGTGTGTGTGTGTGTGTCTGTCTGTCTGTCTGTCTGTCTGTCTGTGTGTGTGTGTGTGTGTGTGTGTGTGTGTGTGTGTGTGTGTGTGTGTGTGTGTGTGTGTGTGTGTCGGTTATAGTTTGATTTAAATTTCAGAGTTTTGCTAATGTTTTCTATTGTTGCTGCTAGCGCCCTAGCTAGTATCATTCTGTAATAAAGTGATGCTTCATGGTCATCGAGGATGACATATAGCTTGATAGAGAAACTAGACAATTCATATTCATTACAGTTTGAGAAATCCTCACCGTTAAACACCTATGTAAACTATGTGCAACACGTGTTCATCTGAATTGACAATTGTTTCTGTATAATTATAAATATATGATTATATTCAATTATTTATTTATTGAATATCGAAAAAGTTTAAGTCATGGCTGAAAAATATAATAATTCGCTACAGTCGTAAAATTGCTTTATGTTTCTCATTATGTTTATACCTTAAGTTTAAAGTAGGTTAACATTTGTACGGTGACAAGTAATACTTTTATTCGACCAAGCAGAACACTCCTATTGTTTAAACATTCTACAGTCCAGTGATTTTGTTATTGATACAAGCATTCTTTAACAGTTGTTACGTCAAATTCCGGAATGTAACAGATGTCAGGTAAATAACATCATGCGCAAAATGTTAAATAAGAGAAAGCATTTCTGGATGATGTTTATGCATAGCTCCATTTTGCTGCACAAGAAATTGTTTGAACTACAAAACTACTAAGATGAATTTTGTAAATGTAATCAGATGAACACTTTGCCTCCATGTTGTTAACTTTTAACATAAACTTAGTTCCACTTGAAAACACATTTGATCCAGACATGGCCTGATTACTTCTTGGGTGACCCCCTTTCTAACTTGTGCCCGATATCCTTATTCGCCATCCAATAGAGCTGCAACTGCTTAAAACAGAATTTCCTTAAAATACCCATAGCTTCTTTATTTTGAGTCAGAAAGTTTTATTATTCCGCGGCTTCTCGTTCAGTTCTTGGTAAATCCTGCATCAATACTTCAATGTTCATCATTGACTGATTCCAAGGACGACATATTCATACGTCAACATAACACAGGATACTAGTTTAATGCATGTGTTTAAGATATAGGAATCTTTGGGATACAGATAGATATGAGCGATTTAGTATATCAATGTTTTTTTATATACTTTGAATTCTATCATGTAATCGTAAAAGAGCTCTGATGTTTCTTAACTTTATAGATAATTGCGAGTCTTTTGCTCGTAGAGGCCTTTGTGCTGTATCAGCCAGTGTTTCTTTACAATTAATAGAATTGGAGATGATTTTCGAAGACAATTTTTATGTTCAATATATGGCTATATTGGCTGCAACCTAAGAATTAAATCCTTCTCCTTGGGGTAAGATATTTCACTATAATGGTAGAAGACTTTATACTCTTTTTCCATGTGTTTAGTGCAAGCGTATAGAAGATGATCAAACTTGATAAGCAATTACATCATATAATTATTTTGCAACACCCTACCTTTCCACAGAGGGTCATTAATTGAAAATGTTTTACTAGTTTTGCTCCGCTATGGAGCCTTAATCTTTGTACCAATGTTCATGAAATTATGTAGACGTCTACCTGTTATATAAATAATTTTACAGTCTGTCTTCTGTGAGTCGTAACTTACAGTTGTTGTTGTTGTTATATTATTGTTTAACGTCCCACTCAAGAATCTTTCATTCATATGGAGACGTCACCAAATGCCGATGAACGGTTTTATATTTTGGCCTATGCTCAGCACTTATGGACAGTGCCTCGTTTTTACTGTCTCATCCGAAGGACAGAAAAAGCCAGCTGCCTCCGCCGAAGCTCCATCCCGCGACCTTGCGATAGCGATTCGAGCGCTCTACCACGGAACCTCGACGGCTCTCTTACAACTTCTACTGTTACATCATAGCATTTTTTACTTATAGATTGACCTACATGGTTACAATGTTCCAAGTTATGTGAACTTCTATAAAGCTCATGTTTAGGTTCCGTGTACGCATTATACGTATTTTTGAAATGTATGGTTGGTTCTCATTATTTCGTGGTTTCTCATAATTTCTTGACGTGCAAAAAGCGTGTAAATGTTCGATTTTACGTAACGATGGAGAACGCGCACCGCTTCAATTTTGCTGTAACCAGACCCTCAACTTCCTAGATCCCGAGAAAATGCGGCGAAAACAGGAACATTCTCATTTTCCTTACCTTACAATATGATAATTTTGCTTAAATACCCCCACAGTAACGAAATATCAATATTAAATGTCTTATTCAAACCGTATTTTCACGTAAACATTACAAACTCCTTGTCAAAATCCATCATGGCGGATAACCAATGTCACGTGACTGTCATGTGATGTTCTATATTAGGCAGGTACATGTGAGAAATATTTCTACGGTGGCCCCGAAGTGTAAATAACTTTAAATATTGCAATGAAGTGATAATAATGTTGGACTGCCATTTATGTGGCAATTAAAAGGAAAGGTAAACAATGTTTATATGTGTTTATTTATTAATAACTGCTGAATTAAAAGAAGAAAAAGTTAGCGGTGTCCTTTAATTTGACATTTAGATATATCGACGACGTTTTGTCAATTAATAATGACAATTTTCATACATATGTCAATGCGATATATCCCAACGAATTAGAAATTAAAGATACAACAGAATCAAGCACACACGCTTCATACTTAGACATTTTACTTACTATAGATACAGAGGGGACATTAGCAACTAAGCTATACGACAAACGCGATGATTTCGGCTTTCCAATCGTAAATTTTCCATATTTAAGTAGTAACATCTACAGTCACCTGCATATGGAGTTTATATTTTACAAATGATCCGATATGCCAGGGCGTGCACAACATATGAAGATTTCATATACAGAGGTAAACTACTCACTGACAAATTATTGACACAGGGATATCGAAAACCGCGTTTAATGTCAACGTTCCGCAAATTTTACGGTCGGTATAATAGTCTTGTTTGCGACTACTCTGTTTCACTAAGTGAAATGTTGAGTTGCCTTTTCGTTGGTGGTTGTTGAGACTGTGGACTCACGGCGGGTGTGACCGGTCGACAGGGGATGCTTACTACTCCATGGCACTTGATCCTAACTCTTGGTTTCTAGAGGTCCGTGTTTGTCCATTTTTACCGGATTTGTATCTATGTCCTGGACATTCTATTGATTTATACTTTGGTATCTGAAATTTTCATATTTATTTTGTTTGTAGATGAAACCAAGGAAGAAAAAAGCAAAGTCATATAGACTTTACCAGACAGAAAATCTTCTGGAAACATTTTCTACTGTTAAAATTGAACATTTAAAAGTAAATGAAGCTGCAAGAGGATTTGGTGTCCCTGCACAGATCTTGCATGACAGAGTTGTAGGGGAAAAATATAAATTCCACATTAGGTAGGAGTAATTATTTTTCAAGGACGAATCAGAGCTTGTGAACCATATTGTTAAAATGATGGCGGAGATATGGTTACTCAAAATTGGAAGTAACATCCCTTGCTTCAAATATGGCAGTAGAGCTTGGAAGGAAGGACCCAACAAAAAAACTCTGTAACAAATGGCATTATGGCTTTATGGAACTAGTTGTCAATTATTAAACCTAGGGAACTAGAGTCCACAAGGACAGCAACCCTGACAGAAAATGTTGTTACTAATTGCTTTGAAGAATTAAATAAAATACTGAATGATGAAACTGGTTTGCAAACCAATCACAAGCCTCACAAAGTTGTAATAGCTAGGGGTACAAAACCACAAACTGTGACTTCTCCAAAATCCGGCACTCCAACTTTAACTTCATGTGCAAATGCAATTGGGTCTGCGTTACCACCTTTCTTTGTATTCAAAGGTAAGCAGCTTTTACCACATCTGAAAGGTTCTCTCCCTGGAACTGATGCATGTATGTCCGGCGGGTCAAACGCAGGAACATTTAAAACATGTCTGAATTATCATTTTCTCAAATATGCACAGCGTGACCCCGATGGTGACAAAAATCTATCGTTTTATGATGAACATATTACATATATCACATATTTCCTTAGAAGTAATCCACTGGACAAATTAAAAAAAACATAATTTTATTAGTATTGCCGCCCCATACATCACACATCCTGCAACCCCTTGATGTTGACTGTTTCGGAATATCTGCATCTTGGGTGACTCCCTTTCTAACTTGTGCCCGATATCCTTAGTTTTTTCAGTTTAGTTTTTCAATGTCATTTTCGAGAAACCTAGGTGTAGTTTTGGAGAACTAGGTTAAACAAAGAACAAAATTGGATTGAACTGAGAACGAAATTAGTTTTAACTCTACCATAATCAATTAAAGATTTATACCTTGGTATCTTGTGATATACCTACAAGATTTTATTCTGTAGACATTTAATTCATTTTGGTGCAGTTAAACCTAGATTTCCTCAGATAAACCTAGTCTTTCTTCAGTTGATGCGAATTAATAGGGTTTAACTGAATAAAATTTAGGTTTAGCTAATTAATTAGAATTTTACGTGTCATATATCTGGAGCAGTGAAATTTGAAGTATGGTAGGAAATGACTTTACCTGACATGTGGCACTAGGATTCTAGTCTCAAAACACAGGATTTACTCTGAGAGTTAATTACCATACAGACGTTTTAGATTCCTGGAATTTTGTATACACATTTGACCCTCAGAATGTCATTTTCCAATACAAATCCGTTCCCGTCATTAAAATCATTTCGTGATATAAATGCATGGCATAACTTCTTAATAGATGTATTTCATGAAGTTTCTTACATCGTAACACAGGTTAGTATACATCATTTTAATTATCACACGAAATTTTTAACACTTTATAGTTGTTTATGTTTGTATGATATATGTTTTACTGAATTTGGAGACCTCATATGAAGCAATATGTTTGATTTTTTATACATATATCATTTGAAACGGGGCATAATCTAAACGTGGGTAAATCCTCGAAAATAAGCAAAATTACACCAATGGTGTTGAGTAATATTGCAAATGATAATAAACTAACAAATATTAAAAATAAAATACAAATTGCGGTCCCCAAGTACCTGTGACTATACAGTCGTAAAATACACGTAAATCAAATGATAAAATCAACACGATGAATATAGATACTTTTAGATGAATACAAGCTATCATAATAACGATGTTTGCAAGTAAGTGGATTTAACAATGTGTTAGTAGTAAAATGTTGTCATCTGATTTATAATTGCCCAAAGTTCATGTCCTACAAAATTAATTACTTGAACGTACAAGTTGCTCACCGTGTTTTACGATGTTTTTATCATGGAACATTTTGGACTTTATTTTTGTTTCCTGTCGTAGCAAATAAAATAGAAATAAGTAACAACTGCAAACATCACCTCGTAAACTTAACATTGTCTTAAAGTATATATCGCTTAATGTCAAACAAAACGTATATTTTTTAATTGCTGCAAAAACGTGTTAGTTTTTTAAAATGGTAAAGTGTAATAAACATTAAATCATCCCGAATCACAGACAAGGTTTGTGTATAGAATATCATAATGCTGGGTTTGACTGTTGATATATTTGATAACCTTTCCCTTTCGAAACTACATCTATTTTAAATTCGACCTAAACTGATGAAATCTTAATGACAGACACGATAGTCTTGAGAGCGGCGTTTGTTTTTATTGATGTTGTTGTTGCTGTTGTTATTGTTTTTTGTGTTTGCTGTTGCATTCATTTCTTTGCAAAACTGTAACTGTGTCATTTTATTTACAATATTTTCCGACGTTAATGTCATATATATCGAATAAAATACATTTAATGATTCATATTTTCTTTTTAGTATATTTGGGGGTCAAACGTTTTAAATTACGAACAATAACTGCTTAATGGAAAAGTCTCGGGTATGAAAATGAATTTTTTGGTTTACTCATTTTACTATGCCGTTGCAAAATAGATTGAAAGACGTGCGGAAGAAAAAATGAAGATGAATTACAAGTCCCGTTATATAACCAAACGCCTATATATATATAAGGGAATCGAGATGTTAACCACCAATTGAATACAGGTTCACAAAACATTGTAAGGCTAATTCACTTCGAGACTAGAAAAAAATATACTTTTTACCCAAATTGACCAATAAAACTAGACAGGATCTGGCAGTTCATATATATATAATAATTTCCTGATTAAATATTAGAAACATAATACCAAAGTAGTTATATAATGCTCCAGACGATCGATTGAAATGAATTGTAAATATCTGTATTTAAACTATAAATCGGTTGGTGTATTCTGGGGTTTTCAGAACCTAACCCTTCCTCCGGATGTTCCGGATAACCAAAGAGTAGTAAATCAACACGGTTATAAAGACGGACACGTACGTGTGTATCAGTGCTGTATACAAGGTACAAGGAACGATAACTCTTGATATATCATATTGTTGAATTGTTATCATGGATCTCATGAAATGCAAACAAAACTTTGATAACAGCTTAATCCCACATTGGTTCACATTTGAGAGATCTAGGACGGGTGAGTACCTAGTTATGTGTGTATTTTTCCTTTCTCATATATGTATACATACTATCAATATCTACAATTTCGGTGATTTTTCCATTGCTTCAAAAATGTTGTAAAATTGAATAATTTAAGAGTCACAATTAACAGTAATAAAAGAAATGTGGTTATTCAGTTCATGGTACCTGTCAATATCTATTTATAGAATTTGTTCGTGTGATCTATGTTTAAAATGACAACATAACTATCTTGCTTTGCTTTCAAAATCAGTAGATTAGGAAGAGAAGCCAAAATATATGCCAGAAAACAAAATGTCGTGCCATTTCATACGCGACCATATGTCAAAAAGGCTTTCATCGTCTAAGAAGAAAATAATCATGAATTCAAGTGATAGGTCACTGTACATATACACAGATACGCACGCATACAAACACTATAAATCCAAGACGACAGCGATTTTATTGATACCCCCCTCATTTTGTCAATTCTCACGTGCGATCCTCCATTTTAACTAGTCGTCAGGTACATGCATATTCAGTATGTATTGATCAAATTTCATGATTTTTTAATTGTTAAGTGCTTTAGAGTTATCATGACGAGGGAAGTTCAGAACTTATCGGTATTGTGCGTGAAAGAGGTGGATTTAGTTTGTTTGTTTGTTTATTGTTGTTTAACGTCCCACTCAAGAATCTTTCACTCATATGGAGACGTCACCAATGCCGGTGAAGGGCTTCAAATTTTGGCCTATGCTCGACACCTATGGCCATTGAGCAGTGAGGGTTCTTTAACGTGCAGACACTCACTGTGACACGGGACCTCGGTTTTTACTGTCTCAGTCCGAAGGACAGGTGATACGGTAGTAAACTTGATTCTGTCTATCTATCTTACATACGTAGAAGATATATATGATATCTATGAAAAACAACAGTTAAAGATATGGGATAGGTAAACCTAATTATTACATGATATTGATTTAGTGATTCATGAGTTCTTATCTCAGTTTTCGGTCTAGTCGAATGTTTCAATATTTTTTTTTATCTTTTTACAATATTTTTAATTCTAAATTTACAAGGGTACATGGACGTGCCCAGTATTATTCGATCTTGTATTGTTTTTGTTTATTCTCGTGAAATAATTAATTTAGGACATTTCAGCTATTGTAAACCCAATATAATGACTTATAAAAATACCAAATTATAAGGGTGCCCAGAATACAATATACAAATCTGGTGAATATTGGACAAACACTGGCCTCTTGGAATACAGCAGTGGAAAACAGGTACCATGGAGGAGTATACATCACCTGTTAAACGTGTGAAACAATGCATTCGTGAAGTACCTCATTTTGCAAACTTTAAATGACTACACTATAACTCAAAATTTATAAATCTCAACCATTACATATTTGAGGGTTATGCCAGTTATCCCGGAAAACACATTATACAAATAGGTCACTTATATGAATTTAATTATGTTACTTTGATCTAAATCGAAGTCTCTCTTTTCAATTCTTTATTTTACAGTATATGTAAATCATACTGGTGGCGGAAGGACGGGGACTACAGCATGCTGGGAAATCGGTTATATTTGTACCCTGTTATTTTAGCGATTTACGTCCCACTGTCATTTATTACGACGTAAGTGTGCCCCTTATATTGGAAGATTGAGGATAACTCTGTAAATGTTTTGGTGTCATTCAATGTGTATCCTGTTAAGTTATACATATATATATATATATCCAATCGGTCATTGGTCTGATTTAAAATTTAATAATACTAGTTTGATAGCACATAAAATTTTATATAGTGTTGTACCCTTTATAGCAGTGGAAGATACTCTAATTTAAATTTAACAGATAAAGACATCTCCAACGATTTGGATTATTAGCTTTTTACTTAATTTTCGACGAAATATAACGATATCAAATGATGCTTCAACAGTAAATCATTCTGCTTTGATTTTGCTTGACATATTAAAAAAAACTGTCCTAGTTTGCTTATATAGAAAATTTAAATCGATAAAAATAACGAATGAAAATCACTTATAGTTATCTAACGAATAGCAACGCACGGTCATCTTTTTCAGAAAATATTGATAGGAACGTATGCATACCTATTGTTAATCTGTCAGTATATACATATTATGTTGGTAATACAGTGTAGAATATAAGTGATATTTACTTAAGCTATCATTTCTGTCATACTAAGCTCTCTTTCTGTACCCAACTGAACCTGACGGAATAGCTTTAGCGATATATATTAGATTAGGTATCATTTATCTAAAGACAGCAACACAGTTGTTTTGATACCCGAAAGGTTAGTTACGTGCTTGAAAATAGTTATTGTTGAATAGAAAAAATCCGAGATACAAAAGTATATTAATTGTTTAGAATGTCCAGGATATAGATACAAATCGGGTAAAAATGAACTAATACGGACCTCTGGAAACCAAGAGGTGGGATCAGGTGTCATGGATGAGATAATATATACAAATTGTGATCCCAGTGATGAAATGTACAGTTACTATAGTGTTAATCGGAATGAAATAAAGAAGAAAAATATACAAATATTTTGAATATTTGACAAGCATGGAAAATCAGGTGGAGGAACAGGTGCCACTAATCAACATTCGCTTACGACAGATCTCATTGGAATATATCGGAATCGACGATTTCACAAAGTTTTTCTTTTTTTGCAATAGGATTTGAACCACATCAGTCATGATTGCATTCAGCAGGGGATACTACTTCTTCATCCAAAATCTGGATTTTTTCATAGGTCTATGTTTGTTCATAGTTCACAATATCTGAACATTAAAAACTGGACTTCCTTACGTTTAAAGCTGCAGTGTTTATCAGTCGACGTCTTAACGTTTTACGATTCATAGCGTTTGTCGTTTGACGGTGCTTATCTTTGGGACTTCCTTAGTATTACACTATAGCGTTTATCTGTGGACTTCCCTACGTCTTACACTATAGCGTTTATCTGTTGACTTCCTTATGTTTTACACTATAGCGTTTATCTGTGGACGTCGTTACGTCTTACACTATAGCGTTTATCTGTTGACTTCCTTACGTCTTACACTACAGCTTTTATCTGTGGTCTTCCTTATGATTTACACTATAGCGTTTATCTGTGGACTTCCTTACGTTTTACACTATAGCGTTTATCTGTGGACGTCCTTACGTTTTACACTACAGCGTTTATCTGTGGACTTCCTTACGTTTTACACTATAGCGTTTATCTGTGGACTTCCTTACGTCTTACATTAAAGCGTTTATCTGCGGTTTTCTTTACGTCTTACTCTATAGCGTGATTCCATAAACTGAATTAAAAAACAAGATATTTTCGTCAACAGATCATTACTTAAGGATATCTTGACTTGATTTTTTAAAGTGGCTGTGTCAACAAATACAAGGATGTATAAATGTGCTGTATCTAGGCGTGTTGGACTTACAACGCCGTGAACATGCCAGGATAAAGCAAACATATTAAAGGTGTATTCCAGCTGACTCTTAATATCATTTAGTCTATTCTTTGGTCATTAATTAATACTTAATATCAAAGAGTCCGATAAACAAATAGAGACGCATTACATCTACACAGTAACTATGTACACATAAATATAACAAAAAAGCCAACTACAGTGTTCACTTCCGTTCACCTCAACCGCCCAACATGGTATTGTTAACGATAACATCTAGTTTGTTTAATAGAAACTAACTTAATAACGTTAAGGGTATAAATTATAACTTTTTAGTTATTACACTTCCTTATCATATCCTGGCTTTTCATTAGTAGCTCCAGTCATAACCAAGTAAAATGATGATTTTAGTCTGATCATAACTTACCACACGTACTGAATAATTCACCAAATTTGTAGCAATTGTTAAACATTTAGAATTTAAAATAGAACAGGTCCATAGTAGTAGTTTAATAGTCCATAAAGATTCTGAAGATTTTCTTTTGTCTTATATAATTTTCTGTATCCAAAACCTACTAACCGTTTTATTTTATTGGCAGTGTCTTGTTTACATTTTAAATCTCATGTTTAGTAACTATTCAAAACAATACAAAATTTTGTTATCAGTATATAAATTTGCCAGCGTATTTTCTTTTTTGATTAGTTTCCATGAGATACATTAAAATTCTTTTTCGCACAAAATTTAAATATTTAATCGTCGGTATACTTCACTTCTCTCTAGGCATGTTTTTAAAAAGAAAATAATTTACTTCGTCCCAAGTAAAATCGAAAAGTTGTCGAGTATTGTCCCAATACGTTTATACGTTTAATATCAGCGTAGTAATTTATCTAAATATTATAAACATAATACCAAAGTCATAATGTCCAAGACGATCGTTTCTGTCAATTAGACTTCATCAGTTGAGCTCCAATGTAAAACAGGTATTCTTTTCTATAGATAAAATGATATCATGCGATAGTAAATTTTAATGCAAAGTTAAATCCGTCTAAGAGTAACCACTGTAAAAAGAGGACTATCTTAGTTTTTGAAGAATTTAGAATTTAGGTGATTTCAGTGCGAAATATTACTATAGCTGTAAGATTATCAGTTGGTACCGAAATACCAGGTACTAGGTTTATGTATACCCCAGAGACTCAACCGGTCTAACCAACAGTGGCAACGACCTAGTGATTTTAAATATTATAAACATAACAAAGTTATAATCTAACCGTTTTCTCGTCTTCTGCAGTATGATATAATTTGATCCCTTTTATGTGGTTGAGAAAGGTAAAATGAACACTTACATTCCAGACTTTTTTTTCATGTTTGTACCATTATCTATATCAGAAGTATCTAACTGCAATCCGAAAATCGAAATATTGGAGGCATTGGTATACTTCAATTCTCTTTTGATATTTTTTTAGAAATTTACAAATGTATTTTCTTTTGAATACAGGTATATAATTGCTGTAGCGAACGACCATGTAGAACCTGGATTTCCCTATATCAGGTAAATTGAAATATCTTAAATTTGATAGAGGTGTCAGCATTTAATAGTTTAAACATACACATGTATATCAAAATCACATATTAAGATTAATCAAATTATTGTATATTTAATTTATAAGATAGTGCTATAGTTTAAAATATAATTGGTTCTGGTGTTTGGTTTTTATCCTGAATTTTGTTTTTGCTGAAATTAACGTGAAACAATCTTGAATGTTCCGTCTGTCTGTCCGTCTGTCTGTCCATCTGCCTGGTTTACAATAGTGAGACGAAGTCGCTTATATTTGAAATTCATACTTCTGTCAAGAGTTATGTCCCTTTTCACTCAGAATTCCTATTTAGTTCTTTGGTCATCATTAAAAGAGCATTAAAATATTATAAACATACTACCAAAGTTATAATGCTCAAGACGATATCGTTTCTGTCAATTAGACTTCATCAGTTGAGCTCCAATTTAAAAGTTATGTGTATTTTCTAAAGAGAAAGTGGTATTATACAAGGCCAAATAATATCTCTAAAGGTATAGCCGAAATCCGTCTAAGAGTAACCACTGTGAAAAATGACTATCTTAGCTTTAGAAAAAATCTGAATTTAAATGATGTTAACAGTGCCAAATATTACTTTAGTAGAAGATGAACAGCTGGTATCGAAATACCTGGTACTAGGTTTATGTATACCCTAGGGTACATGTTCTGTGTGGTGAGATGATTAGCTCAATTGTGTCGACTTTTTTTCGAGAGTCATTGACCTTTTCACTTTACAATTTCTATATTTATTACTACGTGCGGCTTATGATAGAAGCTCCTTATTTACTGCTAGACCTTGAGTTGAAAAACTTATTAACAGTTACAATTTGGTTTGCACTTCTGCAAAAGGGTAAGCAGTTGTTTGATGATTTCGGGTTGCTTTTCCAACCCCTTGCCCTTCGTACTACAATGTATTTTTTTTCTTGCTTTGTGAATGATCTGGTGGAAACTCCCATTTTACCATTTAATGCATTTAGTCGTATGCAAAGACAGAGTTAGATCATTATCTATGGACGTGCATTGCGGAAATAAGTTTGATTTTTACGAGTTCATGTTCAATCAACTCAGTAATGTTGTCGTAAGTGTATTTCTTGGGACCAAGTCAATGCGCATTTTGTAGTATGGGGTTGATAACACATTATATTGACGGGGAATTATACATATTATAAGTGAAGTTCAGCAACATAAACTCAACTTCAAGACAGAACTTTCCAAATCACACTTTTATTCGTAAATATTTGATCATTTCGCTGAACAACATAGCTATTGAAGATTTGTCGAAATATATGCTATAAAGAGTCAGTCCGGCGTCTTTAATGAGTTTTAAGATATTTTAAATTTTACTTTTAAATGTTACTTTTCAATCATTACTTAACATTATACAATTGTGGCAAAATTGACGTTAAAACTGATTGACCGGACTATTTACAAATCTTGCGCATAAATGAGTTTTTGGTCGAGTTGCGTGCCATTCCCTTACTGTGTATTGGCATATAGCTGTGAAATTGGACATTAGAAGTCTTAACTGATGACAAACTCATTTGAAGTGTTTTACATGTACACATATTGACCTAGAAATTTAAGTGCTACTAGGGGAAGTACAGTGTAAGACTGCCCTGTCGCATAGAAAATTGAATATCTATTCAGTGATGTATACATTTAAGCATTTAAGGCTTTATTATATAATCATATCATTGATTGTTTGTTTGTTTGTTGTTGTTTAACGTCCCACTCAAGAATATTTCACTCATATGGAGACGTCACCAAATGCCGGTGAAGGGCTTCAAATTTTGGCCATTGCTCGGCACTTCCGGCCATTGAGCAGTGAGGTTTCTTTAACGTGCCGACACCTACTGTGACACGGAACCTCAGTTTTGACTGTGTCATCCGCAGGACAGGAAACCAACCTGTCGCTGGCTGGACTCGAACTCCCGACCTCACGATCAAGAGTCGAGCGCGCTACCGACTGAGCCAGGCCGGCTCTCAAATCGTTGATCTATGTTGTTTGTTATAACAGTACAATAAATACATCAGTGAAAAAAATTGTGATAGTTTCCTGGTCATGATTGTACTTATTTTGAAATAAAATTGCGTGATGCACGCAGGTGTTTGCTTATAACTATGGGAATATTGTGCTGCATTGCCTCAGAAAAAAGGCTGGTATCCTTTATTTAAATCAACCTGTAATATCTTTCAAGCATATGTAGCCTACAAAATGTATATTTTTCAGTATTGAGGGAATTATACCAGACACAAACAGTTAAATGTCTCTGATTATCCTCCTTACGACTTAAAGATTACCATCAACTCGTATCAGTACTTTCAGCGCTTTGATTCTGTTCGACGCTATGAACCTTCACTTGTAGAAAACACGCAGTTATTTGTTTCATCCATAGTACCAAGATATTGGCTTGATTGACGGGACGATAGATATACAGACAGACAGGCAGACATAGGGACAGACAAGTGGGCAGACAAACAGACAGATAGATAGATAGATAGATAGAATGAATCATGGATATATAAAAGAAGAACTATTTATTTCAATTATATTTTTGCAGCGACACTGGTACACGTCCACCTGAGAGTTGCGTATTTGCTCAGTTACTTAATATAGGAGCAGTTATAGGTCAGTATAATATAACATTTATCTAATTTACTAGAAAATCCTTTCATTGTCATGATATTAAATATCAGGTTCCAAATTGTTTTATGTTATGCAGGGCGTGTATTCAACTTAAATAATTTTTCTTGGTTACACTGACACTGTAATATTCAACTGCATAACTATCTGTAGCTCGCCAGTTGGCGTTCTTGTGTTAATAGTTAATTGTAGAACGTTTAGCAGCTAATACGACATTTTATATCTACATAACACATAAGGAGAGGCATACGATTAACATAATGTGTTTATGTTTGCTGTGGAGGTGTATAAACTCAGCCTGTCATATCTTCTATCTGCAGTGTCTGAAATGAGACAGATTTAGGCTGACCTAAAAGTCAGTGTGTATACCTTGACCTTTAAAGACAAAACTTTGCGCATGCACTCAAAACAACAAAAACAACATTACCGTGTTAAAAGATATCTAGGTTGATAGACAGGGAATCTAACTTTATGCTTTCCTAAGTATATATATATATATATATAACTTTCCTACAATTATAATTTTCATATCCCCACTTTTAGGTAAATGTTCTCAATTTTTTATACCATTAAAGCCCTTAGAAAATCAAACAAAGGTAACATGATATAATGATTTACAATAAGATGTTATATATTTCATCTCAACAGGTTCAATAACAGTGTACATACGATATCGCCAAATCCAAGAACACTATTCTCCTGACCCTATACAGAAGATAAAAATTTTGAACACAACAACATTTGTTTTAGGATTAATAATGGCACTAGGTGTCAGTCTTGTTGGTAATTTTCAAGTAAGTTCATCAATTATTGCTAATCTAAACGCATTTGGGGTCTCATTAATTTGGAAGTATTGACTTCATCAATTTTGGTCCGTTTTGCGAACTGATTTTGGTTTGAAGCAATATAGATATAGTATAATAAGCCAAATACACATTATAAAGATATCAAAATACTACTGTTCTAATATTCCGTCGCCAGATTGTGTTCACGGATAAGTATGGAGTGATATAGCAACTAAACATATTTTGTTTTAACAATACTTATATTATGTATATACATTATTTCTTTTGTCAATATAAAAAATCTCAAATTCGTATGCCTGTTTATTGTCATTGTGTATTAACATAAGTAGTAAAAAACATAGAGATACTTTTGGGAAAAAAAAACACAGGTGATGTCCCTTTAATTACATGTAGATCTTACCTGAATTTGTCATATTTTGCAGGAGACAAATGTTATAGCAGTACATTTTATAGGAGCAACAATGGCTTTTGCTATCGGTGGATTTTATATTTTTATACAGACTGGTATGTCATTCATTATGCCGGATCTACACGGGATAACGTCACGCATGCGCTACATACGTCTCATGGTTTCCTTATTTGATTTGGGTCTTCTAGTAACTCGTATCCTTTATATATTCAGATTATTGATGACCCTACGTGTTGTGATACATGGTCTTGTGTACAAAACATTCTACTTTGGCCCGTAATATGATAATTATGACTTTTAATATACATTTGGATTATTTGACTCGGTTTACAATTACTTTTTAAATCAAATATACTCCCCAACTTTTGAAAACCTAGACATGTACGCCCTCATTTTCTTGTCCCAGTTATATCTTTTTATCTGGAGACTTTTCGTGATTTTTTATTTAATATTGAATGTCTCATTCAGTGGTCAGTTTATGTATTGGTACATTCATGATTTATTTGTTTAAATATACATCATTTCATAAGTTTGTTTCTACATTATAATGATTAAAACCTTGACAAATGAAAGTCGGAATAGCGTCAATAACTGCAAAAAATCAAGTTCCAAAAAGCTTCGATTACCGGAAGTGGACGTCATCAGACCCAGTAAGTGTGTGTGTGTGTGTGTGTATATATATATATAAGATTATGTCGTCATAACTTACTCAGGGACCTGTTGAACTCTGGATGAGTAGATGATGTCTAATTTTTCTACAATACAATTCTACTTTAATCATTCAGTTCTATCTAATTTCAAAGACGCGGACTGTAATCTGTTTTCTGCCTTTGAAGTTATGATTATAAACTCGTTACAATAAAATACAAGAAAAAATTGATGCAAAGCATCAATTCGCCGCCAAAGGTATTTCAAAGGGAGTTTGGGAATAAATGAATGCAAGCTTTCAGTTACTTAATATCTATTACGACAAAAAGTCCCACCTGATAACATTTTTGTGAAAATAGAGTCAACAGAACTAATTTAACGGCGATTTCTCGTCAACTAACACCAAGTTCACAGACAGTAGTGAGAAATGGAGTGGTCATCATGTTCCTGGTCAAATTCATCCAGTGTAATCATTCATTTTAGTAGTGTTTATATAGCAATTGACATCAGCGATGTAGCAATGTCTATATATGTAAAAGTTTACAAAATGACAGTTGCAGTAATTTTCACTGTTCTGCATAATGGTTGTCAACAATGGTGAAGAACTTGGAATTTTTTTTTTTTAAGAAAATGTATTAAATATTAGTATATATCAAGAATATAAAACGTAATTTAGAAAAACATTTATGGAATAATTCAGAATTTTTTTTTTAAAACAAGTCCATATTCCAGTCTGTTTCGTTCATTGTTGGCCTAGCCGGCTAGAGTGGTTCGATCTTGTTTAACATGATAATTCTGACTTTATCCATTATTACACAAAACTCGTGTTAAAAGTAACATTTTATTATATGTAGACTTTAACATGCACTACATGTACTACAGTTTTTATGTCGAAATAAAAGTAAAAATGGTGTGCTTCGGTATAAGTAAATCGTCCGACCCGTTTTCACTTTGTTGTTCTCCCAATCATCAATATTTCATACGATACATTTCGTTTTCGGTGTTATATTTATTCCGTTTTGCACAAACGAAATCATTTTAAATGATAAAAAACATTTTGTTCCACATTTCCGTCGTCCACTAAACTTATATAATAGGATATCATGCTCTTATCAAAATCAAAAGCAATCACGTAATGATTGCTCCCATCATTTCGACTAATGTCTCCCACTTATCGTTATTTCAAAAATACGAATCGCGGTATTATACCTTAATTGCATTAAAAAAATTTAGATGCTGATTATTTATGAAACAAACCAACATCACTTTCATATCTGAAATTTAATAGCGTTTTTGCCTCAAATAAAATTACTACGTCATTACTTCTGCGTTCAAAGAAACTAACAGCTCCTTCCATATACTACTTCCTAACTTAATTTGAAATATATTCGCCGCCTCGTGGCGGCGAATAATAAATCAATAGCGAGTTACATCTCTCTTACATTTGGACCATCCAAAGGGCTTTGATTTGCTAAATTTGATGTAAATGCACATTATACAAATTTGCATGTTTAAGCTTCGTAATGTATTTCAATGTTTCAGGGGTTCGCAGAACATTTAGTATCGACGATATCGGAGTGGTTAATAGCTTTTCTGACAGTTCTGTTTTTTCTAACATATATACCAGAATTTCGACAGTTCCGAATGACTCTTCCAGGACTTCACTTTCATAAGAGCAATCAAAATAGAACAGCTGCACAAAATAACGAAGCATTTTCTGAAGAAACAGGTGGCGGGGCGCCAGCGTGAAATAGGAATGTAACATTTCAATCGTTTGACAATCAACGTGTGATCGATATATTTTTTTATTTTTATAAGATGAAATTATATTAGATATATTATTTGTGATTTAATATATAAATATTTTATACAACTCGAGTGATGGATCTTGTTTTTCACAATATTACGACATATTTCTTTATACCAAAGTGATATTTTGTTTATATTCTGCTGAGTAATTAGTGAACGTCTCATAAACTATGAAAATCATCCTCTTACACTTCTTGGACTTAAACGGTTTGGGACATAACATTTTGGAATGGGTTTTGGTCTTGTTCCAAAACGATGTTTTAATTTAGGATCTTCCCCTTGATCTGATATATCAATTCAACTGTTGAGGTCTTATTATCCGAAGCGACCGACCTTAACATTTATTTCGGGTAGTTTTGAAAACCCATGAGTATAATTATCACAGATATATATTTTAAACTGGGTCTCAAGTGATGAAGTCTAATTGACAGAAACGATCGTCTTGAGCATTATAACTTTGGTATTATGTTTATAATATTATTCTTAAGGATGACCTGGTTACACAATACAAATCTGGTGAATACTGGACCAACAAGGACCTCCAGAAATCTAGAGGTGGGATCAGGTGTCATGGAGGAGTAAGCATTCCCTGTTGACCAGAATTTAGTATTATATTTATATACTAAACTGTCTTTACCTCAGTAGATCAAATGCACGGTACGTTCCATAAAACACGTAAATATTGTACGGTAAACAATACTACTACACATGATTGTATCGTTTTCTTACGAGGAAATTGTCTTACTTGTTTTTCTTCTTTTCCCCTCGTTTATGTCATCATCACATCGCGTGGGCAGGATTATATTTAACATATTTGTATATATGTGATTGAGAACATGAACGTGCATATAAACTGACAGGTACTTGTGAGATAAAAGTGTATGATATAGTCTAGAAAATATGTTACAACAGGTGTGACAATGCTCGTGTTGAGAATCACAAGGGCAATAACCGGACACATATAATAAGTAGTTTTTTTTTCACAGAATTGTCATGACATATCGGGTTGTTTCAAAATATCCTAACATAAAATGTTTCTGTGTAATGGAAATTATCCCCCTACACTATATTACAAATGAACGAGCGAGAGTTAAAAAGAAGTAAACTATCTAAAATGTAGTGTTTCGTATACCTGCGGTATAAAATCAATAAAGATAAAAGAGGAAATGTTGACATTTTGATTATTTAGATTGTTTTATTCGACTTGCGTCTTGGGTCACATGTTTGTGAACTATTAAAAAGAAATACAACTTGTCCAAATGACTTATTTCTTCCGACCATGTAGTTACTGATGTGGATGATTGCCACCAAATGTCCGAAACGTACCAAGGAAGACATAAATCGTTGGCCATTTCATAAATACTTGTAAACATTAATCAATGAAATATTAACATATAATTAACTAATCTAAAACAATTAATTCTGAATTTATCAAATAAAATTAACAAATTGTTAACTAATCGTGTACTAACGGATCGTTGACAATTCGTACACTAACAGATTGTTAACCAATTGTATAATCCTTATGACAAATCGTTAACCAATTGTACACTAACAGATCGTTAACCAATCGTACACTAACAGATCGTTAACCACTTGTATACTGACAGATCGTTAACCATTTGTATAATCATTAAGACAAATTGTTAATCAATCGTACACTGGCATATCGTTAACAATTTGTATACTAACACATCGTTAACCAATCGTACGCTGACAGATCGTTAACAATTTGTATACTAACACATCGTTAACCAATCGTACGCTGACAGACCGTTAATCAATTGTATACTGATAAATCGTCAACCATATGTATACTAACAGATCGTTAACCAATCGAACGATAACACATCGTTAACCAATTGTACACTGACAGATCGTTAATCAATTGTATACTGACAAATCGTTTAGGCTACCGATTGTACACTAACAGATCGCTAACCAATTAAATTCTGCCACCCACCTCTGTACGGTAGCATATGAAGGGGCATCCTCTCTTTCTAGTGTTACTATCATGCCAGCATAAATAACCTTATGTGCTAGACCTTTCCTGAGTAAATATTGAATCACTGCCCTCTTGGCAATTTTGACAATTTTGCTAAAGTCGCTTGCCTTGTTTACTTTAAACATGACGAAATGAAAACGTTCTTTGGTTACACAGCCTTACAAAGCCGGAGAACGGTGGGGCTGAACACTAGGATCGAAAAGTATTGACATCTACCCTCATATTGATATCTAACCACGTCTTGATATCTACCCTCGTATTGATATCTACCCTCGTCTTGATATCTACCCTCGTATTGATATTTACCCTCGTATTGATATCTACCCTCGTATTGATATCTACCCTCGTCTTGATATCTACCCTCGTATTGGTATCTACCCTCGTATGTGGTGTTCTGCTCGCCCAGATATAGCTTATACAATTGTATTCGTGACACACGTGTATAAGGTATTACATGTATATACATACAGTACAACCTGTTATAGCGGCCACCTCTATTTAAGAATTATCGGTTTCTAAAGGCCAGTTTTTTCAGGTCCCTTGACTGCATACGGCAACTAAATTGAATCTGTGTATAAGGGTCACCTGCACATAAAGGTCAATATTTTCTGGTCCCTTTGGGCGCCCCTATATACAGGTTTCACTGTACATACAATTCTCGTCCAAATAATTCTTATACTGTTGTTATAGTTTATTTATTTAATATACAAAATATATGGACACTGGCTAAAACCTACAGACCGTTTAATGAGTCTTTGACCTGCGGACAGTACATGTAACATTTCATATATACAGGCAATGTAAGGTAGGAAGTTGCTGATTTTATCGCCAGTTGCGAAATGTCATTACAATACTAAAACGTTTTTAAGTTCTCAGTGTCTGGTAGATATATAAAATCGTTAAAGGTAAAAACACCTTAAACTCTAGACTGTATTGAACTCTATTTTCGGTTCATTTTTTCTCAGAAAATGCTGTAGAAATTCTATAGAATGTCATAATACCTCTTAAGTTCGGCTGATCAAAGGGCAATATCAAAGTTCAAATTGAATTTTCAACAACAACAAAATCTTAGAATGCTCTCTTGACACATTTCCTGGTGCAATCTAAATGTTTTTTATTTATTTTATTTTTTTTTTCAATTTTGACGCGGATTAAAAGTACCAGTAATTTTCACAATAGGCCTACCGTTTTGTAAAAGATTGAAGTGGCCCTGTAAAATTCCGTCTCTGAATTCATTGCATATATCTATCTATTCCAATAAAATACCTAGACCCTATAACACGACAAAAAGTTGGAGTTGGGCAGTAAATTTGTATCTCTAGATAAATTAACTAGCTCGCTCCGCTGAGTCTCGGCGAACTACGAGTTACTTCCCGCGAATCATGTCACCTTTCGCTCGATTAGTTGGCGTGGGATTTCCTTGTGTTATTTTTGGAATTCGCCTTTGAAGACAACACATAAACATTGGTGACTGTATTCCTTGTGATATAATACATCAGGTGTACACAGACAAGGTTAGTTTATTTCTTTCATATTATAATATCATATTAACTTACATTCATGACTGTCTTTTGCAGGCTCCCAGTACTACTTAGATCTACTGTCAGTACTGGGTTATAGGCCAACGTGATGTACAAATTTACAGAACTGAATCTGGGCCAGTACTGCAACAGGAAGCGATATGGGAATTACGCGAACATCGGGGAAACTTTAAGACATCTAGCATTTACTTTATAAAGAAACTGAATATATTCACATAGTAATTAAAACCCAAGTGTTCATTGAAAATCACATTAAGTTTTCTTTACTGACGAATATTGGTCACACATGGCTAGTAGATTATTTATAACAGGGGGTCTACATGGGGAGTACTCCGCGTAGAGATGGATAGTCGCGCGATACTTATAAACAGCCAGATAGAGATAAATTGCTACTAAGGGTCACTTAATCACAACACAATTTATGTATGTTACTTAGTATAAATTGTCTTTAAATCTTGATATTATTTCTTAAATGTCTTGAAATATTTCCGTTGACGAGGTTTGTTTAATATGAAAACGAAGGTAATCTAGGGTGACGTCATCGATATACGGTGCCTAAAGCATAGGTGTGTGTACAGGACACATGTATTTCTTTAAATTGTTTATAATGAATTTCGTATTAACTGTGTGGTCGCATTGAGTTTAGTACAGTCAACTTTAAATTGCTGAAATTATCACTTAATATTTCTATTGTATACAGAATTGGATTAATCAACGAATTATCCTAACATATTATTCAGTCAGGGAACTTTCGGTTTTCCTATAACTAATAAGCAAGGCATTTTTCCTCTCATTGGGGGTGGGTGGAGAATTACGTATCGTTTAGGGGTTTTTGACCCCGCTGATAAAACAAGTGTCTATTCTCCTTACGCTTGAACTATTATGCAAGAAAAAAACAGTGAGTTCTATACTAGGAATCCCATGAATCTTAGTTCTAAATCAAGTTTACCCTGAAAGTTTAATTCAAATGAATTCTTGGGCAGAAGAAAGCTACTCCTGATAGCTTAAGTTCAAAACATGACACTAGATATTTCTACCAGTCACATGTTGGGATTTTACAACTCATTCCCCGGTGGCTATTATCTCTTAATCTATATTCCTCCAAAAACAAAAACAAAGGGAATAGTTCTAACTCTAGCTCTGGGAAAGGAGCGCCCGTCGTAGATTATAATGGGATGGGTAACAAGAATGAACAACATGTTGTCATGTTGTAAATTTTGTATTTACACCCACACAGTAAATTCAAAATTTAAAAGATGACAATGGTCTCAAACAATTTGATCTGATCCGTTGGCAAAATATTCCAGGTGATTGTAATCTATTTCATCATGAAATAAAAGCTTTAGATATAGGAATCTCCACCGGATTATTACATATGACGTCCCTATTACATATTTGATTGAGGTATTTATGTTGGCAGTCAATTTTTTGTGGTGGAGGAGAGAACCCAGTTACAATGTACCAAGAAATAGAACGTAGGCCTTCCACAAGTAAACTAGCAAATTTTCTCCCAAAATCGGCTTAGATTCCAGCGGGGTCGAATCCGGGTTGACAAGAGGTGGACGACCTCAGGCGCGATACCCTAACCAGTCGGGCACGGAGACCCCTAAAATAACTAATGTATGATATCTCTCTTATAGGTTATCACACATCTGTGGATACTCTAACCAGTCAGTCGGCCACGGAGACCCCTAAAATAATTGATGTTTGATATCATTGTTGTAGTTTATCACACATCTATTGACGCTCTAACCACTCGAGCACGGAGACCCCTAAAATAACTAATGTATGATATCTCTCTTGTAGTTTATCACACATCTATTGACTCTCTAACCACTCGAGCACGGAGACCCCTAAAATAACTAATGTATGATATCTCTCTTGTAGTTTATCACACATCTATTGACGATCGTTACTTGTTGACCTACAGATTATTTGCTACAACAGCTCTCATATGTATGAAATTGATTATTCTTGTCGTCCCACTGGTGTCCATAAACCTTTAATGTCAGTTCTATGTAAGATCCATGTCCTAACAGATGTTGCTCTATTCCGGTGACCAAAGGAATGTTAAACGTAAACGATATGTGATATGTTCTTCATCTCTCTAGTTTTCCGTCTTATAACACCTGAACAATTGATACCGCCTTTGTTCTTTTAGTGTTTTTGTTTTGTTTTGTTGTTTTTTTTTTTTTTTGGGGGGGGGTTAGTTTTTGTTGTTGTTTTATGTATTTAAATAGAACATTATGCAGACTTAGGACATAGTCATAAAACCACGGGACTTAGGCAGTATAGCAGAGCGAAGTGCAAGATTATACATTCGTAATTGTGCTAATGTGGGAAAGTAAATCTTTTGGTCCGTGTAAGAAGCCATCACTTAAATAAACATATGTGAATTGTCATAGAATCATTTATTTTTGTGGGTTTAAAATTGTGTGGTTTTTCCTTCAATAACAAATTCATTGACATAGATTTTAGTTGATTTTTGAAATGTCTTTAATCTATTGTCCAACATTCAAAATTCTGTCATGGATTTATTTACGTTGGTTTTTGGTTTCCCACGAAAATAACGAAATTGAAGTCTGGTAATTTTTTTTTATTTTACAGTGGTAGAGATCCATTTACACATGACACGGGACTTCTGTTTTCAGTTTCATTATATGACTTTAAACTTTCTTTTCTCCAGTGAAGAACATTAGACATAAAGTAACTAGTAATCCATTGTATGCGTCGTTTGTCAGCATTTTATTACCGTGCTATGGTCTAGTACACATATACAATTATCTTTCTTACAAACAATCACCAGTAACTTAAAACCACTACACGATGAATTTCAGGTATTTCTAAGGTATTATTGAATCCTGTACCGCACATGGAAACAGGTAATAAAAAAAACTTATTGTAACCAGCCCAGACGTATTAATTCCCTATGTCGAGGTAAAGGGCGTACCGAAATCCCAGTTATAAATCATCGGTTTTCTGTATGTGAACTGACAAACTTTCTCATAATATTAGCGCAGATTTCAGCGGGGCCCGGACCCACAATTTAGTGTATATTTCAGCGGGGCTCGAACCCAGATTATTAGCGTATATTTCAGCGGGGCTCGAATCCACATTATTAGTGTATATTTCAGCGTAGGCCGAACTGCCCCGATTTTAAGCGATTTTTAAAACAAAAAATCGTTTAAAATCAGGGCAGAAAGTTCGGCCTAATTTCAGCGGGGCTCTAACCCACATGGATCTAGGCAACTCCTCCACCATTAAAACTTGCCTTCACTCTATAACTGAAAAAATGTTGAGTGTGGCGTAAAACGTCATTCAAAAGAGCAAAACAAACGTAGATTTATGTAACACCATATGTGGAGACATCATCTTCTCTTGTTAAAATATACAATTTGTATAATGTATAACAGACATCAGAGGTACAGTAAGGGGTCAAGATACATATGTCGCTCATATGAGAATGTATGGGGCACAAGATGGGTGATGGACTAATAAGGGTTAAGATACATGTGAAGTTTAGGTAGTGATCAGCTGACGACTATTTACATGGCAATAAAAACTATCATTTCTTACTTTTTATTCAGTACGGTAACAGACTAACTGAAACCCAGGTTTTTGGGGGTTTTTTTGTTATTGTTTAACGTCCCACTCAAGAATCTTTCACTCACATGGAGACGTCACCAAATGCCACTGAAGGGCTTCAAATTTTGGACTATGCTCGGCACTTACGGTCATTGAGCAGTGAGAGTCTTTAACGTGTCGACACCTACTGTGACACGGGACCTCGGTTTTTACTGTCTCATCCGAAGGACAGGAAACCAACCTGCCGCCGGCTGGACTCGAACTCGCGACCCCGAGATCAATAGTCGAGCTCGCTTCCGACTGAGCCAGGCCGGCTGGAAACCCCTGATAAATCCAAAAGTGAGAATATGATACAGATGGCGTTGACAGCAAACCAAAAGTGTGGGGGCAATTCTTTTTTTATGGAAATGTTTTTTTCCGGTAAAAAATGTTTCCATATGCCTTTTGACTATGAAATTAATATATACAACAGTGATCTAGAAAAAAAATTAAAAGGTAGTTGTTTATTAGGCTGGTGACATAAAATTATACTTATTGTGATGCAATGTGTACATTATGAAAAACAGACTGAGGATATAAAGTTTGAGTGGGTGTAAATTTTAAAATCATTTGCGAAAATTTTAGGAAATTTGTTTTTGATTTGCCAACTTTTTACACCTTTTTTCAATTTTAACGGCACGTTTTCCCTGCTCACAACGCAAAATTTCAAGTTTTAGATTAATTGTGAGGCAATATTTCATTAGGGGTCGTGTTTTACCCATCTAATAAAAATCATTCTGACATATGGAAGCCTATGGAAGCATTTTCTGAAAAGCATTTTTTTCAGAGTCCAGACGCGAAAGTACGACTAGTAGGCCTGATTGATTACCCTTCTCAAAAGAAGGTTGGGTCAGCAAAAACGTTTCTTAAATCTGGGAAGAATTTCGTTCTAGTATCCTCCAGAGATTTAATTTTAACCTCTTTATCGTTTAAAATATGTTGATACACTCTAGCTTCCAGTCACAAAATCATTGTTTCCCAGAAATGATCAACTTTAAAAGCCCAGAGAGTTCGTTATCACAGAATTAGCAGGGGTGCTCCAAAGGTAATTTTGTCTTGTTTTTTTAGCGGAGATGTGACAAGAATATTGATGAGTAAATTTTCAGAGTTTTAGCTGATGATAACACAAGGGAAAGTCGTACACATTTTGATACGATGCAAATTTTGTTTACATATAAATTTATATTTATACATGCTGAGAAAATGCAAATGTTTAATATCTATACCGATATGAAAGGCAAACCAAATCCAATATATACAGACATAGCTAAGGTGGATCCAGGATTTTAAGTTAGAGGGAAGGAAGTCTGCCGAGCGTAGCGAGACATGGAATTTTGGTAGTCCCTAATTTAAAAGCACTGAGAAGCTCTTTTATGGATTCAAGGCGTGATGGTAATATAAAAAAATGTATGAAAAAACGTGGTGGGCCGCCCCAGTTCCTTCGCCTATGGATTAAATTTCAGATCTTTAGTTGATAATAACACAAGGGAAAATTGTAAACTTCCAACGCATTTAACGAAAATTTCTTTACCGATATGCAGGGCAAACACCTGTGAAAATTTTGGTAGTCCTAATTTAAAAGCTCTCGGAAGCCGTTTTTTCTGGATTCCAGGCATGATGACAATATAAAGAAAAATGTATGTAAAAGAAATGGGGGTCGCCCCGCGGTTCCTACGTCTATGTGATAAAACTACTATATCTAGGGATAAAAATACTACATCTAAGGAATCAATTGTTGATGACTTGGGGGTTACAAGTGTTGAAAATACTTGGGTAATATTACACTCTTTCCGTACAACTCAATATATCTCTAACAAGGCAATATGGAAACTCCACGAGAATGCATACTGAAGCTGCTGCTGATGGTTTTTTTTTAATTTAAAGATTTTACGTATCCCTATAATGACGGCATTATAACGAAATGTAGAATAGAGTGCTTCATGTAGCGGGATACATTATATCAATTTTCTGAGAGGTTGCAATTTATGAAGCTAATAAAATGTTGGGCGATATGTTGGTTATTGATGCTCGCGAATACTGATCAACTGTGATAATTTACCATCAAACAGAATAAGGATTGCTAAATAGTAATGTGGGGCACAATAGGGGTTTACTTAAATATTACATGGAGTAACGTAAAAATGTAGGAAGTAGTTGATATTAATCGAGAGCATGAGATTTGTTGAGAATTTTAAATTAGCAAGGGCCGGTTCAGGCGGAGCCCAGCGTGCATGTGCATCATAACTTGATAAGTTCTTTTTTCTGTAAAATGGTGAACAAGTTAATAGTAAATATTTTTCGCGTCTCGCTACTCAGTTTATTCTAGACTGTGCTTGTACACCTGAATGTTAGACTTGTATTGTCTGTGAGTCTGTATGCTTGTACACCTGAATGTTAGACTTGTATTGTCTGTGAGTCTGTATGCTTGTACACCTGAATGTTAGACATATATTGTCTGTGAGTCTGTATGCTTGTACACCTGAATGTTAGACTTGTATTGTCTGTGAGTCTGTATGCTTGTACACCTGGATGTTAGACTTGTATTGTCTGTGAGTCTGTATGCTTGTACACCTGAATGTTAGACTTGTATTGTCTGTGAGTCTGTATGCTTGTACTCCTGAATGTTAGGCATGTATTGTCTGTGAGTCTGTATGCTTGTACACCTGAATGTTAGACATGTATTGTCTGTGAGTCTGTATGCTTGTACATCTGAATGTTAGACTTGTATTGTCTGTGAGTCTGTATGCTTGTACCTGAATGTTAGACTTGTATTGTCTGTGAGTCTGTATGCTTGTACACCTGAATGATAGATATATATTGTCTGTGAGTCTGTATGCTTGTACACCTGAATGTTAGACATGTATTGTCTGTGAGTCTGTATGCTTGTACACCTGAATGTTAGACTTGTATTGTCTGTGAGTCTGTATGCTTGTACACCTGAATGTTAGACTTGTATTGTTTGTGAGTCTGTATGCTTGTACACCTGAATAATAGACATATATTGTCTGTGAGTCTGTATGCTTGTACACCTGAATGTTAGACTTGTATTGTTTGTGAGTCTGTATGCTTGTACACCTGAATGTTAGACTTGTATTGTCTGTGAGTCTGTATGCTTGTACTCCTGAATGTTAGGCATGTATTGTCTGTGAGTCTGTATGCTTGTACACCTGAATGTTAGACATGTATTGTCTGTGAGTCTGTATGCTTGTACACCTGAATGTTAGACTTGTATTGTCTGTGAGTCTGTATGCTTGTACACCTGAATGTTAGACTTGTATTGTCTGTGAGTCTGTATGCTTGTACACCTGAATGTTAGACTTGTATTGTTTGTGAGTCTGTATGCTTGTACACCTGAATGATAGACATATATTGTCTGTGAGTCTGTATGCTTGTACACCTGAATGTTAGACATGTATTGTCTGTGAATCTGTATGCTTGTACACCTGAATGTTAGACTTGTATTGTCTGTGAGTCTGTATGCTTGTACATCTGAATGTTAGACATGTATTGTCTGTGAGTCTGTATGCTTGTACACCTGAATGTTAGACTTGTATTGTCTGTGAGTCTGTATGCTTGTACACCTGAATGTTAGACTTGTATTGTCTGTGAGTCTGTATGCTTGTACACCTGAATGTTAGACTTGTATTGTCTGTGAGTCTGTATGCTTGTACACCTGAATGTTAGACTTGTATTGTCTGTGAGTCTGTATGCTTGTACACCTGAATGTTAGACTTGTATTGTCTGTGAGTCTGTATGCTTGTACACCTGAATGTTAGACTTGTATTGTTTGTGAGTCTGTATGCTTGTACACCTGAATGTTAGACTTGTATTGTCTGTGAGTCTGTATGCTTGTACACCTGAATGTTAGACTTGTATTGTTGGTGAGTCTGTATGCTTGTACACCTGAATGATAGACATATATTGGTTGTGAGTCTGTATGCTTGTACACCTGAATGTTAGACATGTATTGTCTGTGAGTCTGTATGCTTGTACACCTGAATGTTAGACTTGTATTGTCTGTGAGTCTGTATGCTTGTACACCTGAATGTTAGACTTGTATTGTCTGTCAGTTTGTTTATTTAGAAACTGGAAGGTTACGTTTGTATTGTCTGTCAATCTGTTTATATAGACTTGAATGTTGGGTGTGTATTGTCTGTATATTTATAAACTTAAAAGTTAGACTTGTATTGTCTGTGTGTATATCTATAAACTTGAAAGTTTGATTTGTATTGTCTGTCAATTTGTGTATATATAGAATGGAATGTTAAGCTTGTCAGCTTGTGTCTGTCAATCTGCATGTTTAAAGACTGTGACCATTATCATCATCATCATCATCATCATCATTGCATATTCATTTGCTAATGATCTGATGATTGACTTCCAGTATGTTGATTATTTTCACTGGATAATGATATCCAGATACTTTTACAATAAGATGTTATCTTGGTATTATAAAATGTGTGCCCAGTAACAATTTAGATATTTGATTCTATTCCAGATTGAAGACTTGATCAGATAAGTTGAAATCACCTGTCTATATATTTATCTTATTCTGCAGTATGTTAATGACATACATTACACAGTACAATACCTCTTACAAGCTACCAGTTAGAAGTCCAATACCTGTTACAAGCTACCAGTTAGAATAAAAGGGTAGCAGACATTACACAGTCCAATACCTGTTACAAGCTACCAGTTAGAAGGGTAGCCGACATTTCACAGTCCAATACCTGTTACAAGCTACTAGTTAGAAGGGTATCCGACATTTCACAGTCCAATACCTGTTACAAGCTACCAGTTAGAAGGGTAGCTGATATTACACAGTCCAATACCTGTTACAAGCTACCAGTTAGAAGGGTAGCCGACATTACACAGTCCAATACCTGTTACAAGCTACCAGTTAGAAGTCCAATACCTGTTACAAGCTACCAGTTAGAAGGGTAGCCGACATTACACAGTCCAATACCTGTTACAAGCTACTAGTTAAAAGGGTAGCCGACATTTCACAGTCCAATACCTGTTACAAGCTACCAGTTAGAAGGGTAGCTGATATTACACAGTCCAATACCTGTTACAAGCTACCAGTTAGAAGGGTAGCCGACATTACACAGTCCAATGCCTGTTACAAGCTACTAGTTAGAAGGGTAGCCGACATTTCACAGTCCAATACCTGTTACAAGCTACCAGTTAGAAGGGTAGCTGATATTACACAGTCCAAGACTTTACAAGCTACCAGTTAGAAGTCCAATACCTGTTACAAGCTACCAGTTAGAAGGGTAGCCGACATTACACAGTCCAATGCCTGTTACAAGCTACTAGTTAGAAGGGTAGCCGACATTTCACAGTCCAATACCTGTTACAAGCTACCAGTTAGAAGGGTAGCTGATATTACACAGTCCAATGCCTGTTACAAGCTACCAGTTAGAAGTCCAATACCTGTTACAAGCTACTAGTTAGAAGGGTAGCCGACATTTCACAGTCCAATACCTGTTACAAGCTACCAGTTAGAAGTCCAATACCTGTTACAAGATACCAGTTAGAAGGGTAGCTGATATTACACAGTCAAATACCTGTTACAAGCTACCAGTTAGAAGGGTGGCTGATATTACACAGCCCAATGTCTGTTACAAGCTACCAGTTAGAAGGATGGCTGATATTACACAGCCCAATGCCTGTTACAAGCTACCAGTTAGAAGGATGGCTGATATTACACAGCCCAATGCCTGTTACAAGCTACCAGTTAGAAGGGTGGCTGATATTACACAGTCCAATGCCTGTTACAAGCTACCAGTTAGAAGGGTGGCTGATATTACACATACAATACCTGTTACAAGCTACCAATTAGAAGTCCAATACCTGTTACAAGCTACCAGTTAGAAGGGTAGCTGACATTACACAGTCCAATGCCTGTTACAAGCTACCAGTTAGAAGGGTAGCTGACATTACACAGTCCAATACCTGTTACAAGCTACCAGTTAGAAGTCCAATACCTGTTACAAGCTACCAGTTAGAAGGGTAGCCGACATTACACAGTCCAATACCTGTTACAAGCTACCAGTTAGAAGGGTAGCCGACATTTCACAGTCCAATACCTGTTACAAGCTACCAGTTAGAAGGGTAGCCGACATTACACAGTCCAATACCTGTTACAAGCTACCAGTTAGAAGGGTAGCTGACATTTCACAGTCCAATACCTGTTACAAGCTACCAGTTAGAAGGGTAGCCGACATTACACAGTCCAATGCCTGTTACAAGCTACTAGTTAGAAGGGTAGCCGACATTTCACAGTCCAATACCTGTTACAAGCTACCAGTTAGAAGGGTAGCCGACATTTCACAGTCCAATACCTGTTACAAGCTACCAGTTAGAAGGGTAGCCGACATTTCACAGTCCAATACCTGTTACAAGCTACCAGTTAGAAGGGTAGCTGACATTTCACAGTCCAATACCTGTTACAAGCTACCAGTTAGAAGGGTAGCCGACATTTCACAGTCCAATACCTGTTACAAGCTACCAGTTAGAAGGGTAGCCGACATTTCACAGTCCAATACCTGTTACAAGCTACCAGTTAGAAGGGTAGCTGACATTTCACAGTCCAATACCTGTTACAAGCTACCAGTTAGAAGGGTAGCCGACATTTCACAGTCCAATACCTGTTACAAGCTACCAGTTAGAAGGGTAGCTGACTTCTCTGGCTTATTATGATATCTAGAATATTATTTGTCCCTGGAAGTATAAGTCTGTCTTAAGCTTCTGTGACATACATTTCCAGCACAGTAGTGTGTAGCACAATAATATTGTAACCATCTTTCTCCCCAAACACATGGAAAGCACACTACAGGTTTCTTTTACATCTTTTTGTGATAATATTGAAATCAATCTGTAAAACTCATTATTTTGTCATAAGAATCATGTGACAAGTTTCCATGACAGTACTGTTTGGAATTATCAATCTCTGGTTTTATATCATTGTTTGAAGAACAACAAGATACAGGTTTCTATCAGTGTTCTTTGCACCAATTATTTTCAGACCAGAACTTGAAGAAACAAGTTTTATATCATTGTTTGAAGAATAACAAGATACAGGTTTCTATCAAAGTTCTTTTATTTCAGATCAAAACTTGAAGAAACATGTTTCTTGCTGCTAGTTGGTGTTTGGGGGGGTTAGTGTGGACACTACCCATCATAACTAATATCTGGCTCTTTGTCTCCGTGGCAACAACGTAAGTATAATATTTACATATGACAGATGCTTGAGATCTTAAACTAAAACTTTCTGAATTAAAAAATAGAAATAATTTTGTAGCTTTTATTTAAAATTTTTTTTCATTTCAGTTTTTCCATATTGAAGGAAAATATAAATTGATAAAATACACACCAAAACATATAGATATATGTATATACATGACAACATTGTTAAAATACACACCAAAACATATAGATATAAGTATATATATTACAACATTGTTAAAATACACACCAAAACATATAAATATATGTATATTCATGACAACATTGTTAAAATACACACCAATCTTAAAAATATAAAGATGTATGTTCATATATATGTAAAATACACAAATGCACACATTACGAACATGTCAAGTTTTCTAAAACAATGGTAACTTTTATTGTCTTTTTGCAATTTTTTCAGGTATGGCATTTCAGTTGCTTTGAATCACACATTTCCCAATTTTCCGTATATAAGGTAGGTATTGATGTGAGTGGTTGAACTAGAGAGTATTCCCAGACCTCCAGTATACAGACACTTGTCTACACTGTGTATACATAAAAAACAAACTACCACATACAACATAATAAATGTAATAAGAGTATCTGGTTTTAATTGCAATGGTATATTTGGTGTTTTTTGTTTGTTTGTTTTCTTTGTTTGCTTGTTGTTGTTTTTTTTTTTTGTAATATATAACATCAAAAACCCATTTATCTTAGAATTTAAGAATTTTTTGAATTTGAATTTTGATTGGGTTGTTTTGCCACACTTAATAATTTTTCAGTTATATGGTGGTGACCAGAATTTATTGGAGGAGGAGAGAACCTGGTTACAGTGTACCGCAGAAGAGATTACCTTTTGCTAGTAAATCAGCAAACTTTCTCACAAAAATCAGCTTAGGGTCCAGCAGGGCTCAAACCTCCACTGACCAACAGTTGGAGACTTCATGGTTCAAAGCTACTTACCCACTGAGACCCCAACTATTTATGTTGAAATACAAGAGGTTCATTTGTCATTTAATTATGGTTCTTACTTCAGAATTATAGATGTATACGCTGTAGACTGTAAGATTAAAGATGTACCTTTTAGTAGAGATATTGACAGTTGTTCAACTGTTAGTAGACATATTGACAGTTGTTCAACTGTTAGTAAACATATTGATAGTTGTTCAACTGTTCGTAAACATATTGATAGTTGTTCAACTGTTAGTAAACATATTGATAGTTGTTCAACTGTTAGAAAACATATTGATTGTTGTTCAACTGTTAGTAAACATATTGATAGTTGTTCAACTGTTAGTAAACATATTGATAGTTGTTCAACTCTAAGTAGACATTTTGATAGTTGTTCAACAGTTAGTAGGTCTATTGACAGTTGTTCAACTGTTAGTAGACATAATGATAGTTGTTGAACTGTTAGTAGACTTATTGACAGTTGTTCAACTATTAGTAGATATATTGACAGTTGTTGAACTGTTAGTAGACTTATTGACAGTTGTTCAACTGTTTTTAGACATATTGGCAGTTGTTCAACAGGTAGTAGACATATTGACAGTTGTTGAACTGTTAGTAGACATATTGACAATTTTTCAACTGTTAATAGACATATTGACAGTTGTTGAACTATTATTGGACATATTGGCAGTTGTTAAAATCTATATTACACTGTTCTACAGAATGAAAACTAAGTATTAAATATATTATCTCTTTATATGTAAAAGCCTTATACTTCAAATCTAAATTATATTATCATTTGCACTCTGTAAATGCCTACAAGTCTGAAATACGTAGTCCTTGTAACTTGTGTGATAAATCTGAAGTATTTTAAACTTTGCACTCCTATGCCTAAAAATGGAATGATCTTGACCCTTGAACCCCAGTGTTATAAATCTCATTTATCCTAAATTTTGAACCCCCTCATGCATGTTGTGCTGCAGATTTGAAATATAACCTTTGTACACTTTGCATTACAAATATGAATAATCATAAACTGTAATGTCTCTAGAATAAAAACATTGTAAATAAAATCACTTAGCTTGTGTTGAAGTAGTTTTGTGTTTTGAACATATAATCTTCCTAACACAGGCTCCCAAAACCTTTAATGGAAAAGAGTTGTCTTTCCTTTAAATGGACAGTAGACCTAAAATAGAAGATGTTTTTGATTGACAACTAATATCTTACATTATTCAGTTTCTATTCTGTATTGCAGCTATACTGGTGTAGAGGTACCAGAACGAGGCATATTTACATTTGGTATTGTAGTGGCAGCCATTTTATGTAAGTAGGATACATAACTTGTTTACTTTGTCACTTTAGCCTTCAAGTATTTATATTACCGTCAGTCAATCAATGTCATATTTTATTTATTTCATGTAAGTTTTAAGTCAATGAATGTGATATTTAATTTATTTCATGTAAGTTTTAAGTCAATGAATGTGATATTTTATTTATTTCATTTAAGTTTTAAGTCAATCAGTGTGATACTTTATTTATTTCATTAAAGTTTTTAAGTCAATGAATGTGATATTTTATTTATTTCATTTAAAAGTCAATCAGTGTGATATTTTATTTATTTCATTTAAGTTTTAAGTCAATCAATGTGATATTTTATTTATTTCATTTAAGTTTTAAGAAGCACTGGATAGAATACCAAATTTCAGTATCTAAGATTACTATTGAATTCATATTCAAATATTTCCTTTTTGTAGATTTTTTTCTTTTACATATATATTTCAATTAAGTGCAGAGATAGTGTTTGTATAAGATAAACTGTAAATACTTTGATAAATGGTCAATACAGAAAGATACAGACTCAGTAATATCTTATGTCTTTTGATAAATGTTCAATACAGAGATATACTGACTGAGTATCTTATATCATTTGATAATTTGTCAATACACAAAGGTACAGATGTAGTAACTATAGATTCTTGTATGACTATTTTCATATTATATCCATATCACACCCCTAATGATAGAGATGGCAGATTTTGGTGGAATCACCAATGCAAATTGCCATATTTTGTAAGGAGTAGATCATTATACAACAATATTTAATTTCAGTGGCTGCAAATGGAGAAATGAGATTTTTGTTTGTCAAGGAAGTATTCAAAAGAAAGAACCCTTCCAAACATTGGATACGGGCAAACTTTGCTGGGCTATGTCTTGGTTTAATGTCTGCATTTGGTTTAGTGCTGGTTGGATGTTTTCAGGTAAACAGAAGAGAGAAAATAATTTCGTAAATTATTTAAAACATCTAATGTAAAAAATTATAACAAAAACTATGAATTTTATGTGAAATTTACTTGAATTTCATGTGAAAATATCACATCAATTTCATGTTAATTAAGCTGATACATTAAATTCACATGAACAATATTCATGTGAAATTCACATGATTATAAAACTTTTGCAAAATAGTTGACTATTATGTGTTACAAGATACATGTATTAGTTAAACAAAAGTTGATATTTTCTCAGATAAAATTCACATGAAATTTTTTTCATGAAATTCGCATTAAAGAAATTCAAGTGAAGTGAAATTCATGTGAAATTCACAGTAATGTCATATCAGAGATGAAATTAATGTGAAATTCACATGAACAAAATTTGACTGTGTAAATATATATGACATGTCCATATACTGAATGTTTGAGTAATATAAATAGGTTTATTACCAAGCTTTAAAGCTTCATAGCTTAGTAAAACTGACAGACAATGGACTTTCTATGTAGCCCTTATTTATTTGTTTTGTTTGATTGACAGTTTGATCTATTGAAGCTTCCACACTGTGCTGGACTTTCTATGTAACCCTTATTTATTTGTTTTGTTTGATTGACAGTTTGATCTATTGAAGCTTCCACACTGTACTGGACTTTCTATGTAACCCTTATTTATTTGTTTTGTTTGATTGACAGTTTGATCTATTGAAGCTTCCACACTGTGCTGGACTTTCTATGTAACCCTTATTTATTTGTTTTGTTTGATTGACAGGTTGATGTATTGAAGCCTCCACACTATGCTGGAGCTTTCTTATGTTTCATTGTTGCTATTGGTTACCTGTGGCTTCAGACTGTGATAACATGGAAGATTCGAACTATGACAGAACAAGGAACAGATGACATGATTATAAGGGCGGTCAGAAGAATAATTTGGGGATGGCAGATCATCAATAGCATATGCTCATCAATATTTCTCATACTCTGTATCCTTTGTTATATTGTATGACTCACCCAGTATTATAAATTATTTGCTAGACTATATTTCTCATTCTCTGTATCTTTTGTTGTATTGTAAGACTCATCGAGTATTATAAATATTTGCTAGACTATATTTCTCATACTCTGTACCTTTTGTTTATATTGTAAGACTCACCCAGTATTATAAATTATTTGCTAGACTATATTTCTCATACTCTGTACCTTTTGTTTATATTGTAAGACTCCCCGAGTATTATAAATTATTTGCTAGACTATATTTCTCAGTTGAGAAAAAATTTGTTTTCACTCGATGTAAATGATAATATTAGATTCTTGCCAAGATGATTTTAATGTTAAAAGAAAATAATTACCCCTTTAGCAATTATCTATACAAGATGACTGTTATAAGTTACTTAGCCTATAATGACCCCTTTAGCAATTATCTATACAAGATGACTGTTATAAGTTACTTAGCCTATACTTACCCCTTTAGCAATTATCTATACAAGATGACTGTTATAAGTTACTTAGCCTATAATGACCCCTTTAGCAATTATCTATACAAGATGACTGTTATAAGTTACTTAGCCTATAATTACCCCTTTAGCAATTATCTAGCCTATAATTACCCCTTTAGCAATTATCTATACAAGATGACTGTTATAAGTTACTTAGCCTATTTTTGTCTTATAAAATGAGATTTACTGTTACTTTTGCTGTATATCCTATTTCTTATGCTGTATTACATATCCCCAGTGGTCCTTGTTTAGGGTATCTGTGATGTGTATTGCATCATCATTTTATATAAATTGGTGATGTGCATTGCATCATCACTTTATATAAATTGGTGATGTGTATTACATCATCACTTTATATAAATTGGTGATGTGTATTACATCATCACTTTATATATGGTGATGTGTATTGCATCATCACTTTATATAAATTGGTGATGTGTATTACATCATCACTTTATATAAATTGGTGATGTGTATCGCATCATCACTTTATATATGGTGATGTGTATTGCATCATCACTTTATATATGGTGATGTGTATTACATTATCACTTTATATAAATTGGTGATGTGTATCGCATCATCACTTTAGATATTGTGATGTGTATTGCATCATCACTTTATATATGGTGATGTGTATTGCATCATCACTTTATATATGGTGATGTGTATTGCATCATCACTTTATATACTTTTTATATACTTTTATGATTCCTTGACACAATTTTAGTTTCTGTATCAATTGCATCATCACTTTATATATGGTGTTGTGTATTGCATCATCACTTTATATATGGTGATGTGTATTGCACCATCACTTTATATTTGGTGATGTGTATTGCATCATCACTTTATATATGGTGATGTGTATTGCATCATCACTTTATATATGGTGATGTGTATTGCATCATCACTTTATATATGGTGATGTGTATTGCATCCTCACTTTATATATGGTGATGTGTATTGCATCATCACTTTATATACTTTTTATATACTTTTATGATTCCTTGACACAATTTTAGTTTCTGTATCAAAGGTGACATACAAAAGACAGAGACAATTGAATATGGGAACGAAGTGGGTAAGTTTTACGATGATGTCACTTAATGCTGGAACAAAGTGGGTAAGTGTTACAATGATGTCACTTAACATGGGAACAAAGTGGGTAAGTTTTAGGATGATGTCACTTAATGCTGAAACAAAGTGGGTAAGTGTTACAATGATGTCACTTAACATGGGAACAAAGTGGGTAGTTTATATATGATGTTCACTTAACATGGCAACAAAGTGGGTAAGTGTTACAATGATGTCACTTAACATGGGAACAAAGTGGTAAAGTGTTACAATGATGTCACTTAATGCTGAAACAAAGTGGGTAAGTGTTACAATGATGTCACTTAACATGGCAACAAAGTGGGTAAGTGTTACAATGATGTCACTTAACATGGGAACAAAGTGGGTAAGTGTTACAATGATGTCACTTAATGCTGAAACAAAGTGGGTAAGTGTTACATTGATGTCACTTAACATGGCAACAAAGTGGGTAAGTGTTACAATGATGTCACTTAACATGGCAACAAAGTGGGTAAGTGTTACAATGATGTCACTTAACATGGGAACAAAGTGGGTAAGTGTTACAATGATGTCACTTAATGCTGAAACAAAGTGGGTAAGTGTTACAATGATGTCACTTAATGCTGAAACAAAGTGGGTAAGTGTTACATTGATGTCACTTAATGCTGAAACAAAGTGGGTAAGTGTTACAATGATGTCACTTAATGCTGAAACAAAGTGGGTAAGTGTTACAATGATGTCACTTAACATGGGAACAAAGTGGGTAAGTGTTACAATGATGTCACTTAACATGGCAACAAAGTGGGTAAGTGTTACAATGATGTCACTTAACATGGGAACAAAGTGGGTAAGTGTTACAATGATGTCACTTAATGCTGAAACAAAGTGGGTAAGTGTTACAATGATGTCACTTAACATGGGAACAAAGTGGGTAAGTGTTACAATGATGTCACTTAACATGGCAACAAAGTGGGTAAGTGTTACAATGATGTCACTTAACATGGCAACAAAGTGGGTAAGTGTTACAATGATGTCAATTAACATGGGAACAAAATGGGTAAGTGTTACATTGATGTCAATTAACATGGGAATGAAATGGGCAAGTGTTACAATGATGTCAATTAAATGGCAACAAAGTGGGTAAGTGTTACAATGATGTCAATTAACATTGGAACAAAGTGGGTAAGTGTTACAATGATGTCAATTAACATGGGAGCAAAGTGGGTAAGTGTTGCAATGATTTCAATGAACATGGAAATAAAGTGAGTAATTCATATACATTGTTATAATGATGTCACATACATGGGAACAAAATGGGTATTTTTTATGCATTGATATAACATGTATAATGATATAACATACATGGGAACAAAGTAAGTGTTATAATGATATCACTTAAGATGGGAACACAGTAGTTAAGTGTATGTTTGTGTGTGTAGGTAGTTGTGTGTGTGTGAAGGTGTGTGTGTGTGTAGGTGTAGGTGTGTGTGTGTGTAGGTGTGTGTGTGTAGGTGTGAGTGTGTATGTAGTGCACTCGTTCATATCATGCCACTAAATAACAGAAATCATCGTAACCCATTAACAGGTAATGCTAAAAGGAATGACTGTAACCTGCAGGTTACAAAAGCAATAATGAAGACTTAAAATGAAATTCATTGATAACAAAAAGGAGGCTACATGATATATATTTGTCGTAACCTCTGCATAACCTGAACTATCGCTTCTGTGTTATTTTGTGGTCTGTGTATCTGTGTATGTATAAATTATCTTGTATATATCCGACTTCAATCACTGGAAGTATTAAACCTATTAAATCACAGGAATTATTAAACATATTTTTAACTTTTTCATTTAATTTACAGGATACACTACGGGATGTTTTCCTTTTGTCAACATCAACAGAGTGGTTACTGGCATTCTCAATTATGTTCTATTTATTGACCTTTGTTCCAAGTTTTAAACGTTTGAAACTGATCAAAGTTAAGGTCACACTTGATTGTGAATATGGGGACGGACATGACCCAGTGGTAAGTAGAAATTGTGTAAAATCAAATTCATAAAGATTTTCTCTTTTTCTCATAAAGTGAAACAAAATAAAAAATTCTTATTTTGATACACACCAACACATGGAATTCAGAGAAATTTACTAAGAATCATGTAAGAGTTTACTTTATTAGTTTCAAAATATATGTCTCGGCAGCTGTGAAATTGTGTGTATAATGAACGTTCTTTATCACAATAATGTTCATTCTTTGGAGACTGTCGATGATTTTGATTGGCACTTAGAAAGAAAGACATTGCAATCGGCACATTATCTGAATATGACTTAAAATGGAGATCGATGTTGTTATAAGCATCCGATAGACAGTATAATATTTATCTGAATTCTGTGTAAAATCATAATTAGCCTACCATCTATCAATTCCGTTGACAACAAATTCTTTGAATAAAATAATATTTTCGATGGTATAAGTTTGTGACATTGTATCAGGTGATTTTTTTCAATCAAAAATTCTTATTTTTACTGTAAATTCTGTTATATCGACAGTATATACATTAACTCATTCACCCCTATAGACACATTTGGACTAGCCTAAGTCATTGATTTACAGAAGAGTTCATTGTTTTTCAGGGGTTGATGAGTTAGGTATAGTTGTTCTCTGCAGAATCATATCGGTAGGTGGAATTGTCAGAATAACAACCATTGTTATTTTAAAGTGTCTGACTAGTAGAATCTTTATTGCTTCATTTTTGTAGTCGTTTCCCTCTGAGAATGTCACAAGAGAGAGTAACATACTTGAGGTTTTGTGTGTTAACCTCTGTAATGAATAACATCAATAATACTAGGTCAGCATTTTGCTATATGACATAGCATTAACTTATCAAAGGGTCTATACCAGTTATATAGGATTTCTGTCATCAGTGGACCATAGTTCAATGTATATATTATACATATTCAGAATGTATGAAGATTCTGAAAAAATGGAAAATCAATAAAAGGTATGTAAATGTTAATGGTTGACGTCCCCAAGTAAAGGTTCTTAGTCATAGAAGGGTTTTGTTTACAGATTTTTACCACTAAAACATTTCAGCATGGTTTTGTCCCATTACCGTAGTGTTTGTGTGTTGTATAAATACTGTGTGGTGTTTATCATTTTGTTACAAGGAAGTATAACAACACTGCAACAGAGTGTCATATGACTGTTGTGTATTGTTTGATGTGTGTCATTGTTTTGTATGCTACAAGCATGTTAAATGTGTTTAAGTACAGCTCCAGTTAAGATGACTTTCCTTTTACAGTTATGTCAATAAATGCACCCTGCATGTATCCTATAGTTAGATATACCCAGTGTGATGTTTACCTAAAATGATGATTTTTTAGCTCACCTAGGCCTTATGATTCAGTTTCTGATTGTAGCTGTCCAATAATTGCCCTTTAGTCTTTCTATATGAACATGTCTCACCATTTCAAGTTTCCCCTCAGTATAGTCTAAAACTAGATGAGCTTTCTTTCCATTGGTATGTGCTTCCATAACTTTGGGGTTTCTACATGGATTCTTTTAACTTGCACTGATATCTGAAAAAAGCTTTTATGTCTATTTCTAAAAGCATAGACTACATTTTATTCCATTAATTGCTTTAGTTTCTAAAAAAACTTAAATGAATTGTTGGAATAAAGGATAAAGATGGGGAAAATTTCTGAAAAATATTGTCTTTTTACTATTGCAGCAGATGTGATGAAATGAACTTTGAAATACACATAAATATTTTAACATTTCTGAATTTCTTTAATGCTGACAGTATCCCCATATATACTACCACACAGTGGTGAATGGAATGATTTTAATTTTTAAAACCATACAGTGCTTTATATATTCAGGTGTTTATAGGTATTTATTTTTGTAATACACTATCAAGTTTAGCCCGTGTGACAGTGGTTATTTACCTTTCTATCAATACTTTGTATATTCAGGTGTTTATAGGTTTTTATTTTGTAAGACTGTCACACAGGCTAAACATGATAGTGTCTTACAAAATAAAAACCTATAAACACCTGAAAATATAAAGCACTGATAGAAGGGTAGATAACCACTGTCACACAGGCTATACATGATAGTGTCTTACAAAAATAAATACCTATAAACACCTGAATATACAAAGCACTGATAGAAGGGTAGATAACCACTGTCACACAGGCTATACATGATAGTGTCTTACAAAAATAAATACCTATAAATACCTGAATATATAATGCACTGAGAGAAAGATAGATAACCATTGTCACACAATTTTCAGTGGTTATACATGATAGTGTCTTACAAAAATAAATACCTATAAACACCTGAATATACAAAGCACTGATAGAAAGGTAGATAACCAGTCACACAGGCTATACATGATAGTGTCGTTATCTACCCTTCTAACAGTGCTTTATATTTTCAGGTGTTTATAGGTATTTATTTTTGTAAGACACTATCATGTATAACCACTGAAAATTGTGTAACAATGGTTATCTACCCTTCTGTCAGTGCTATATATACTCCTGTTAATCAACTTTTCATATGACATCCCTCAGACAACACCAGAACACCTCAAGTTACCTAAATCATTTACCTATCTACCAGTGTTATGATCTGACATGGTGACATAAATTATATTTCACATCATGAGTCATTTTCTACATACATGTCATAGGCGTCGGAAGCAAATTGAAAGTGGGGGGGGGGGGGGCTAAACCAACTTAAAACACACACACGCCAGAAGTGGGGGGCTAAACCAACTTAAAACACACACACACCAGAAACGTCTTGGGGGCTAAGCCCCAATTTTCAACACCTATGCCTATCTTTTCAAAAAAAGTGGGGGGGCTAAGCCCCCCCCTAGCCCCCCAGCTCCGACGCCTATGCATGTTTTTGTTTATTACTATCATTGTTTTCTGCCAGAAGTACTATACTTCAAATTTTGATACTTTTCTCCTCTCAGAAATAAAATTGTGGTCACTCTCTTTATTTGGTCACTCTCTGTTGTTGAATTCATATCTATATGAATTTGGTTCTTAAAAATTGTCCACTTGGCAGTGGAATTTGGGTCAGTCTATTTATTCCTGTTAAAATCTTAACTCTAAGATGTATTGCATGAATGTAATTTACTGCATATATACATTTTTGTTGTCACAAAGATGGGGGCCAAACATTGAATTTCAGATCAGAGATGTCTTATATAATTTACATTTTTTCTTTTTACAGGAAAATGAGATGACAAATCTAGCAAGGGCAAACGGAGATATTGAAACATAGAAATTGTAGATATCATTGTGCATGTTGAGCCCTAGATATCATTGGTTCAATAGATGGAAACTGTCGTCAGTATTGGTATCTGTGACTTTGAATACATCTGTTTACATCTTGACATTTATCTTTTACTCTAACAGCTTTAAATACTTAAGTGCCTCCATGTTACAGTGGGAATTAAATATGTCCGACATAATTATATGTATCTCAGATTAACACAGCAATATTGTTTTCTGTTTGGTTAAAAACTGGCAATTTTAAATTTTGTGGTTTTATTTTATAGTTCAACAATTGTTGCTTTTACAAGTGCTGTATGTTTCATACAAACTAAATATAGTCAAACTTGCATTAAAGGCTACCACTTAATAAAGGGCACCTGCCTATAAAGGCAAATTGGAACATAAGCTTTGATAAATTCTTTGTAATGATTAAACCTCTTTATAAGGGCTACCTGTCCATAACAGCTATTTTTACCTATCCCCTTAAGTGGCCTTTATAGACACATTTGACTGTTAAGGTATAAAACCAACTTTACATTGAACCAGCTATGTATCATGTATCAGTATTCGCTTGTGTTAGGTTGTACATACTTTTCTTCTTAATATGAGATATGGTTGACATAATCTTTTTGAAATCTGAGCTCAAGGTTATAAAACTTTTTAATGCTCCAATCTGAATTCAGTATCTACTAAATACATGTAACAGTTACAGTATAATTGTAACAGTGTATTTGATTGGTCAGCTTCAAGGAGTAACCCTAACATTGGTAGAGAGAAGAGTCAGCTTAGAGTTGAGAACCTTAGGCCAAAACCCTAACATTAAGCATTGTTTTCTTTTCAATATGTTTTGCTTTTTATGTTTGAAATGTTTTAGACAATTATAGTGATACCCATGGGAATTCCTAAATAGAAGTCATATTGGTTTTTACTTTATCAACGCATCTAAAACAATGTTTTACCGACAATTTTTAGGAATCATGAAGGGATGAAAATCTTCAAAATTGTATCTCTTTAGTCATTTTAAATGTACATTTATATGAATCTGAGATGTGTTTATATTTTGTGTTTATTTTTATATTTGTTTTAATGTTATTTATATATTTGTAACTTGCTTTAGTTAACATCAATGTTTTATATGTTTTGATCAATGAATTAAACCAAAGTTTGGTTTGGCAATCATTTGGACAATCATGTAATATGATTGTATAATTGAACAGAATTAATGAAATATATGATAGATCTGTTATGGTTTTATCTAACACAACTTCCAAGTTTTTGAATTCTTATCTAAGTAGATTGATTTTCTCTCCTGAAATGAAACCGAAGTGGATTTGAATTTCAAAGAAGAATCTTAAGTCAGACTCTACAACGTTGCTTATGTTAGACATCAAGATTATTGTTATGATGTCATAATTGTGACTTATTGAACAAGATGTTTTGATGCATTTGACATGATTTATATAACTTTATATAACTTATACCATATTATACCGTGATGACCTAATGATGACGTCATTTTATAAACCTCTTATTATCTGTCAGACTATATGGTATGCTATAAAATGTTTATGTTTTATTTCTTTGGTAACAACAGTCATTATTTAATGGTGATCTGATCTTGCCATAATTCTCTATACAGATATACCAAGGAAAATTGACACATGTTTACTAACACAAAGCATCTAAATCCAATTATAACAAGGATAACAAGCTACTTGTTACAAATGCATTAGAGGTTCAGCAATGCATGGAGTCCGTGCAAGGCAATATGTTTTACCTGTACAACCTATTTTTGGAAAGTAGACCGTATTGTTTTGGTTTTTGACCAAACTCGGATGTGCCACTTTACCTTGGTAGATCTATACTTCTAGATATATTTATTTGTGTAATGTGTCATTTAAATTAGTGCATCAATGCAGTTGAAATATTGTCATAATAATGTTTAACAATTTCACATAGATTGTAATGTTTAATGTATCATAAATATGCAAACTGAAAGTCACAAAGAGTATGGTTGTATGATAGGTACACAGAGATGAAATGAAACATTTGCAGGTAGAAATACATGTCTACTCTTGAGTTTCAATCTATATGGACAGATAGGACATCTTAATGATAGGAGTTGGCAAGTTAATTGCTGATGTCATAAAGACGTGCATGGCAAACTGAAGCAAAAAGGTCACAAAGAGTACAGTGTGGTTATATGATATATAAAACATCTCCAGAGAACAAATATATGAATGATACATAAGGTAGAAGCTCTTTAAGATAGGGTTAGACAATGTAAGGGTCTGCAATTTGATGTTGAAATTCGTTAGCACATTCATTTCCATTTACCAGTTTCCAAACATTTCCCAACTGTTTTCAGCCCTAGCAATTGCAGGTATTGAAAGGTAGAAATGTGCATTTTGATATGTCTAAAGCTGTACCTCTGATGCATATTGCGCTTGTACTTCACTATGTAAGTAGAAAATGCAATATCAGTTCTTACAATTACTAACAGTGAGCTATCTCCGGATACAATGCCACAATGTAATTCAAAAATTGTAAAAATGAATTAGGATGGAATAAAGCCAACTGACACAAGATTTTGTTCTACAAAATGAAATGTATTGAGATACATTTTACATAGTTTTATACATATATTGCATGCATCTCGACGTTTACATGTAGCACTGTTCATTCTATTTATGTTATGCCCCTAGGAATGAGGATTGATAAGTTTGGCCCATCTGTTTGATGGTTGCAATATTCTGCAGAATACCTTGATTTCTTTCCTTATACTGAACCAAATTTGTTACCATGCTTTAGATCAATGAGACTAATAAGTGGTATGATTTTGACCAGTTAGACAGTACTTGCCAGAGATTTTGGACATTTAAATGTGCAGGATTGAGCTGTGTCACAGGCATTGTGTTGACAAACTCATTTTGTTTATATCATCATTATGTTAGGGTTGATAAATTTTGGTTTACATTGTGTAATTTGTCAGCTACTGATCTTAATTTGTGCATATTTTGTCAAAAAGTTTTGAAAGTTTTGAAAACTTATAACTTTCATTGTAGTGCAATAGAAAGATTTTCTATTTTTTTTTTCATGACTTTTAAGATTTGAGGATCAAGTCATGCTGTAACTAAGTAATAGTTTATTTGATTCTGTGTGCTTTTGTTGAATCTATGATAATGTGGAATATATATTCTTATATATTTTTCCTATCCACAGTGACAAGAAATGCAAATTGAATACCAATGTGACCTATCGCCAAATACCCAACACGGAACCTTTTGGCAAACATTTTCTCCATTTTTGCCTGATTTGTATCTGAGTCCTGGATTTCCTAAAGATTTATAGTTTGGTATCTGAGATGTTTTATATTTCAATTGATCTGTACCTCCCGGTTTACATGATATTATTGTTTTCAGTTTTGTTTTCAAAGTTTATTTTTAAAGTTGATGACAATGTCAATTATGTATATGGTAAACGGTTGTGATTTTTTGATATAGGAAGACAATATCTATTCGAATGCTCCTGTTATGTTGCTGTCTTCCATTATTAAAATTAATGTGATGTTTGTGAAAAGTTTAAAACGTTTCATACCTTTGTAATGACTGGTTAATGATGAATAGCAGTTATAGTTAATACTGATCGAAATTGGTTTGTAGGAAAATAGATAAAAGCTGTAAACATGAAATAGAAAATTGTAATATTATGTTTGGTTCTCATTCACTCTTGTGGCAAAATAGTTTTCATGAAATAAATAAAAAAATTTAAAATGAAGTATTAGATCTATAAACAGATAATACAGCATTACTCAGACCGAAATAATTGTCCCTTTCATGTTGACATTTGCATTGATTTTGGGGGCACAAGTGAATACATCCGATCAATCAGATGTGCTAACTCCTTCCAGACACCTGGTCCTATTCTGTTTGCGATTCACAATTGTTCTTCATGTTGAGACCATTGCACATATAATTCGTTGTGTTCTGATGGACTTGACCTTCGATTATTAATTGGTACCTCTTAATTTTTACAATAGTTATAGTGAGAGTTGTAAATATTTCATTTTTACAATTTATTGATATATTTGATTACGTTTACAGCACATTGTGTTGCCATGGTAATATGTGTTAGACATTTTACCGTATTTTGATTTATGTACGTGTTTTGGGTACAAGGAGGAGTATTTACATACAAACATGATCATTATCAAACAATGGCAATTTAGAAAATTAAAACTTATTCACGCTATTTATGACCTCACGAATTAAAGATAAACTACAAATTAATGTGAAATAGCCATGATTCTTCCCACGTATTTCTAAAAGTTAAAGAACCTTGTGCATGTTGTGTTTAAACTGACATGATACATTTATTGCCCTGGTTGTAGGGAGACACGAGAATTTGTCATATTCCCCTCGGGCGGTAAACAATTAAACTTATGTCTCCCTACTACCAGGGCAATAAATTGTTTATTGTACCAATATGAAAAACTCAAAATGTAAACAACTACCATTAAAGTTTCAAGAATATTTTATACAAAACAACATTTTCCAAGAAATTTATGAAAAAAATTTTCACTTTAATGATCCATAGCTGTTTCGTATCAAGGACGATAACTCTATTGGGGTTCCGAATGGGAGGAAATATTACAGGGGAAACGTAGCGGGTGATGGAGACTTGGTGTTTCTGTTTCTGGTCACGTAAATACGTTTGTCCAATGAGAATTAAGAATCTAACATAGAGGTATAATGATGCATGTTATTTCTAAAATGTTTGATGTTGTTTTTGTATAGTTTGTTATAGAGTATTGACATTGATGTGTTGTACAATAGAATTTCAAGAGAGATATGTCCTATGAGAGTTATTATGTACATTTACATTATGGAAGGCATGTCAAAGCATTTTACTTTTTTTTTCTTTTTTTTTTTGTATTTTCCGGTTTGGCATTTATGTACAAAACATTTACAAATCATGTTTTGTTGTCTCTTGTTTTCTATAATTTGTAATAGACAATAAACTTTTTAACGATTTACAAGACACTTTGTTGTTATGATGACAAAATACAATACGGGCATTTATTGTTATGATTGTATATGTTAGATAATAAAGAGAATATGTTAAATGTATATATCAAACAGTTTAGTATCAATATTTGGAAACCATTACGAAGTTTGAGATCTTTTGTATTCGTGTACCATTGGTTTGGGAGTCATTAACCGTTTGATTATAGTCTCACATTTCTTTCAATTACTGTATTACTGACCTATAGGCTCTTGTGCCGTTATTGTGCGATGTCTCCGTTCGTGTAGCATTGGTTTGTAGACATAGCATTGAATATGAAATGGCTATAACGAAGGATTAGTGGCTGTTTGTAAGGATAACGAAATGCTGAAAGTTTAAATTGTTAGGTGTAAGAAAAAATAAAAACCGTTGCACAAATGAATGGAAATCAAATGATAATCAAATGTCAAATGAACAATTGTCAAATGAACAGATAATATTCAAAACGATGGTAAATGAAAATTTAGAGAATGTTTTTAGTTAGTCATGACATGACCTACATCACCATTCATGGTATAATTATCTATGCAATTACTTGACAATTTAACTAAAATGGCAATGAACACTTTAAACTCCACAAATGACGAGACAAAAAGGACAATATGCCATAGCCTAGCGATTCACCTGTACACAACATCTAAGGCAACGTAGTCCTCCACTTTATAATCATTGAGAACGTATTGTAATTGTTGTCATTACTACCTTCACGACAGTTTTGATTTAACACGCAGGTCTGTGTGCAAATTTTGTGTGCTGAATTAAACAATAATATTGACACAAGATTGAGTGTTATATATTTATTGATTAAGATTGAGTATTATATATTTATTGATTAAATATAATGATAACTAACAATACCCTAACATTGTATTAAAAACTTTTTAAACTGGGACTTTTGAAAATCTTATATACCGGTATGTATAAAATATAAAACATCAAACATTTTTGTCAGATAAGTAAAATACAAAGGTTATGAGAAGATGTAAACAACTCTGTTGGTAAATAATAGTAATTCTATACATACGTAAACATGCATCGCATTAATGAATTGTGAAGAATATAAAGATACTGGTATATACCTCTGTGTGTTTCATTCTCTCTGTCTCTCTCTCTCTCTCTCTCTCTCTCTCTCTCTCTCTCTCTATATATATATATATATATATATATATATATATATATATATATATATATATATATATATATAAATATATATATATAAATATATATATATATACGTTTGTCTGGATTCTCATTATATGACAAGATAAAAATTCTTCCCATATCGTATTTCAGATAGTAGAAATTGATTGGTTCTTTAGATATTTTATTAAGTAAAGTGAGAGAAATATCATATTTCTTGCTTGATTTCCTGTATACACTTCTGATATGAAACTTTAAAAATGACTTTGAAAACTGATATACAAAAATAATTCACGCTCGTTGCAATTTTGCGTTGGTTCTCAAAATATAAGATAATTGAATAACAAATCCAAGGCACCATGGTGATAACTTACTACTGGAGAAAAATAATATATCAAAAATAACAAACAATTTGGAATTCGTTATAAGTCTAATGATAAAAGTTTACAAATTGTAAATAATTGCTAAATCATGAAAATAATTATACACTGAAATGAAAGAAAACTTGAAATTGCTTTAACATCCAATAGGTAACAAGTATTTACAAACAATAATAAAAATATTATGACAAAGATTCTTAGTAAGATATTCGAAACCCCAAGTTCATTAGAATACGACAAACTGGATATGATAACGGTTTAACATTATAACATATGTACAAGTATTCACAAAAGATCACATCACAAAATTATATTCAGTTAACCTCATTGTATAAAAATGAATTGGTGAGTACTAGTTAATTATATAGCAGATGACAAGAAAATTGAGCAAACTGACCACATGTAAACATTTTACTCTGTATTGAATATGAATTAATAATGTATAGACTTATATTTATATAGCACTCTATATTTATACAGCTTTAGAGCTAAACAATTCCCGATACAGAAAATGTTATGTCAATAAATGTGTAACGCACATGAACATAAAACAAACCAATATGGATAACATATAAGACAGAGACAAAGGACTAAAACTAGTCCAATAAAGATACCGAAAACAAATTAAAAATTTTTTAAAATGCAGTCAAAATGATGTGTTGTTTGACATAATATTGAAGGCATTCTTGAGTACATCGGTTACGTAACCGTTAAGGCATAGACGATTAGTCCTGAGTTCAGTTATACAAATGTCAAAATGCTTATTACTATCACTATTGGTTGTTTTATGGTAACGTTAAGACATAGAAGATAATGCCAGAGTTCCTTAACAAAAGAACATGTCTACAGGCCTATCACTATCCGTTTTCGTCCTTGTATTAGGTTTAATCAACAATTTGGTAACTTCAGAACAAAGTGATGCACCAGGGGAGTAAATCGATTATGAAGGTACAAGGAGCAATACCGTGTAGCGCTTTAAAAACGGAATTTTACATTGCACCCGGTATTGCACTGGTAACCAGGACACTAACACAGATATAAAGTTACTAAAATAACTAAACGGATGGGTGAATTTACAGCAAAGCACCTAAAACTTTACAAGCATACCGATACATCAAATAATATCTTTAAACATCATCTTCTGGTGAATTTCTGTCCATTTTGAGGCCGGGTTTAGAACTCTACGGCCTTAGTTGCGGCATGTTGCTAGATTTGTGTGTCTTTTAAATTTTGTGAACACAAATTCGCTTAACTTAGCTTCAAATGACAGAACTTTATTTTGTCAATGATGATAAATCTGCTTTTATAATTTGCAATTGTCTTCACAATAATACAATGAATTTAGATTAACAATGCTGTCAATATATAGGCCATATAGTTTTTATACAATATCATATTATCAATTATATATAATAGCTGTTTATATAACATGATACTCTAAATTAGTATACAGATTATGGTGAGCGTATTATATAAAGTAATTATGAACACGTGAACTGCGACATAGGCCTATACTAATCTTAACTAGCTGTATATGGATTCCACAATCAGAAAATGCTTTGCTCTAATGTTACCGTGGTCCCGTATGAGAGGGTTTCTTCAGAACACAAATATTTCATTTCACTATAAACAAACATAAAATAATGTTATGCACCTGATTTTTTGTATATGTCTATTCATTTGAAGAACACTAAGTCTTCCATTTTTATGAATAACACAAATTAACGAAGCACTTCCGATTGGCAGGTTAACTTGAACAATGCACTTAATTTGTGAGCAATGTACAGATATATTTTGTATGGAAGTTAGAATGCGTAGGGGGTAAAACGAAAGTACGAGGTAACGGATGCTGCTGCGTCACCTTTCGTCACCTCAGCACTTCTCTTTCTTGTAAACAAACACTTTCAACCTGAAATTATGGGAAAACCACTTTTAGTCCAATAATCAAATTAAATACATTCAGGTTTATATTTTATATGGTCAATCTCTATTTCATTTGCACCATGCTCGGTGACGTGAATGTAGTCAATATATGCTGCCTGATTGGTATTTACTTTATGTAGTGGTTTAGGTATTCTACAAATTTACAAACCGCTGGTGCTGGTCTAGTGGTAGAGCGTTCCACTCGCAATCGGGAGGTCCCGGGTTCGATTCCCGGACCGTGTCACACCAAAGACTTTCAAAATGGTAGTGACCGTTCCTCGCCATGTGCTCGGCATACGAAATGAAAGTCACGAGTCTTTCAGATGAGACTGAAAACCGAGGTCACGTGTCGTGGAAGGCGTGGCACTGCATTGGCGTCAGTCCATAGCAAATTTGTGGCACTTCACCTAAAGCTGGTAACATTGCAATATCAACGAAAAACGGGATGTAATATAACAAACAAACAAATCAAAAAGAAAACTAATTTTACAATATTTAGCAAGTATCAGGTACAATATGTTGAGTTTACATTTCTGCAACAAAGTATTGTACACTATTACTTTGCAAAATAGCACTACTTTAACTCTGTGCACTTACGCAACTATCTATACCTTAAGGGTTGAGGTTTTCAGTTAGATTTCAAAGCATTCCTCCCTGACAGTCTAGTTCCGGCTAGTTACATGGAATAGACATTTTAAGCTTTCTAGTGGAGTCAGACCTTCTCGTATAATTTAAAGATTATAAGGAATAATACAATCTAACACCACTTTGAGGGAGTTTTACTTGTCCATGACAAAGCTTTCCGAGTCATGGACAAATTCAGTTTTGTCCGTGAGGATTGAGGTTTCACCATCCCTTCCTCAAAGTGGTTTGAATGTTATAAACATAATACCAAAGTTATAATGCTCAAGACGATCGTTTCTGTCAATTAGACTTCATCAGTTGAGCTCCAATTTTAAATAGATTTTCTAAAGAGAAAGTGTAAAAGAGCAACTGCATCCAATTTTTCTTTAAACACAGACAAAAATGTTTATAAAGTAGTTCCACTAATTCCAGAATGGGCTTATCTCACCCTGAGACATCTAAATTCGCGGACAAATTGGTCGCAAGTGAGAGAGCATTTCAAGTTATCTTACTAGCGCGTAGGGAGGGTGGGCTCCATGGTCCGCTTTAAACTATGAAGCCTCTCACCTATATGCATCAAGGGTTCAAGACCCACTGGCAACTAATCTGATTTTGTTAGAAAGTTTGCCAAATTACCGGTGGTCTCGTCCCGGATATACTGTAACCGAGGTCTCTCCTCCACTATTAAAGAATTGCAGCCATCATAAAACTGCAAACTGCTGAGTATGACGTAAAACACTAAACATACAAACAAATAAACCCTAACCCTAACCTACCTGGACATCTTGTGCGTTGTTTTCATCAGCTGTTATTCTGTGTGGAAGTTTCACATTGATTTTTAACCCCGAGATCTGCTTGAAATTTGGAATGAAAGTCAGTAAAAATGTAATGACCGAGAGCGCAAGCAGCCACTCTGATATCGATGCACACAGATAGATACCACGCAGTATGTCCTAGAATGTAAAAATACAATATACATACACTAGCACTTAGCTCATACATACAGACATACGTATACAGCTGGACAGATAGACAGACAGATGGACATACATACAGACAGATGGACAGATATACAGACAGAAAGATGGACAGATAGACAGACAGACATACAGACAGCTGGGCAGATAGACAGACAGATGGACATACAGATAGATGGACAGATAGACAGACATACAGACAGATGGACAAACATACAGACAGACATATGGACATATATACAGACAGATGGACAGATAGACAGACATACAGACAGATGGACATACATACAGACAGACAGATGGATATACATACAGACAGATGGACAGATAGACAGACAGACAGACAGACAGACATATGGACATATATACGGAAAGACATACATACATACATACATACATACATACATACATACATACATACATACATACATACATACATACATACACATACAAACATACATACAAACATACATACATACATACAGATGGAAATACATACAGACAGACAGATGGACAGATATACAAACAGACAGACAGATATTCAGACAGACAGACAGACAGATGGACAGATATACAGACAGACAGACAGACAGATGAACATACATACATACAGACAGACGGACAGATAGCCAGAGATACAGAAAGGAATCAAACATTAATTACATCGATATCCTTAAATTCTTCATTCAACATGTTAAATAATCCTTTTCTTACAAATATAAATCCCTAATCTTATTGTACATTATTGCTATGTAAAACTGTCAACAATTCCGTCTGACAGATATCTCAAAATATAGCCTAACATTAGAGACAAGAAATATACGTATTTCTCTATCACTTCTCTATCTCTCTGATGAATTTGTCCTTATAGTAAAGTAAAGAGAGTAGAATATTACACAAAAACATTACATTAGAAGTGCATACTTACAAACTTACTGCCTATATTCTTCTTTTTCTGTCTCTCATAAATTCCATGAGCAAGTGCAACTTTGATTTTGTTAAAGTGATATAAGCTCTCACAATGATGATTTTTGTCCCAAGACAAATAAACGACAATATAAAAAAATGTATGTTAAATACATTATCAAACACGTGAAACGTTGTTAAAGATCTTCTTTTTGGATTTATTTGTTTTATTAGAATTTAAGTTTTCCCGTACCTTAAAAAATCCGGCTGTATTTCCGTATGCAATGACCTTTCAGATATACTCTTTCGCCAAATGAACTTCGTAATTCGGTCAGGAGAATGTCGGTCCTTCACGCGCTCTATCTATCAGCAACCTTGGCTCATGATACAATTGGGCGTGTTAAAGTCGGCCGTCGGCCGATTTTTATGTGTTTTATATTTACTTTTAAAATACAGTTCGTGATTTTTATTGGAAAGTACCTGTATTATGTAAAATATGTACTTTTCAGTGCTGTTTTAAATACTCGAAACAAACCGAATCAAAATATAAATACAAATATCAGGTCACAAAAAGACGTTTTTCCTGTCTTTAATGTTACCCTGAAATGAATGCTGACATTGCCAAAATCTCAACAATATAACTGTGAAAATTGTGCGTTCCTCATGTTTTACAAACGTGCCGCCATGTCCGGTGGAGTTAGAGAGTTAATATTTGTCGAGTATGCGATGGGACGAGTTAAAAATGGGTCGAGATCACCCGATATGCCACACACTCGGAAATTTTCTAAAGAATTACCGAAAGTTAATATGTAATGACCAGAATGATATCAGACTAATATTACGGGTTACGTTTGGCAAGGTTAGGGCAATTATACGCATGCATTTGTTATTCTAACCTCAGCATGGTCTCTTTGGGATATATACGAGATTAAATATTACAGAAAATGGGCATGTAATTTTTTTTTTTCATCTACGACAGCTCATATCGTTTTAAAGAGAAGAATAATATCGTACTTCTATATATATAAAATGAATAACGATAATAATAATATCTTACTTGTATGAATAAATGCATAAAGAAAAAAATTTAGTTGTTAAAGACAAAACAATATTGGACTTCAATAAAGATATACATGTATTTACTTGTATGTATAAATAAATAAATATAAGCATGCATTATGTTATAATGTACCCGAACATCAAAAGAGGAAATGCAATTTCATTACCTAAATAATTTCAAATATATCGTTTGACGTGTACAAGCACATTTAAAAAGGATTCTAGTTTATATTGTTTGATGTTTGAGCTCAGGCTATAGTGGAAATTATAAAATCATTACATTTCTTGTAATATTCATCATCTGGTTTCTATGGCACGTGTATTTACAATCTTTCGTAATTAGCTGTGTAGAGCTGTGTTGATATCTACCGCACTCCTTGTATATATCAAATTGTCTTTACACAAACTGATAAGCTCGAATCAACTGATAACTAATTACCATGTAAGATCTAACGTAAATCTGTCAACAGCATAGCTGTGATATAAAGTATCAAGAGTTTGCTCTGTAACTTTATGTTTTCCTGCTTAATCAGGGAAATGCAGGTGCTTAGGTACTGCAGGATGATTAGATTATAGCAATGTATGTGGTCTTATTATCGGGGAGCGGAATTTGGACTAAAAATCTAATAAACTGGATCAAAATTAAGATGGTTTGCATCTCTGCCATACAACAAAATACGTTTATTTTGTCACAACTATAGTGCAATAACTCCTGAACGACAAATACAAAACTTTTATTTTGCCACAACTATAGTGCAATAACTCCTGAACGACAAATACAAAACTTTTATTTTGCCACAACTATAGTGCAATAACTCCTGAACGACAAATACAAAACTTTTATTTTGCCACAACTATAGTGCAATAACTCCTGAACGACAAATACAAAACTTTTATTTTGCCACAACTATAGTGCAATAACTCCTGAACGACAAATACAAAACTTTTATTTTGCCACAACTATAGTGCAATAACTCCTGAACGACAAATACAAAACTCTGAAAAAATCAAAGGAAATCAGATATCTTAACATTGTTATAAAAGTTCCGTTATATCGGAAATAGGCTTCATTTCCATCAATGAACGTTTCCAAGATTTGGGAAAAAACAGGGAACCATTCTAAACATTATATAAAATTTTGGATAAATCAGACGGACGGAGCACAGCGGCCACTAGACCTGTATTGTCAGATTCACATAAAATGGCGGGCGGAGTAACCTTTTGATTATCATACGGATGATTCTACTCACTTTTCGGTTATGACAAGCTGCACGGGGAAATCGTTTTATTTTGCATTGGATACGCTCTTATTTATGGTGACAAGTAGGAACGATTACTCTAGTCAGTGTAATTTTAATGTTATAATTATAATTATAATTATCTGTGGTGTACTTACGAAAAATAAGAATTTACACACACACACACAGACACACACACACACACATACACACACACACGTTTGTTATATTTTGTGTAAAAGGATACAAGAAATAAAGAAAATAAGTGACAACAAACTGTTGGCAAGCTGCCAAATAAATACGTATTGCCATTTACAACTTGTTGCCCTCACATGACCTTTACTGCTTTGTCCATCTTTGAGATTGTAAGTCAATATCGACTGTATGAAGGCGTAAACCAACGCTAATGCAAAACATGCGAATGCCCCCGTGTAGTGCAATGTTTGCATGCTATCTACCTACAAATCAATAAAACATAAAACAATTAAATAATTCATTATCTTCTAGCTTCAAATACCAAAGTATGATTCATGTTTTACTTGTTTATTTGTTGCTCTCAGTATCTCTTACATTCACTGTGGTTCAAGTTCCGTTACGACGTAACGTTTACGATAGAATCGAGAAGACAGATAGTAAACTCAGGGAATAAAGATATAAAATCTGAGAAACTGATAATGAAAATGATGGAGGACAGAAATGTCGTAGACAGCCAATCTTACATTTGGTTATAATTGTAAGATATGTTAGGATGTCCTTTATACTTCTCATTCGTAATGTATATGGAATTATGTTATATATGTATAATGTAAGGGGGTCCAGTAATTCAGAACAAAATACAATACCTGAAAACATCCAACCATGAGCAGTCCAAACGTCATTACAAACCCGACACCAATGCAAAATTTGTTTACGAAGTTCAGATATCTGTGTTGAGTAATAACACGAAATTGGGTTAAAAATCTGTATCTGATTACTATATTTACAGCAACTGTAAAGAAAACAATGACAAAATTTACTGGTCATTTTACTGAAGTTATAATTTCATTGATAAATAATTACATTTCTCAAATTGGTAACAATGAGATAGAAATATTCGGAATTATCTGATACTTCGCATACTTTACAGACTTTTAAACGCCAGAAGCTCAACAAATAGTTTCATATATCAACCCTAATTGAGAAAAAACAACATAATACATAAACTACTCTAGTATGTCGTTGTATTCATTATATATAACGCCCTGGCGGTGACTGTGTTGTAAACGGTATGAAACTTACCCATGGCAGACGCGACCGCTGTAACTAATGTGAAAAAGCCTTCCTCTGGAATGCCAATACCCGTATAGCTGTAAAAGAACAGTTGTTCTATACTGATAGACAATTATATCAAAAAGTTAATGTCTGGGATTCTATACGACATTATAATATACGATGAGTGTGGAGCAAATATACCTCAGGAAAATACAGATGTGGGAGCATGTATCAAACAGGAGTATGCACGGTCTGCGGAACGTTAATACAACCGTTATATATAGAAATGTATATGTATGTAGATATCAATAATTTCATCGCATATAGCACAATGAATTTGTAAACTTGATTTTGGCGCGGCGTAGTATCGCTCAATTTGGTGACTAATTCCCAGACATATGCATTGTGAAGCCTCACAGTTCAGACAAACAGGGGCCATGTTACATAATTTTATAAGTCTTAGACTTTCGATCAATTTACAAAGAGAGAACTTGGGAGACCTACGTATATTTCAAAATCAGGTTTGAACTTTTCAACTACAAAAATGCGGATCTCAGACATTATTTTTATTGTTGAAGTGTGAATTCCACTTTGAAAATGAACAAATGTGAGTATACATGAACTGTATCTTTTAGACCATAGATCTAAAACTAATGAAATTATGAAGTTTCATTATGAAAACGAAATATACAAATAGTGATCATTTTATAGGACACCTGTATTATACAAAATTCACCTAAGCACCTGTCTGCGATACGACTAGATTACGAGTAATTTTTGACAATGTATTTCGACTAACTCAATTTAGATAAACAGTTTGTATTGACCACAGAACATACTAAGAGGATTGATATTTTAGCGTCACTGAATTAAAAAAAGGTCGTCCCTCAAGGATAGTAAAAACATACCTGATATATGGGAAGTCGGGCACTGACGCATTATACGTCATGGCGAAGCTGAAAAATATAAAGCCGTATTTTGATATAGTTAATGATATTATTTTTCTGTATGTTTATCTGCTGTCAGCATTGTAATAGTATTGCTCATAATATCAAATTTTGCCACCAATAACTTAAAGAATGAACATCGTATGATATTATTTTTGTGTCAATTACCACATACATGAAAACTATATATATTTTCATTTGATACACAAATGTTTGTACAGGCTATCAACAAGTTTTAACAGTTTTACAGTTTACCGCTTTCTCTTATGACTAACACTACTGTTCGAAACTTATCAGTTTTCTGATATTAAAATCCAGTGATCAACAGAAAAAGTTACTCAATTCACGCTGACCGAGATTTGACCTTGGCCTTCACTTTAGAGACAAAGTGCAGTTTCCGCGTTAATATCGTCTTCATTAAGTCAACATGTGACATTGCAATGTCATGGTCTGACATACAGTAAATGGATAAATTATTACATGACACAAGGTTTTGCTGTGTTTGCAGTCCTTTATTCTCTTTGTATGACAACGTATTCTAGTGTCATTCGTCGCTAATCAAACAACAAAACAATAATGACATTCTCTTTTGCTCAAATTTGTACAAATACAATATATCTGTAACAATTAACAACCATTAATTAAACTGTAACAATTAACAACCATTAATTAACCTGTAACAATTAACAACCATTAATTAACCTGTAACAATTAACAACCACAATTAAGCTTAGCCCAGCAATTTGACAGTAGCGTATATTTTCTCATTATAGTTCTCTTTAATATGAGTTTCGTTAACAGTAACAGTATTGATACAAATACAAATTTCAACACTGTGGCTTGTATACCATAATTACCTTAATCCCGACAATAACTCAGATATCGATAAACATGAGTTATAATAACATTAACGTAAAGGTAAACCCGACAATTACTCAGATATCGGTAATACTGGTAATAGTAACATTAAACTAGAAGTAAACCCAACAATAACTCAGATATCTGTAATACAGGTAATAGTAACACTAAACTAGAAGTAAACCCAACAATAACTCAGATATCAGTAATACTGGTAATAATAACACTAACCTAGAAGTAAAACCAACAATAATAGAAGTAAAACCAACAATAACTCAGATATCAGTGATACTGGTAATAGTAACACTAACCTAGAAGTAAAACCAACAATAACTCAGATATCAGTAATACTGGTAATAGTAACACTAACCTAGAAGTAAAACCAACAATAACTCAGATATCAGTGATACTGATAATAGTAACACTAACCTAGAAGTAAAACCAACAATAACTCAGATATCAGTAATACTGGTAATAGTAACACTAACCTAGAAGTAAAACCAACAGTTACTCAGATATCAGTAATACTGGTAATAATAACACTAACCTAGAAGTAAAACCAACAATAACTCAGATATCAGTAATACTGGTAATAGTAACACTAACCTAGAAGTAAAACCAACAGTTACTCAGATATCAGTAATACTGGTGATAATAACACTAAACTAGAATTAAAACCAACAATAACTCAGATATCAGTAATACTGGTAATAGTAACACTTACCTAGAAGTAAAACAAACAATAACTCAGATATCAGTAATACTGGTAATAATAACCCTAACCTAGAAGTAAACCCAACAATAACTCAGAAATCAGTAATTCATAATAAACACTTACGTAGATGAAAATCCCACAATAACCCATACATTGGTAAAAACTGGTAATAAAAACACGTATTGTCCATACTGCAATCTCATTCTCAACCTTTATGGTCACTGGAAAATAAAAATAAATGTTAAGTGTTTTCTTTCACAGATTTCATAAACTTTATTTTATCTTAAGATTGTTATATTTACTGGTGAATATATAACCCATTGCGTTATAGCAAGATTTAAAGATCATCGTTCAGCATCAGAAGGTTCGGAAGACAGTATACAAATCTGGAGAACATTGGACAAACGCCGAAAAATCTAGAGATGGAATCAGGACGAGATAGCATCCCCATGTCGACATATCACACCTGCTAAATGTATCTGCCGATGTCACACCTGCCAAATGTATATGTCGACATATCACACCTGCTAAATGTATCTGCCGATATGTCACACCTGCTAAATGTATCTGCCGATATGTCACACCTGCTAAATGTATCTGCCGATATGTCACACCTGCTAAATGTATCTGCCGATATGTCACACCTGCTAAATGTATCTGCCGATATGTCACACCTGCTAAATGTATCTGCCGATATGTCACACCTGCTAAATGTATCTGTCGACATATCACACCTGCTAAATGCATCTGTCGACATATCACACCTGCTAAATGTATCTGTCGACATATCACACCTTCCAAATGTATCAGTCGACATATCACACCTGCTAAATGTATCTGTCGACATATCACACCTGCTAAATGCATCTGTCGACATATCACACCTGCCAAATGTATCTGCCGACATATCACACCTGCCAAATGTATCTGTCGACATATCACACCTGCTAAATGTATCTGTCGACATATCACACCTTCCAAATGTATCTGTCGACATATCACACCTGCTAAATGTATCTGTCGACATATCACACCTTCCAAATGCATATCCTGTGGACATGACACAACCACCAAATACATCTCATGTGTGTACGGACACGGTTGTAATACAGCTCTGGCGACAAAGCCGTCTAGTTTTATTTTTCATCAAAATAAATTGTATAAACACAGACAAATGTCGATTATACAATTTATAGTAAAAGTTCAATTGTTTTAAGTTTTAAGTTTACACGAAATCATATTTCAAATTCATCACGATCTGTGTGACAGAACTTTAAAATAACATTAATTAAATTCAGTGATTTCTATACTCGGTTATGCATTGTCTGTTTCTGGTTAAGACATTTCATTTCTTACTTCAGTTTCCAAACTGCAAGAAATCATCTACATGATTATGGGTTTTTCCCATCGTCGTAAAACCACGGCCTAGAATCGCTATGCTCTTTCTTATGAGAGCGCATTATATGATAGCGATTCCAGATCGTGGTCTTATGATGATGGGGTTTTTCCCTGTATTGTAAAGAATGAAACTATAGATGTAAAATATAAAGATGGTAATCAAATCATCATTCTAATTAATGTCACTATAGTATGTTTATCTATCTACATGCTTAAATTCTGAAGTGCAAAAGCGAAGTGATACGATTTATTTATGAAGTCAGCTACATATTTTATTGTAAAGTCTTAAGTGATATCAATAGGCTATCGGAAATTCCAGTTGATACTGTTCAGATATGCAATTACCTCAGTAATATCAGCTCTCGTGGAGAATTCGATAGATTTTTAAAAATTAGAACAAATAACTTATCTTATCAAAGTTTAATAAAACTGACTTGACTTTGTGTCTTTTTTCAAACTCTGTAGATATTCAGCACTTCCAAAACGGGTTTATTCATTTGTGTTTGCATCTATATTTCGCGAATAATTACAGATGTAAACACAATTGATATTGTCGTGACCAAAGCCGTTTCAGTGCAGTGTAATGTCATGTCGTCATGTTGTAATTTTTTGTATTTTCACCTACCCAGTAAATTCAAATTTTACAACATGACAGTAATGTGCTCCTCGTGTATTTGAAATTTAAGTAAACATCAGCTGAATAAATATGGTCATTGGGTGTATTTTAAATGTATTAATAAATCAATATCGAGAGTACTCAATCATGAGGCTTATATCCGAATATAAGCCAACAGATGGTATAGATGTATGTAATTTTACGTTAGCTGTGTCTTCATGTCCTCAAGATAATACATCTTATCTCATAAATATTATTAACAATACAAAAGTTATAGTTCTACAAACGAGACCAAAACAAATGCTCAAGACGATAGATTTTGTCAATTCGATTTCATTTGTTGACCTCGAATCTTATCTTGTATTGTGTTTCAGATGTGTGACTGTCCTACCGAGTGTAAGCTTTGTCTCTGTCAATTTGTGGCCATGTATTAAGTGATGCCAAACCAGACACATGTGCTATTAATAGGTGCAGTGATTATAAAGCTATCAACAGACTAACTCAGCTATCTTCATATTCTTCTGTCTATCATTACAGTAATGCGTTCCCCACCTCGTCATAAAATAATGTTAGATAATTAAGCATCTCATCAGGTATTAATTTAATAATGGGACAGTACACATACATACACACTCAGAAATATATCTCAAATAAAGAATTAAACAATCAAAACGTACAGATGGCGTGGCTATGTTACTTATTCCGAACATTTAACTACACCTCCTTCCCATTCTGGTACGCTGCTTCAATTATTGCATCAATACACATGAGTATACATTGTAAAAACACATCATGTTTAATATAGAGATTTTACACAATTAATATCTCGACCTGCACAGCTTTGGCGACAATACAATGCCAACAATAATATACTATTGATATATGTATAAACATTACAGTATTAATAGATTAAATGGTATTTCCCCTCAACCTTTAAATGTAGTAACAATGAATATATACCATAAAGGTTAAACAAGAACATCTGTATACTCTGTACAGGTACAACGTTCTGGAACAGAACACACCAAAACAAGGTCATATTTCCTATTACAATACATCTGTAGTATTGGACTTATGAAATATGAAATAAGTATTGCGTCCTGAGTTTTGTATGACAGTTATCTCCGAGTAGTAAATACAGGTGTCATAACTAAATTACTGACCTTTAGAATTTACAGGCTAATCTAGAACTTACTTACGAACCATGTTAGTATCCACAGTACGTGATGAATGATTCCACGAGAACCAGCTCAGGAAATAGATCTAACATGTTACCGTCACACAACTAAAGTTAAATGTACCCCTTGTACTACTTACACCGATATAGTGCAATCGTAATGCTTCTAAATATACATACATACACTAAGTTTCAAGGTCGACAACTCTTACTAAACTTACTACTAATATTAGCACACTTTTGTGTTCCAGAATTAAATTTCAAAAGAACCAGTTTGTATGTTTGTATGGAAAACTGACTTTAGTCTGATTTGAGCGCTGTGTTACAATACATGATAAAACTAAATGGATTTATATGGACAGGGAATGGAAAATCGGACATATTTCACGTTCGCTTTATATAATATAAGTGTGCTCTAAAAGCACTTGAAGCCTTCTTTCGATAAGATATAATTTGATGTACACATTGAGGCATGTTGGTAATACTCTATGTCACACACATGTTAACACCGATAAAATAATTTATCTATTCAAGAACGAATTCTTTGAAAAGCTAATTATTTACATCTTGCTCAATCTGCCATCACCATATCTATATATTTTTCGTTTATTTATTTATCTATTTATATTGTATTCATTGGAACATATTCATGTGTGGCTTGCTAGTTTGCCTTTCTTACGCAATGCATCAAAACTCAAGCCAATTTGCTTCTTGGTCAGGTATATCTTTTTTCCTATATGGAGTAAGGTTTCAACAGCATATCACTAAAAAGAACATGTATAGGTGTCCGTGATGTTCCAAAATCTCAATTTCTGACCACAATGCCTACAGATTCTATATGATGAAGCACACCAGAGTGCGGTGTATGCGGTTCGATGTTTTAACTATTGTCCCGTGTCCTAACTGAGACATTAAAACTTTGATAACATTGATTTTAGGTTTTATCAACTTTAAACTATGGACAATAGGTAGAGACTGTCGCTTGTGAACTCTCTGCTTTAAGCACTGTAGAAAACATAAAACAACACAAGTATTTACTTTATGCACCGTGTATCATTTTATGTACTATGTACCATGTACAGATATATCTTATTCAGTAAAATAACCATCAGGTATACTTGACAGGAAAGAACACTGGAGACGTAGATCTTCTAGCGTACTTATCATTCATATATATATATAATATATATATATATATATATATATATATATATATATATATATATATATATATATATATATATATATATATATATATATATATATATATATAATCACATTACAAAAAGTCAGCAATGCATTTTTATCGAAATATTAACCTTTGGTATACACTATTTAGCAAAGCAATGTATTTTCTGAGTACAGTTGTACAGTGATCGCACTCTAAAATAACTGTCTGAACCGTAGACAACTACGAAATAGGTAAATAAATGAACAAATTTATTACAATGTTAATATAGAACACTTAAGATGATTTGTTCATTGAGATGTTCAATAAAGTTGAATTTGGCTTCAGTGAGCTATTAAAATAATAGACCCGTCCACAGAAGTGAAATATAAAATCACTGGCAATATAACTATACAAAGCAAAATACTTAAAGTGGCATAAAAAAACAAGGAAAAGTGAGCAATTACACATCTATCTTACTTGTTGAACGGCCTTACCAACAAAGTCATGACGAAAATCGTTGTTATACCTCATACTAAAAAAACAACAGGTATACACGGCTTAGTAACAACTATCTCACTGGTATATTAACACTCCAGCTATAAAGCTTCGTTAGAGAATATCATATACAATTTCACAACAAATCTGGAAAAATTAATTATTTCTTAACCGATAAATTTTGTAGACGTTATTTCTCACATTTTAGTAACATCTGCATTAAGGAGCTTGTATTCGTGCTTGAAATGAACGTCTGGCGGGTCTTGTATATTAGATACCATATCCTAATGATGAAGTGATATTAAATTTTTTTGGAAAACTAACGATACAGAGACAGACGTCCATGTGTAGATACAGTTGGTGCCCATTGGGATGCCAACGGTTTGCTGATAGATTTGGTTCTCACAAATTTCATAAATTTTCAGTTAGGAATCCCCGTACCCAGTGATATCTATTTCGGAGTGTAACTCATAGCGTGATAGGACAGAATACAAATTCAAAGTACCGATGGCAATGTATGTAAGTTTTACAAGAACCATATATGCTGTTAGTAATGGCAAAATGTCTTTGTTTTTATTTTTCAAAAGGAATAGTTGCACAAAATGTAAAGAGGTGTTTTGTCTTAAAGCCATTAATTTGACAAAAACATTTGACATTTAACACTCTATAAACTTGTTTTTCGTATTTAATATACACATCTCCTGGCAAAAAAGATCGTAGGTCTACGGATCCTCTCAAAGTTTACCATATCCATCGCAAGTGTCCTGCAAAGGAAGGTCGACCTAGAATATATCCCTACTTTTTATGAGTTACATTAAGTCAATGTATCCAGCACCGATATTGTAGTTCGAATCCAGTGTCTTATGTTGATATATCGAGCAGATAACAAGTACACGTGGTCTGGGGGAATTTCGTCTTTTTGAGCGGTTAACCCGTACAATAATGTGAAATGTGGAATCATGGGTTCCATCAACCTCAACAATCACAATGTCAACACATTGAAATGTTCAGTGTATATTCTGGGTTGAAGAATCGGTGTTAATGTTTATTATTGTTTGTCTCGAGGAAATAGACTCTAGTAAAAATAATGAGACCTAATTATTTGAGGCAAAGGTATCAATATTGATTTACCAGGGGTTTTTACCAAAAGTGCAATTGAAGAGTATGCCATACGCTGGGCTAAGAAAGAAGATGCCGAACTTGATTCTCTTCCAGAGTGGATTAAGTCGATCAGTAATGTTCTTAAACGAAGAATTCGGCGACTTAAACATTCTTTCAACACAAAACACAATACAATTTTTCGTGTCCCTGATGTTGTCAGATAATTTTTCCGTCTCCATGAAAATTTATCATCGTTCCTGCTGACAAAACATCTAACAACTTCACATTTGTCTGCAGGCGATACTACTTCAGCATCATACAAGAGGAACTTGGACTCAACACACTTCCTGGAAACCCATCATACTCTCTAACCGATTTCTCTACCTCTGAAATATTAGATATCCATAAATCCGTTCTCACGTCGTTTGGAATACCCACAAGTGACACGGAGCTTGAATTGCCATATGTTTATGCACAAAAATCCCTATAAACACCAAGCCTTTATCTATTTTGCTCACCCATCCTCTTACACATATTAAACAAGGTCTTCAGAAATACTGTACAACGGCCTACCCCATGAAGCGGAGTCAATCAAATGTGGATCCTAAAGAATTCAAACCAATTGTTGGAACATTTAAAATCTCCAAACTTCAAACATATTACAAGCATCAAGTATTTTGATTTTTCGACCCTTTACACAACAATTCCTCATCAAAACCCCCAAAACAGATTAACATCTACTAGACAAAACTCTTTTATAAACACAAATGGAAATCGCAGATATAAATGTTTAGTGTTAGGTTATGGAGAACCTTATTTTGTCAAGGAACATTCTGATTCCAATAACAAGTACACTGAAGACGTTATTATCAAGATGCTGTGGTTTCTAGTAGACATTAGGATTTTTGCGGGAAAAGTTTTCCAGCAGATTGTTGGCATTCCAATGGGTACCAATTGTGCACCTCTCTTGGCTGACACCTTTTTGTATTCAAATGAAGCGGAATTTACATAGTCTCTGCTCTCCAAAGGAAACAAACAGTTAGCATCTCGATTCAATTTTGTTTACAGATATATCGACGATGTTCTGTCAATAAATAATTCAGAATTTCCGAATTACCTCGGCCAGATGTATCCTGTTGAGCTAGAGATCAGTGAGACGACAGAGAGCAACACATCTGCTTCTTACCTAGATTTACTCCTGTCGATTGGAAAGGACGGTCAACTTCACACATCCCTTTATGACAAACGACGATTTCAATTTCCATATCACGAACTTCTCGGGACATTCTATTGATTTATAGTTTGGTATCTGAATTTTTTATATTCTATGTAGTAATATTCCATCTTCTCCTGCCTATGGTGTTTTTCAGAACTAATACGTTATGCCAGGACATGCTCTTCCAATGAATGTTTTATTCTGAGAGCAAAACGACTAGCCAATAAACTACTTACACAAGGTTTCGTTGTGAACGCTTGGAGTCGTCGTTTATGAAGTTTTATGGTCGATACGGGGATCTTGTTAAACATTATGAAGTCCCCTCTCAGAGATATTAGATAGTATTCTGGAGCACGGCCACAGACATTGACTCCCTTTCACCAATCGTGCTTTTCACCGAACTTGACCTTATCACCAAACTTGACCTTTTCACCGAATTTGACTAGAAAGGTTTCCATGGAACGTTTGCGACGGGTGTGGCATGTCAGCAGAAGACGCTGGCTCCTTCCGGACACCTGGTCTTATCCCGTTTGGGATTCGCAATTGTTCTTCATGTTGAGATCATTTACACATCTAATTCGTCGTGTTATAATGGACTTGAGTTTTGATTATCGATTGGTACTTGTTCAATTTTACTTTTTTAACTTTTTACCTTGTAAATCGAAGTGAGAATATTATATAGATGAAGACAATGCAAAACAAAGGGACATAACTGTATAACTGCGATTAATTGAACAAGTGATTGTCCAGGACCTTAATCCAGATATAAAAAGTATGCACATATAACACAATCAAATAATACCATATTTAAAATTTAAATTTATTCTAAGCGGTCCGGATATTTTATCAATATCAATTCACGTTCTCGTATGACTCTAATTCTGTTCGTGTTTCAGAGTTTTAGGTCATGAGAAAGGCGTTAATGGAAAGTGGGGAAAAGACCATAAAAACTAAACACTAGCTGTTGAATAGATTGTACCTGTTACACATAATAACACTATGATATCCTGGGTCGAACGTAAAGGTAGTAGAAATTTATGTAAATGTCGCTACTTATGTCGTGTTACAAAAACCAAATACAGAATCATTCCTTCAGTCTCTAATGGGTGTGAGCGTAGCGTTAAAAACAAATTGGACATGGTTGATTAGATATACAGGGATATCTGTCAATGCTTGAAATAGTTATATTGAAAACACAAGTCAAGTGAAACATTACCTTGGATTCAGAGAGAGAGAGAGAGAGAGAGAGAGAGAGAGAGAGAGAGAGAGACGCACCATGATACACACAGACACAACACGCATGCAATGACACGCACAGATATGACACACATGCTCTGACAAATACAACACACACCATCTGACACATGTAGACTGGCCATATAACCCCAAATATAGGAGGATTTTAGGTTCCCCCTGGTGAATATTACATTACCAAGATATATATATATATATATATATATATATATATATATATATATATATATATATATATATATATATATATACTCACCTGTACAGGTGTATGTCTGTCAAACTGCATCAGGTTAGTATCTGTCTTGTACTCTGTACAACAAATAGATAAAAAGCATATGTTTACACAGAAAAAAATTGCCGGTTCAATGCATTCAATACCATTCTACCTGTAATCAGAATGAAGAGTTAAACTTTAGAATGTTTGTACAATAATTATAATAAAGGAAACATATCCATAACAACAAGTATCTTTATATATCAGAAGTAAAAAACAAAACAAAAAACTTTTGTCACCGGAATATGAAAGACATGATAACGTTAAAATACAGCCATATTATTCGTGAGATAGGGGATAAGAGACATTAGGTCCTCACTTAACCCTGTGTGTTTTTGACATAATGACGTCGGACTGGATAGATATGGATTATGCTGTTACAAATGGATTTGCTTTTATTATATATTGACAAAAAATAACTAATTACACGAGTCAAAAATCAATGGGGAAACAGGTGCTCGATGTAATATACATATTCGCTTAAATTCGATAAATGGGAACTATATGAGTGTATCACAACTTGCAACAATTAAAGCAAACACTAAAACTAGGAAAATATACTGTTTTTTCTAGGGTTTTAGAGTGAAACATTTTGAAGCAGATGGTATAAATATAACCTGTAACGGACATACACCGTGCTAGTACTAGATGTGCATATTAAGTGGAATAGATAGCATTAAAATGTCAATTTCCGGATAGGAAGATAAACCCATTAGAGGAAATATTAACAGTACAAGCACCAAAGTGATAGTATTTGTTATGTAGTAAATATGACAGATATGACGAATATTTAATACAGAAAATATACAGATATTTTCATGAATATTGGGTACAGACAATATTATTGACACAGGGATATCGAAAAGCGCGTTTGATGTCAACGTTCCGCAAATTTTATGGTCGGTATAATAGTCTTGTTTGCGTGTACTCTGTTTCACTAAGTGAAATGTTGAGTTGCCTGTTCGATTGCGGTTTCTGAGATATCTGTACCAATTGTGACGGAGATTCGTTCCTCACGTATTTCATTTGGATTTGACTGTGGACTCACGGCGGTTGCGACTGGTCGACAGGGGATATTTACTCCTCCATGGCACCTGATCCCACCTCTTGATTTCCAGATGTCACTGTTTGTCCATTTTTTACTAGATTTGTACCTATATCCTGGACATCCTAAATATTTGTACTTTGGTATCTCATATTTTCATACATAACGAATATTGGGTACAGACAATATACAAATGTTACGAATATTTGGTACAGACAATATACATAATATTAGTTATATATGTATTGGGTATAGACAAAATGCAGATATAACGAATCTCGGACAAAGACAATATATACAGATATGATGAAAACTGAACAAAAACAATATACCTGTCAGAATGAAAACTGGACAAAGACAAATTACAGATATAATGAACTCTGAACAAAGACATTATACGGATATAATGAACACTGAACAAAGACATTATACGGATATGATGAACACTGAACAAAGACATTATACGGATATAATGAACACTGAACAAAGACATTATACGGATATAATGAACACTGAACAAAGACATTATACGGGTATAATGAACACTGAACAAAGACATTATACGGATATGATGAACACTGAACAAAGACATTATACGGATATGATGAACACTGAACAAAGACATTATACGGATATAATGAACACTGAACAAAGACATGAACAAAGACATTATAAAGACATATACGGATATGAAACACTGAACAAAGACATTATACGGATATAATGAACACTTAACAAACAAAGACATTATACGGATATAATGAACAAAGACATTATACAGATATAACGAACAGTGAACAAAGACATTATACGGATATAATGAACACTGAACAAAGACAATATACAGATATAACGAACACTGAAGAAAGACATTATATAGATATAACGAACACTGAACAAAGACGTTATACAGATATAACGAACACTGAACAGAGACAATGTACAGATATAACGAACGTTGAAAAAAAACAATATATAGATATAACGAACACTGAACAAAGACGTTATACAGATATAACGAACACTGAACAGAGACAATGTACAGATATAACGAACACTGAACAAAGACAATGTACAGATATAACGAACACTGAACAAAGACATTATACAGATATAATGAACACTGAACAAAGACTTTATACAGATATAACGAACACTGAACAAAGACATTATACAGATATAACGAACACTGAACAAAGACATTATACAGAATGAATATAAAACAAAGACAATATACAGATATCTTGAATATTTGACAAACAGTAAAGATGACATGATGAAAGTCTGAAAAAAGGAAAATTCTCGGTAGCCATTTAGTCCCCACCGGTTCCCGGGGGCTGTAATTTCGCGGTATGTCCGTTCGTCTTTCGTTTTGCTTTTTTCGGGTCATATATCCCTCTTCATCCAGGTTCCTCATATTTGGTTCAGGTATACATTTGAAGTAGACTGAGTATCGCTTACTATTACCGCGCACCTGCCACCGTTATTTCTAGAGTTATTACATGTTTATGGTTTTATTTGTTCATATCATATCTATTTTATTTCTTCGCCTAAGTTCACATCATTTCTTGCAGACATATTTACCGATCTTAGGTAGATCTTGTGATTTTGTCGATTTATATATCTTGGTTATACCCCCGGATGGGACTCTTTATTTTCGCTTGTTTTCTTCGGAATAAGTCAACATACAAGATAATGAAGCAAGCGCACAACATGTTCAGCAGTTTGTAAACAAACAAAAATTAGAAAAATTTTAAAATATCCGAGGAAGGAAGATTTTCGGTTTTTAACTTAACAAAATTCACATACTAAAATTTGGATTGGTAATGAATATAATTTCAAAAAAAGAAGAAAAAAGGAAACTATCGGTTGGCTTATTTCGAATTTGTAAATATTGATGAAATTGTTTTGAAAGTTGATATGATATATGAAGAGTGATACTCGAAAATGGACCCAGTTTTTTATAAAATGAACTGTAATTTTCACATCGCGAAAGAAAGGGGTTGCATAAAGTTTTGTATATTAATAATTAAAGGAGGGATTATCTGCGTTTAACCCCCCCCCCCAAAAAATTGATTATAATAATAATAATAATAATAATAATAATAATAATAATAATAATAAAAATAATAATTTCGATTTTTTTTCAACTTTTACTATGTGTACTTTACATGCAATAACAAATAAGAGTTATACGCAGGCATAAACAATTTTTATTCCTATAAGTTTTGTGAAAATAAGGTCAGGTCCAGTGTGGTGTTCATATACAAATTGTAAGGCTGAGTTAATCAATTGTAATTTAAAAAGTGCCAAACCTGGGTTTCTCGAAAACAATTTTCACAAAATATGTAGGGATTCATCAAGAATTTATATGCTTCCGTATATCTCTTTTTTGTTTCAGTATATCAATTTGAATAGTAAAAATGAGGGGAAAATGAGGAAAGCCACAGATAATATCCCTAAAATAATTAGACTTTTAAAGGGCATTGGCTGTGGGTTTTATTAATCATTTTTTAACTACTTAAATTAGTTTAAACTTTATTTACTGAATAGAATTGATAGTTACAAATGAATGTACAAAGTAATACTTAAACTGATATAAAATGACAAAAAGAGATATATACAGGCATAAAAATTCTTAAATCCCCTATATGTATATTGTTTGAAACTTTTTACAAATTATTAACTCAACCTTACTATATGTATTTGAATAGCATAACTCAACCTTACTATATGTATTTGAATAGCACTGCGGACATGACCTCATTTCACAAAATCTATAGTAGGCCTAGTATAAGATTTTTATGCATGGTAAACCTGATTTTACCACCAAAAAAAAAAAAAAAATCGCTTAGAATCGGGGCAGAAAGTTCGGCCTAGTTTATAATTCTTATTTTCAGAAACAGCTGCACATAGTAAGTGCTACATTTTATATTATAAACTGACTGGTTTTCTATTTCAAGTAATTTTGATTGCAATTTCTAAATTAATGAAAATTGAATTTCAGGCACATAAAAGAAAAGTGAATGGTCCATATACAGCGAAACTGAAAAATGTAATCACTTATTACCTTTACCAATATTGAGACTGACATTCGTTTAGTAATATTTTTTAACTAATGTAAATTTGATCTTTATAATCTGTATCTATACAGTTTCTATCTATAATCTGTATCAATACAGTTTCTATAACCTAGGCCTTTTTTATTCTCTTGTTGTTTAGATTTATTCCGTTGTAAATGCAATTATGTAGAAATGTGAGCTAAATAATTATTTATATCTCAAATCATTTTCCGGAACAAGGCTACAGTTGTAGTCAAGAAGTAAGTAAGGCCCGTATCTATAATCATTGAGTGGTTTAGATACGGGCGCGGGTTCAGTCCAATAAACCGGATGTCGCCGATCAAGGAACTTCCGGCTTGTTTTGGAAATTGTAGATCTGAAAATATTTAAAGATTGCACGTCGAAAGAACTTATTTTACAACCCTTTTATTTTCTATTTACATTCGAAATATATTTCTATCTTTTAAAATTGTATGATTAATTACAAAAGAATATCGCTTCACATGACAGAATGAAGATGACGCCCACCATATGAAAATGGGGAGGTGTTTTGATCCTTCTTTTTTTTACATTTTTCTGCGGATCAACTTGTAGGTCTGATTAATTTTACCGTTGATCCAAGTGATTTTAGTTTAGTGAGCATTGATGACCCCACGATGACCTGGAATCCTACACATGTACAATTTACAGGTAAATTTACGACCAATTCTGTTAATAAGTGACACTCGTGGTAATCAATGTTATGTCATTTTATGATGGAATATTTTAGATGTCAATATCATTATCTGAAGTGTTTCATCGTCATCGTGGTTTGTACACTTGATATAAATTGAGAGTTGGCAAATACAGTAACTCTCTCTCTCTCTCTCTCTCTCTCTCTCTCTCTCTCTCTCTCTCTCTCTCTCTCTCTCTCTCTCTCTCTCTCTCTCTCTCTCTCTCTCTCTCTCTCTGTAGACTGGATTTAGAGGACACGATAACATTCAGTATGCAAAAATATTTTATATCTCATTAGGCCGAACTTTCTGCCCCGATTTTAAGTGATTTTTTTTTTGTGGTAAAATCAGGGGCAGAAGTCCTCCCATATACTTTATTCGTAGCAAGATGCTGTGACATTTTCACAGCAGTCTAGCAATCTTTTTAACCATCTATTTCTTATTGCTGACGTCTGATATTTTTTTAACATAAGAAAGTATAAGACATTCGTTGATTGGTTTATCATAATGCATCAATGAATATGCATTTATAATCAACCAATCAGCGAATATTTTAGATATTTTTATGTTCAAAATGGAGACAGACGATGTGAATATAAAAAATGATTGGTAGCTAGAATAAACGTCTCATAGACATTGAATTATGTCATATCAAAACTTACTCATGATGGATTTTATAAATCTAAAAGATCAAGCATATGAACAAATATTAGACGTCAGCAATGAGAAATAGATAAGATAGTTAAAATGAAAGCTAAACTGTTGTGAAAATGTCACAGCATCTTGCTATGAAGAATGTATATGGGAGGACTTCTGCCCCTGATTTTACCACCAAAAAAATCACTTAAAATTGGGGCAGAAAATTTGGCCTAATATCTCATTATCTCAAAACTCACTGGACCGCCCCTATTACTTCGGCGACCTTAAATGTTTTGTACATATTGTAGATAACCTGCACCAGTAGATGGCCCGCAGGATTATATTTTGCTTGAAAAAAGTATACATGATAATCTGCGGGCCAAAAAGACCATAATTTCCTTGAAAAGATGGTGTATAACTGACCGGCAACACACAGGAAATAACGATACTATAGAATGTGGTCCCGACACTAGAGATTTGAAGTGTATTAATACTGGGTGATAGCACTATATTTTCTGTTATATACTTGTAAAACGTAGCACAAATATTCAAGTATAGATTACAAATGTACATGTATGACCATCCTCATTCATGATTTTTATGTATATTAATACCTTCTAAAAGTCTGACATTTTGCAATTTTGCAGTGCAAAGAGCAAGGAATTTGCCCACTAAAGGAAAGGGAGGTAAGTATTAAAAGAAAATACAAAAAAATTACCTTACTAAGAGAAAAATATTGCATCCCTGCAAATGATGTCAAATATTATTTCTGTTAGATCTGTAATGTCTTCATTCTCTATTTCATTGAACTTGGGTATACATTTCATTGTTACATGTACATTAGTGATGACTTGTAATAACATGTACAGAGCGATGTACACGGACATCTGTACTAAACACAGAGCGGTGTACATGGACATCTGTACTATACACAGAGCGGTGTACACGGACATCTGTACTATACACAGAGCGGTGTACATGGACATCTGTACTATACACAGTGGTGTACATGGACATCTGTACTATACACAGAGCGGTGTACACGGACATCTGTACTATACACAGAGCGGTGTACATGGACATCTGTACTATACACAGAGCGGTGTACATGGACATCGGTACTGTACATGCCCATTTTTATGTTTCCTCATTATTTTTTCGAATCTTTTCTTTTGTTTCATTTCCAAAGGAGCAAAGCTAAATGATGTGTTTGTCACTATACATCTGGGGAAGGAAAAGTTCCAGACATCTACAATTAAAAATGCTCTGAATCCTGAGTGGTTTGAACAATGTGATCTGTAAGTTCAAATCTACAGAATGTTTTTTTTTTATCCATTATCAATCATGTACTTCTAATTTTTTGTTTACAGAAGATAAATTATAATTATGGCAAAAATTTGAAATGATAGATTTTTCATTTGTATTCAAAGTTGTGAAGAGTAATTGGATGATATTTTATGTTACTGAAAGTGTGTGCATATAAATGCTTTGTGTTTAGATGTGAATGGTTAACATTTTGTCAAATTAAGGTAAGATATGAAAAAATAAGACTCAGTACACTCAGTACATATTGAAATGATAAAAGTAGGTAATTTTCACTTAAAGCTTAAGCCTTACTGTGAGGCTTAGCCACCAGTTTCTTGCATATTATCAGAAACATGTTATAAATGATATACATGTAGTTACTATTTCAATAAACAAAATATTCATATATTTGTTGATAAATGCAGGTTTCATCTTAATTGTTTTTTTCTGACTTTTATAATTCAAAATACAGTTAATTCCACTTAATTGCATACATGATAATTGCACATTCTTGTTAATTGCATAAGAATTCAAAACACAAAACCATTTTTTATCTCTTCTTCATGTTAAATATTCCTTTTAATTGCATAGGTTAAACCAAGAATTCCTGTTAATTGCATAAAATATTCCCCAAAATGTACTGATTATGGTAAAAAGTTATGTGTGGACATACTGTTTACATAGAAGTGAGAACATACCAAACTAAGTTTTATGAAAATTTAGCTTTCATTTCATTATTTTATCCTAATGCTTAATGAGATTCCATTACTAGTGTACCTAGGATGTTTATAATAGTAATATATATATATATATATAACTGAAAGGACTAATTGAGCATAAATCATCATTATTCACTAAAATACTCTATTCCTGTTAATTGCATATTCCTGTTATTTGCATAATTTTCTCTGACATTTTGGCTATGCAATTATGAGGAATCCACTGTACTTCAGTTGATACCAGTGATATCTTTTTAGTCATAATAACTGACCAATACATCACAGAAGATATACATTCAAAGTGTAATATTTAATTTGTTCCATTTTTATTTCTGCAGGGCAATACCACACTTGAATTCTGAGATACAAGTGCATGTAATGCATCGTGGGATGCTGACTGATGATTTTATTGGCTACACAGCCGTTCCATTGGTCGACTACAAACAGTATGAGCGCCCTCGGAGTCAGTAAGTTGAACAGATCAAAAATATTTAATTTTCCATGTGTTAAGTTTGAAGTTGAAAGTACCCTTTTACAGAATTTTATAGAACTTATTATCCTTGTAATATAATGGGACATAATTTTGGCACTTGCTACATATATTCCATAGTGGGACATGTGTCACCTGCTACAGACATTCTAGAGTGGGACATGTGTCACCTGCTATAGACGGTCTAGAGTGGGACATGTATCACCTGCTACAGACATTCTAGAGTGGGACATGTGTCACCTGCTACAGACGGTCTAGAGTGGGACTTGTATCACCTGCTACAGATGTTCTAGAGTGGAACATGTATCACGTGCTACAGACAGTCTAGAGTGGGACTTGTATCACCTGCTACAGATGGTCTAGAGTGGGACATGTATCACGTGCTACAGACGGTCTAGAGTGGGACATGTATCACCTGCCACAGATGGTCTAGAGTGGGACATGTATCACGTGCTACAGACGGTCTAGAGTGGGACATGTATCACCTGCTACAGACAGTCTAGAGTGGGACATGTGTCACCTGCTATAGATGGTCTAGAGTGGGACATGTATCACCTGCTACAGATGTTCTAGAGTGGGACATGTGTCACCTGCTACAGACAGTCTAGAGTGGGACTTGTATCACCTGCTACAGATTTTCTAGAGTGGAACATGTTTCACCTGCTACTGACAGTCTAGAGTGGAACATGTATCACCTGCTAGACAGTCTAGAGTGGGACATGTATCACCTGCTACAGACAGTCTAGAGTGGGACATGTATCACCTGCTACAGACAGTCTAGAGTGGGACATGTATCACCTGCTACAGACGGTCTAGAGTGGGACATGTGTCACCTGCTACAGACAGTCTAGAGTGAGACATGTAGAGTTTTTTAAATTCACTGAGTAAGTTTTTCAAAAGTACAGTGAAATTTATCTGATAATCAGTCTTAATGACCACTAGTTTTTATGGGTTGTTATGTAATAACTTTTCATCGAGAGCTAACATGTTAGCAGTGAAGAGGTCATGGAGGTTGCATTTGCACTTTGTAACGGGAAAGAGCGGTGATTCCAACCAACAAACAACTAAGATTTAATTTACAAATGAATAAATTTATTAATAAACAAAAATTAATGAAATTTAAACAACAAATATCAAAGATAAAAAAAAAAAATCATATAACCCAAAAATGATATTATGATTATTCACAATGAATGATATAAGTATACCCAATATGAACTACATGAAATTTTATAGATATTCTCAAAATAATTTCATATAAATATTCAAATTATAATTTTAAACTAGTAACCAAAACAAAAATTGTTACTACAAAAATCTGACTTATTGTAATCTACTAATCTACTAATGTCAGACTAGGCACAAGAAATATAATAATGTAAAAAAAGAATTATAGATACAAATCATGATAAAAATACCAAAGTCAAGAAAAGCACATTCACTTCCGGTTTGAACACAGTTTTTTTAGCTACCACTTCACGGTATACAAAATATATCAGTCGGTAATACAATTGTCAACACAAACACTCGACAGTACCGTTTGTTCTACGGAAACCAAGTTCAGTGACTTTAGCCGATCCCAATGAAACATGAAAACCACTTAGTTGAAATTGATTGATCCGCCACCAACATAATTTTGTAAATGAATTTCATAAAAAGTTCCAGGCACTGTATTGCTTGGCTGGTACCTCACATGAATAGAAATCTGGGGACGCTCCTTACTCTGATTTAGTAGGCTGTATTTCCCCTCCATAAGAAGCTACAAAATATATAAGTTACTCTACTATGGTTGCTTTAATCTCTAAGAATCAAAGTTCATTACTTTACTGCACCCGACTTATAAGTGTAATTATTCACTAAATGTAAGAAAGTATTTTTCACAACACAAAATTTAGATTTATTTTACGATATGCAACAATTGGCAGTCATACTCATTTTAACCACGCACAAATTTGTACATAAATCGAACAATATATCGACAAAATTAAAGCACAGGAAATCAAACTGCTCTCCAATCTAAACATTTGAAACTGGCGTATCAATTACTAATAATAAGTATTGCCATTCTCAATAGCCATACAGTTAACATGTGACTGCAGACTAAAATCATAAATGATGCCCTAAACAATGACCAAACAATTGTCATATTATGACTTACATTAACGTTTACCTACACTATAAAACTGAATTGCAAATAAAAATTATTATCACAAACTATGATAATGATAGTAAAACAAATATATTTAGCTTACCACAGTCTGTATCAAAGTGCTTCTACATTAATATAATTTTACAACGTTCTCCTATCATGGCGAGAGTGGAAATGCCACGCCACTAAATTCAAAAGTCCGTGCAGGAAGTAAAGGTATTCATGGGTAATGATTGCATTGTTCGATTAGAATACTCGAACATATTTAGTTTTTCATTACAAAAGATTTAGGTTTAACCTCAGGTTTTGATACAGAAGAACACCAGTTTTATTTTAAAAGAATGTGTTTGTGACACACTTCCTGTAGAATATAGTCCAACTCAAGAATTCAACTTCTACAGTAACGTCAAATATTTTGGTGTAAATAAGATTAAATCTAGTTTGAATAATCATTAAATGAAATATCACATAATTCTTCTTACTTCTCCCTTTCAAAATTATACAATACCAATTGTAGTTAGTTTCAACACAATGTCATCGATCTATTTATAAATATGGAATCCTACTACAGGCCTCACACTGGGTCTAACAAAGAGGGAGACTTCACTTCTCCCTTCAGCTGTTGGAGGGAGACTTCTCACACAAGTAGGGAGACTTCTAAAAAACCAAAGGAGATGAAGTACCGTTAATCACTTTCAATATTTTATATATATATATATCTATATACCGGCGACGCCATTTGTAACAAAGTGAAAGTCTTTATACTTAGGTTCTGTTTCTAGATTTTATTTTAAATTTCCACACACGGTTAATCTAAAATAAAGAGAAAGTTACAATAAATACAATGAACATTGACATAATGTACATTAAACAAGGACAAACATATAAAATTAAGTTTGAAGACATCAGGATTATTAAATCAAAATAAATATCATTCAGTGATATATTACTGGATATCATCAATGAAATATTACAAATAGATAAATACTTATTGTAATGTGTAATATATAGCATGAACTTATTTAATGAGTTACTTTACAATCTCATTTTAGAACAATATGAGAAAGACAAAATTAAATAGTAACAATCAAAGTACAATAATAAACATAATTACCTTAAACAGTACTAACAAAGACCAGTAACTCTTTCTGCCAATCTTGTCGCCGATATAAATTGCATATATTCAAGCACGGTATTTATTCACAAAATCAAAAGGAGGGAAAGGATATCATTTGTTAATATCATGAAGATATAAACCAATGAGAAAGCTAATAGAAAAGAACCAGTAAATTTACAAAGAAAGTACTCAGCAACTCAATCCATATGTGCAGTAGAACTAAAATTTGCTCTAGGGCATTGGACTGACCGTCGACAAAGATAATTGATCTAATGATTAAATCCTATACAATCATTAATCAATACAATACAGATATTTAAACATAATTAAACATTCACTTCCCCACATATATATAGATATATATTTTGCCTTTATTGGGGGATACCATACACAACACAACTGGGAATTTTCACATAAATTGACTCACAAGAAAATCTAAAATGTAAAGGAATCCAATTTCCCCTTTATACAACACTAGATCTACTGATTATTTAAATGAAATTTTTCAAATAACATAAATACTTTGTGAATTTTTCACAATGAATAAAGCCTACCTCACAATTTACTTTTCACAAAGACTCAGGGCGAATTATCTAATTATTTCTCTCTCTCATAAAACCCCAGTAATAAATAAGAAATGTTTCCTAGATTTACTTATTATTTTCTTTTTTACTTTAACAATATTTTTTTTTTGGGGGGTGGGTTAAAATATCAGTAAAAAATAGCTATAGCCCAGTAAATGTTCTGATTTAGTAGAAATTACACCAAGTTAATAACTTCACAAAATGTGATAATTGCATTAAATTATGAAGTTGCTTTTAATTACAGCTCAAAATATTTTAAAGATTTTTGTTTAGGCCCTATCATCGATGATATAAGCACCAAGTGATAGCCATGAGTTTCATAGCATACAACCTGTCTACATGTCAAACGATTGAAAATCACAATATCTTTATTTTTTAGTTATTTTACAAATATTGGCATTTTATTTTCATATTCTATAAGAACTGTTGAAATTTGAGAATGTGCAATGTAAAATGCATTGACATAAGTGGCCCAATGTTGGCATTTCTTCATCTTGTGTATCATCAGTATGTGGTGAAAATTTCTGAGTTTCAAATCTAATTAAAGGAATATCAGGAATTAATTACACCCATCTTTAAAGGCAGTATGAAATGCAGGTATGCTTAATTAGGTGTAACACTTCTCTATAGCATTGTACTGATTGTATTGCTGGAGGCCTCTGTACTGTAAAAACAACACACAGGTGTGAAAGGATGTACATCCTGTTGCACACGTCATCCGAGATGAGGGGTGACTTAAAGCGATATTTATAATTACCGCCAAGTGATAATAACCCAGATCGGCTATGCGTAGTATACAAGTTTTAAACTTCACTTGCATTCAATCACGTGTTAATCACTTGCTACTACAGTCGTAAACAAAAGTCAAGACAGTGGGAGAGCAACATCGGCGAAATGCAAGGCGACATGAACTTCGCTTTGCGGCAAACAGAGAGTGACTTTGAGTGATGCAGGGCGACTTTGTCGCCCACGCCGCCCTCTAATATGAGCCTTGGTAATATTTAAAGTTTGTGCAGAAGATTCAACAAATAAAATTTAGAATGTTAATCTTAATTTAATTTAGAGGCTGGAAATTGAAAATTTTTGTTTTTAGATCTACAGTAATTTGATTTATTTTCATTTCATATTTATTAGATAGAAGTAGTTTGAATCCCATGGCTATTTTGCCAAAATAACCCATTTCAGTACTTTCAGTACATTGATTTGTTTCTGCCAATCCAGATTTTTTGGATTTATTAATTTACATTAGTTTTAAATCAGAATGATGTTTGAACTTTTGTTATAGTTGAACCACTTCAAATGCTTGCCAGATTATGTAAAGTAACTGATGGCAGCCTTGTGGCCCATCAAGTTTACTGTATATGCCCAAGTTGTCGTAAACAGGAAAGAAAACTGCCGCAAATGATGCCAAAATGCAATGAAATACATGTATGTTCATATCTTCTAACCTGCATGGCTTGGAGGTAAAAATTGATTGTGTTGTGATGAGATTACTGGGATGACATGTATAGTATGCAAAACTAGAATGATGAATAAATAAATATATAATTCATTGTCAGTTGCGTTGTATTTCTGTTATACATGTTATATATTTTCAGACCAGTAAAATTATGCTTGGACCAGTGAAAGTCATTAACTCACTGGTCCAGTTGACCAGTAAATCTTTTTTTTTTATTTCAAAACATCTGTATATTTTACTTGCCACAGATTATCTTTAGTGGATAAAGTTAACTGAGAAACACTGTCAGCAAATTTAAATTTGAGTCTGTTTTTTTTCAGATGGGCCAAGTTACAGGGAAAACCAACCAAACCACCTGACGGCAAATATAGAGGTGAATTAGAGGTCAGAGTATCATTCCATGTCAAGAGTAAGACAGACGAAGCACTTAATGCTGGTGTAAAAAAGTCGTCCAAGTCACCATCTCTAAAAACTCTGTCCAACCTAGGTAAGATTCCATGTCAAGATTAAGACAGACGAGGCACTTAATGCTAGCGTAAAAAGGTCATCCAAGTCACCATCTCTAAAAACTCTGTCCAACCTAGGTAAGATTCCATGTCAAGATTAAGACAGACGAGGCACTTAATGCTGGTGTAAAAAAGTCGTCCAAGTCACCATCTCTAAAAACTCTGTCCAACCTAGGTAAGATTCCATGTCAAGATTAAGACAGACGAAGCACTTAATGCTAGCGTAAAAAGGTCATCGAAAGTTACCATCTCTAAAAACTCTGTCCAACCTAGGTAAGATTCCATGTCAAGATTAAGACAGACGGAGCACTTAATGCTAGTGTAAAAAGGTCATCGAAAGTTACCATCTCTAAAAACTCTGTCCAACCTAGGTAAGATTCCATGTCAAGAGTAAGACAGACGAAGCACTTAATGCTAGCGTAAAAAGGTCATCGAAAGTCACCATCTCTAAAAACTCTGTCCAGCCTAGGTAAGATTCCATGTCAAGATTAAGACAGACGGAGCACTTAATGCTGGTGTGAAAAAGTCGTCCAAGTCACCATCTCTAAAAACTCTGTCCAACCTAGGTAAGATTCCATGTCAAGATTAAGACAGATGAAGCACTTAATGCTGGTGTAAAAAAGTCGTCCAAGTCACCATCTCTAAAAACTCTGTCCAACCTAGGTAAGATTCCATGTCAAGATTAAGACAGACGGAGCACTTAATGCTGGTGTGAAAAAGTCTCTAAACACTCTCCAATCTAGGTAAGATCTGTTGATGTATATGACGTACAACAAACATAGAGGATAATGCAGCATGCCCACTAATTTTTTGATTTGGAGGTTTTTTTTACCCTCTGACCTGTCATTTTTGGGGTACAGAACAAAATTTGAAGGTACACTAAATGTCAAAAAAAAGAGAGGGGTGTTATATTTTTACAAAAATATAATTTCAGTTTTATGCTTAATAATCTTTTACTGCCTAGATATAATTATCAAGGAAAGTGGCCTATTTTTAGGCTAATAAATCATTGTGGTGGATAAGTCAAATGGTAGATTTTTGACAAAAATTCAGATTTAAGTAGTAGACAGGTCGCTGTTGACAGGGATTGATCATGATCATTTATGTGGATCAAACATGTCAAATAACTGGTGCTAAAACAGTAATATTTATTTACAGTAAATTAGTAGACCTAAATATGAATTTGATTTCAAAAGTTTTTAAGTTGCTTCTCTCTTGTATTTTATCATACATGTATTTTATATCTCTCAAATTGGATTGTTTGTACCTGGATTATGTACCAGGTAGCGTCTTTCAAGTATTGTTAATCTAACTGTAACACTGTTCAGTGTTCTCAATACTCTTGTATCCTTACTTAACCTAAATTATGTCAAAAATTGAGTAACCAAAGATGAGTGTCTGATTGCAAAGGACCATATCTTTGCATATAATTCATGTAACACTTTTTCCAAAACTTTCCCAACTTCAAAGACTGCCACGCTACTCTAATCTGTTGAAGGTCATGTACCAACAACAGTCAGCTTCAACTTCACAGCAGGGTGCCAAGATAAGGGAATGTTCTAAAAGCAAAAATATTAAATTGCACATTAGACCAGTTTTGTTTACATTGACAGTAATATGAATATTCATGAGTCAAAATTAGAAAGTCACATGACATGCGCAACAACCTTTATACATGCATTTAATATTGGTAAATCTACGTGCAAGCATGTAATGGCCTACAATTTTGTACGTGCATTTATTATTTTCTGCAGTACGTGAAAAGGCATGCTGCAGTGTAGATAAAATATGATGAGGTATGACTTGACATGTGACAGTCTGTTAGACAGATATTTAAAATCTTACAGGTTGTCCTGTGCTGTCCTCAAATACCTACTACCATTATTCTTACACAGACATTATGTATGATACAGTAACAATTGGTGAATACAGTAAAACATGCTTATGTGACCACCTGTGTATAAAGTAGAGTTGTCAAATCGGTCAATTTCTATTAACCGGTTAACTTAATGTTTTTCTGTTCGAGTATTTGGTTACTTGGTCACTTGTGTAATATTGCAGTTGCAGACCCAGATATTATTCAAAGACATGTGGGAGGTGCAAGGAGATATTTATTTGCCTGAGGAAGTATATTATCTTATATCCGGAAAATGTTTATTCTTAAAAAGCTCTGTGGGTCATTCTATAGCTTTCGGACACTACATAAGGAAGGACCTTTTTGGCTTATCTAAAATATCACATTGGTAGCTTTATTGATATTAAAATTGAAAGGTTCTGCGAGGCGTAAGTCAATCAAGAGCCAATTCTAGACGATTCGGTAATATTCTCCCAGATAATATTTCAGTGTTTTGTTTTTACTGAATTAAGCCAAATCTAAATGGGTTTGGGACACCAGTACCCTGCATGGATTATCATTTTATTCAATGAAATGAATAATTATATGTACATAAAGCTGAATTTCAGGTGTAATTGGTGGCATTTTCTTACTTTAACCAGCAATTAAGCTTAACATATCAACATTACTTAAGATAAATTATCAAAAAACTAATATAAATAATTTTACTTAAAACAATTCATTTTGTGTATATATCTCCCAGGTATAAAATACAAACAACTCCTGCTGGATTTAGCAAACCAAGTGACATGTATAAAGCAATAATTGTTGTATAAACACGTATCTAATGAGGTGGGTCAAATAAGTCAACGTTACTAAATATTTCAAAAATGCAACATACACATGATTTTTAAATTATGTTCGAATACTAATTTTAGTATTTAATAATCGGACCATCCAACAATTACTCAGTTAACCGGTTACTCGTTGACAACCCTAGTCTAAAGACCACCTGGTCATAAAGACTGTTTGCTTCCCCAATACTGGCAATAGTACCATTTGTGTACAAATCAATCTCTATATAAAGGCCACCTCCCTATAAAGACTGATTATGTTGTACCCGTAAGAGGGTTTTTATATACAAGTTTCATTTGATTTCACAAAAGCTTTTGTTAAAATAATTAAATGTATAGGTAAACTTTATTGCAGACATCAATCTACAAATACCAAAAAGTCCAAATATCAATGTACTACAGCAGTTGTTTTTAATTTTGTGTTTTAGGTCATAAAGTTGGCGACAAGTTTACAAAATTTACAAGAAGTCGGTCATTTCGTGAGCCGCGGAGTCCAGAAGCAGACAAACATGGAAATGGTTCTGTGCACCATCACATCAATAGCAACGAGGTAACGAAAATGTCGCATGTTAATGTTGACTTATCTATTGATCACATGATAGGTATTATACCTGCTAGTATAAACTGAATATCTATGCATGAAGTCCAGACCTCCAACTGCTCACAATATTTACTTTCCAGTGTTATATTCTAGACACAATATTTCTAGTATGGTATCAGATATATATGCATGTCTTTTCAGTATCATTCCATTCTTGCTGAACACTGTTATGTCTATTGGATGTGTATATGATATACATGTTTATTTATATTTAGTATAAATGAATTGTATTCTGTATATTTCTCTTTGAAATACATTTATACACTTCAACATGTCAGTTCACACTTTGTATCATGTTAGTTCACACTTTTTAACATGTCAGGTCATACTATGGAACCTTTAGCATGTCAGTTCACACTTTGTATCATGTCAGTTCAAACTTTTTAACATGTCAGTTTACACTTTGTATCATGTCAGTTCACACTTTTTAACATGTCAGTTCACACTATGTGACATGTCTAATCATACCTTTAGCATGTCAGTTTACTTTGTAACACTTTCTTTTGGCAATTCATACTTTTTAAGATGTCAATTCACACTTTGTATCATGTCAGTTCACACTTTTTAACTTGTCAGTTCACACATTGTAACATGTCAAATAATACTTTTAACATAACTGTTAGTTCACACTTTTTAACATATTAGTACAAACTTTAACTTGTCAATTCACTCTTTTTAACATGTCAATTCACACTTTGTATCATGTCAGTTAACACTTTTTAACATGTCATTTCACACTTTAACATGTCATTTCACATATTGAAACAAGTCAGTTTACACTTTGTAACATGTCAGTTCACATATTACATGTCTAATCATACTTTTAACATGTCAGTTCACACTTTTTAACATGTCAGTTCACACTTTGTAACATGTCAGTTCACACTTTGTAACATGTCAGTTCACACTGTCAGTTCTCAGTTCACACTTTGTAACATGTCAGTTCACACTTTGTAACATGTCAGTTCACACTTTGTAACATGTTAGTTCACACTTTGTAACATGTCAGTTCACACTTTGTAACATGTCAGTTCACACTTTGTAACATGTTAGTTCACACTTTGTAACATGTCACACACTTTGTAACTTTGTAACATGTTCACACTTTGTTCACACTTTGTAACTTTTGTAACATGTTAGTTCACACTTTGTAACATGTTAGTTCACACTTTGTAACATGTCAGTTCACACTTTGATGTACACAGTTTGTTTCTCTTTTTTTGTATCACCCTGTATAACTTCTACAGAGATGCTACTATGGTGGTTACATGGTAAGACTAATGTGATACCTATATGTATAGCTAATGTTTGTTGTGTTTAGCTATTTTTCAAAGTACTACAGCATCGTGTTAATATATATCATATATATATATCATGCTTGTAGTTGACAATAACTGTAATAACTGTATCAAAATCTTCCAATTTATCCAGAAAATGTAAGGTAGAATTTTACAGACGGTTGTTGTTGTGTTTTTTAATTGATGTGTAAATATGCAGATGTAGATGAGCGACCATGAGAGTTAACCATGGTAATTTCTTACAGTTGAATTTTAAAAAGTTTTTTTTAGAATACACAGAGGATTTTGTTACCTGTATATTTGTAACATGCTCAATCCTTGCTGACATTTATTGTGTGTTTCTGGTGCAGAGAACTCTGCCTTGAGTCTATACCATCTGCCATTGAAATGTGATCCCTTAAGGCTGGATGTGTCTTAAAATAGGTTTTGATTTAAGGGTTGTTTAACAGGGTACCTTTCAGAGTAGTTCACTCGTAACTGAAGGTCTGTTGAAATTGGAGGTTGTTTATCAGGCTAGCTTTCAGAGTAAGGTCTTTACTGATTGGAGGTTTCTCAAATGATGTTTTAGTTAAAGAGTTGTTTGATAGGGAAGCTTGATCTCAAAAGGTCTGCCAGTACAGTGGTCTCAAAATGTGCCGGTATATCATAAATGTGACTTCAATAAGTCTGTCAGTACAGTGGTCTCAAAAAGTTTCAGTATATCATGAGAATGATCTAAAAAATCTGTCATGATATTGGTCTCAAAGGGTGTCAGTATATCATGAGAATGATCTCAAAATATCTTTCATGACATTGGTCTCAAAGGGTGTTGGTATATCATGAGAATGATCTCAAAATATCTGTCATGAGAGTGGTCTTAAAAGAGAGATTCCTCTGTATCTTCAGTGTTTGACATCCCATCAACATATGTAAAAGACAAACTCTTTGAAAAACATTTGTTGGTTTGGTTCAACTTGTTTAATGTCAACCTCAGTACCTAAAACACCTGTCTAAAATGCTGCTTGTGAAAATGCAGAAATATTTAGGTAAATTACCTGAATATAAGACAAATTGTAAATATAAGTGTCATGTTATAATCAAAGGATGGCCTTTTTTATCAGTTTTATGATATATTGGATTCTACACTTATTTGTTCTGTGTATGTTATAAGATACTAGAAACACATAATTCATTTTGCTCAGCCTGAAGTGTGTTGTGTGTGATTGTATGTAGCAATATAACAATATATACAACTATATAATACATATGTTAGTCAAGCCTTTTGACTTATATATTTAGTTTTTTGTTTTTATATTTTGCTTTAGGACCTATCAAACCAATTACTAATTACAAGTTGTTCATTTTATGCATAAATTTTGATAAAAATAATTTTCTTATTAATTTAAGATAAACCATCTGTTTCAAGTATCTGACTTGAAATAAACAGTGTCTAAGGACCACCTTTGTATAACAGGTTTTGTAGTACATAAAAGTAACTCTTAGTAGAATCCCAAGATTCTATTTATATCCATTTATGTTTCTTTGAATTAGATGTAATTTACATAGAATTATCAGACACAGTAATAAGTTTATTTGTGGAAGGTCGGTGGTCTCTTCTCGAGTATATGGTAACCATTTCTCTCCTCCACCATTAAAAACTGGCCACCTAGAAAATTGTTGAGTGTGGCGTAAAACACTTTTCAAAATTAAAATAATGAATCAAAATTAGTATGCAGTAATGAGTTTGATAGCTCATGAGTATTCCCATATTATTTTGGATATGTTTTTGTGGCATTGGTTTTGTGTAGATGGTTTTTGCAGTGTCTTTTGATTATTTTTGTAACATTGTAAGTTATAGATGGTTATCACACCACTGTTTTCAATGGAAATTTCACCTTTAAAAAAGAAATTACCGTATTCCACCCATTAAGTGCCCATGCCCCCCCTTTTTCACATATGACCGAGAATCTTTTCTAGCTGGTTGACAAGAAGATGTGGACATGAAAACCGTTTATCTGTAGACCCCCCTAGCAACAGAATTTGTTATAGTGTCCTTGGTAATAACTACAACTTTACCACTGTGCCTTATAAAAATTAACTGTTTTACATCAATTTGCATATTGATTGGTCCCATTAAGCACCCACCCCTTTTTCCTGCTTTTTGTATCTAGTCCAGTCAAATTGTCACAGTACCTTGAACTAATTGCAACACAATCTTTATGTGTTCTACACATTTGAATATGATGTTATAAATATGAATAAAAAAAGTCTACCAAAAAATTCGATGTGGAAAGTATTAATTTTTCAACAATAAAATTTTGTTCATTTGTTAATGCTCGACCGCGCTTCCATACAACTTTTGACGTGTGGTGATATTAAATCCGGATATCGAAATAATGAAAATAATTTCTATAAAACATCGTGATTATTTTTAAAACAATTCCAAAAGATTATTGATAATGTATGTATGCAGATCAGTAACTTTTTGACAGCGATATAATATATCATATCAACTTATTAATATATATCAATGGTAAAATCCGAATGTATTTAGTGTTGTAGTTTGTACTTCCGGTGATGATCGAGAAGTGCGAATCAACTTTTTCGAATTCGAAGCAATAGATCTATTACTTAAAAATAGTGTCTAAACTGCACACAAATTTTGATAGAGTACGATTTATACAATATCGGCAATGTGTAATACATAAGATTTGCCCATTATCTAAAGCAAGAATTAAAATCATATAAAACTGTAGCGTCGTGTTTAAAAAAATCCATGTATGGACGCCCATTAGGGTAACTATTTTCATAGTATTACGACAATTGCAGTTTTTAGATTTTCTTGTTTTACGTATATTATACGTATTTTACTTTGAAAAATTGTTTTTATACTTGATTTAATGGTTAATATAAATTAATTTCATTTTAATTTATTGCCATTTACCCATACTTAAATCATATTTGTGCTATATATATGTATTAAAGGCCTTCCTCCCGTAATTTACACTCGTTTGTTTGACGTAATTATTGTTATTTAAAGCATATTCAAACGTTATTTGGAGGAAAATTATCATTCCAGTCTATCTATCAAATTTTGAATTTTTCATCATGGAGGCATGCATTATATGCAAAGAGAGTACCACGGGGCGACCAACTCAGTGTGCTCACAGAGAAAGGTTGTACAAGCATAAATTTAGCGTCCAGAAAGAGAGGTGAATCTGATATAGCTTCACCTGGTGATTTTGTACACAGAAAGTGTCGACAAAAATTTACTCACCCAAAATATATAGAACAGTCGATACAGTTAGATAAAACAAATGATACCAAAAAAGGTATTACGATCATCAGAGACTTTCAGTTTCAAGACCATTTGCATTTTCTGTGGTTTGCCCGCAAAATATATCAAAAGAAAAAGAGGTTTAGATGTTCATCCCGTTCGTACAATTGAATTTCAAAAGAAACTATTTGAAATTTGTGAAAAACGAAATGATGATTGGGGACATGTAGTAAAGGGTCGTATATCATGTGTGAATGATCTCCATGCTGCCGATGCTTTATACCATCAATCTTGCAGCGTAAATTTCAGGACGGGTAAAAATTTACCAATTGCATTTTCCCCCATTCCTGCTAAACTAAAACGCACATCAGGAAACCTTGTCAAAACCACAAGAAGAAGCATTTTCAAAAACATGTGCTTATTTTGCGAGTAATGATAATGAACAAATTACTATTTTGGACCTGACAAAAAAGATGGCAGAGTTCTGCGATGAACCATACACATGTAGATATATGAAAGAAAAGCTTAAGAAACATTTTGGTAACTGATATTTTGATCACCGAAATAAACGTCTTCCGAATGTTGTCACTTTCTGTTATTCTGCCAAATCAATTTTATACGACTTCTACAAGCGACCGAAAACATCGTCTGACAAAGAGGCCATAATTAAAGCTGCAGCTAAACTTATCCTCAGTGACATAAAAGCCATTCAATGTTCAACAGCCTTTTATCCCTCACCCTCAGAGATTGAATCTATAGCTTCTCAAACCTCATACGTCCCGGAATCTCTCAAATTTGCTATTGTCAAATATTTTTCTGCAAAGCTGTAAAAATGACGTCAAAATTGCGTCAATCGGACAGGCTATTATGCAAGCATCAAGACCAAGGGCACTTTTGGCACCACTTCAAATAAGCCTTGGCGTTCAACTCCACCAACAATTTGCCTCAAGATTCCTTTTAGATACTCTCAACAGTCTTGGCTTTTCTGCATCTTATTCTGAGGTTAAGCGCTACCAATCAAATGCAGCTGTTGAACAAGAGCAAACCCAGTTTGAGTTAAAAGACGAAAGCTTTCTTCAGTTTATTGCTGATAATGTAGACCATAATTCATGTACAATTGACGGACATGGAACGTTCCATGGTATGGGCATAATTGGTAGCTTTACTCCGGGTTCAAAATTCAACAGAGAAATCCCACGACGTGAAGTGATTAAAGAATCTGTTTTAGAGGCTGGAAGTGTAGAAGTACTGTATTACCAGCGGCCACAGACAAAAGAAAAATACTTCACTAAGCTACGAGAAATTGATGTTGATGATAAGTTTTTGGTATGCAGATCTCTTATGCAGTATCATCTGGCCCCTTCGAACTCCCCGCCCTTCTTGGTCTGGATTCATGCAAATGTTTTCGGAATGGGCAGTATCCTGGACAATCTACCACCATTTTCTTTCCTATGATTGATCTTCCTCCTAGTGATATGACATGCATCTATTCAACATTGCAATTTGTTTGCAAAGAAGCATCAAAATATAAACGGACCCCTGTTATAACTTTTGACCAGCCTTTGTACTGGAAGGCTCATCAAATAATATCAAACGAATTAGAGGACAGTGTATTAAAGACAATGATTTTACGCTTAGGTGGGTTTCATCTAGAGATGAGTTTTCTAGGTGCAATTGGACATCTCATGTCTGGATCAGGACTTCATGAAGTTTTCGAAACCGTGTTTGCTCCAAATACTGTGGGTCATATGATTTCAGGCAAAGCGGTTTCACACGGCCATTAGGGGCCACAATCTTGTTTATTCAGCCCTCAATGCAATCCTCCTCGCAAGAACTTTTGATTTGGATCTTGACAGTGTTATTGGAGACCGTATAAACCAATTTTTATCAACTAGTGAGGACACTAACGTTTCTGAAAGTTTGGAGGCACTATCAGACCCACCAATCGCATTTATTCTGAGAGCGAATTTCTACCACAAAATTCGGATCCAGTTCTTGAAAAAGCATGTTCTATGTACGATTCATTGAAAGACAGGGAACTTACCTTGGTTGATATGAGCGGGAATGAAATCTTCGAAAACATATCTTCGAGGATTGAACAAGAAAAGGCCTACCTGGAAAACAAACGAACTGCACGGTTGTGGTTACACTACTTAAACATGATACATCTTCTCCATAAGTTTCTCGAGGCAGAAAGGACTGGTAATTGGAAACTTCATCAAAAGACAATATCTCTGATGCTACCCTACCTTGCAGCAGCTGGCCACAATCTTTATCTAAAATCCGCTTATGTCTATTTATGCGAAAATGCAACAACTTGAATGCAGACACCCAGATATCCATGCAATGTTTGAAGCTGGTCATCATGTTATACGTCGGTCCGACCGATATTGGGCAGGACTCTCTAGTGATGTGGTCATAGAAACAGGTACTCATGAGGGCCATGAAAACATCTGGTGGTTTAACAAGAGGAAGGGGCATGACAGAATTCCAGCGAGTCCAATGGTTGTTTTCATCTCCAGCTTGTGCGGAAATGAATTACGCAATGCAAACTCTTACTGGAATAGACTACCACACAAGTGACCAGCATAAGGAGTCTGGAAAAGCTAGACAAGCACGTGATGATAATGATGCCTTCAAAGTCCTAAAAACACATTATTGAAAAGAATCCCTTTTGATGGAAATGAGGGTCTTCGGTCGATTGAAACTGGTATTATTGCCGACGAAAAAGTGAATGTTGATATTTGTAAAGAGATTGGACTAAAAATAGTAAACTCGTTACCAGGAGAGTCTTTATCAGGATACTCGTTTAAAAGGTCTAAACAAGCCGTTACTCTAAATTCAAAACTTGCAGTCAAAGTAGACGATACTGAAATGCATGTAGACCCCCAGCTTCTCTTTCAAAGACTGATAAACTTTTTCTAGAATTGTTTATCCCCGATATCTCAGTTCTGTTTTCATATGAACTTTCCACTCACCCTTCTTCACTCTTTGATTCTGGTGGTCTTCCTCGCATAGCACAAAAATCAACCCTGGCCAGCGCAGTATGGACAATGGGCGACTGCTCTGCCTCAACATCCAATTCTACCAGAGAATTTGAATATGTGCTAGATGGTGGGTCTCTCATCTATAAGCTTCCATGGGAACAAAAAACATCATTTGGACAAATCATCGATTGCTGTTTCAAATTATGTCATTAAGAAATTCGGTCATGCAACCATTGTTTTTTGATGGTTATCCAGATGGCCCATCTACGAAGGACATAACTCATTTGCGTAGATCTAAGGGAATTGTGGGCAGAAGTGTAGCTCTATCTAAGCTCTCTACTTTGAATTCAAAGAAAGAAGTTTTTCTTTCAAATCAAGAGAACAAGAAGCAGTTTGTAAACCTCCTTGGCGCCAGCTTAGAACGTAAGGGATGTAATGTTATTATATGCTCCAGCAGATGCAGATGTGCTTATTGTTAAAACAGCCATAGATAAATCTGTTGCTGCATCTGTCGCCGTTTTTGGTGAGGACACTGATCTTCTTGTTCTTTTGATTCATATGTATGACCCTCAATGTGCCAATGATGTAATATTTCTATTCTGACCGCCACCACAAGGATCACAAGATCTGGAGCATACGCAAAACATCATTGCTTCTTAAAGGTGAAGTATGTCAGATTTTACCTTTAATACATGCAATTACAGGTTGTGACACAACGTCCCGAATATTTGGCTTAGGCAAATTACAAACCCTTAGGAAATTCATCAACACGCCGTCACTACACCACACCAGTGCATCAGTATTCTTTTGCGATGAGACTAGTCTGAATAAAGAGAGTATATCATTGGCTGGAGAATCAATCATATGCGACCTGTTTTCGGGACCAAAAATGAATCTCTGGATCAACTGCGATATCGTAAATTTGTAACGAAGACAATGTCACGTCATAGTTCGGTTCAAGTTCATGAACTACCACCTACTTCAGCTGCCCAATCATTTTCATAGTTTTACGAACCTATCATCAAGTCCAAGCCTGGACTGGGAGGACATTAGATCCAAAACAATATGGATGGGAAATAGATAGAGGAAAGTTAGTTCCTATCAAAACTAATTTATCAGCAGCACCAGATGATCTTTTATCAATTATTAGGTGTAAATGTAAAACAGGGTGTGACACAAAAAGGGTGTACGTGTCGCAGACATGGTGTTTCATGTTCAGTTGGATGTGGCAAATGTCGCGGGATAAACTGTGAAAACTGTGAAAACGCTGATGTGTGCATTGGGGATAATGAATCTGAATGAAGCCGAAGCCGAATAACCCAGTTCTTCTTGAATAAACATTATACAAGCATATGAATATAATGTCATATGTAATACTGTTTATGGAAATGACGCAAATAAAAAAGATTGATATACCACTGTGCCTTATAAAAATTAACTGTTTTACATCAATTTGCATTTTTGATTGGTCCCATTAAGCACCCACTTTATTTTATAAAGTTTGTTATCCCCTTTTACACTTTTTGTTGAATACCTGCTTTTTGTATCACCCTGAGTGCTTAATAGGTCGAATACGGTATATGTGAAAGTCAAAATTCTGTGTTGTAATATGATTTATCTGGGTTGGTATCAACTTATCAGCTGGCATCAACTTATCAGCTGGTATCATTTTATCAGCTGGTATCAACTTATCAGCTGGTATCAAATTATCTTCAATGAATAAAAAATTACATTCATTTAATTTTCTAGCAAAAAATAATATACTGTCTGTTAAAATACAAAACAAAAATACTTTTTGTCAATTAATGCTAAAGACACTGCTCAAATATATGTGTACAGTACCTTTCAAAAGCAGTAGTCACCCAAAAATTATTACATGAAAAAGTATTGTACAAAAATAAGTTTGACCCCGTTTCACTGGAATATAAGTCCAGTCTATCAAATAGCCTTCTTTTTTTTTAATTTCTATAACTTTTGTCAAGAAAAGAGTCTTTTTTCCTTACAAAATATTCAATATTCAGATGTTGATGGATGGGTGTTTGCTATTGTGGGGTACTGTATGCAACTACAGACACATACATGTACATGTCTATAAATATATACATACAGTAGAAGGAAATGAAAGAGTTTGCACAATTTATTTTCACAATACATTCTTAGTAAATTTGCATTTTTTTCAAAATCTCCTCAAGAATTAATCTTTTATCCAATACCTAAACAAAACTTGGTTCATAGAAAGATAGTTTTGGTACTGGTTTAAATTCTATTGCAATCTGTTTATTATTCAAGAGAAAAATGATGTCATTTCAATGTCTATTGCAAAGATAATGGATCAATGGATCTGTTACATGATTATTCATAGACACCAAAATAAAATTATCAATACCTGAGTAATTTATAAATGTAAACTAATGAAAATATTATCAAAATTCAACCCAGACTCCCAGGGTAAAACATGTAATTTTTCATTTATTTTGGATGTTTTTCCAAATTCAGCGGACAAATCATTCCAATGCAGAATTACTAAGGATTTATAGTGAAATCCTTTGTTGTTAACTTACTTTGGTCCTACTACTGTTCATCCCACTGGTGATGATACTGTATCTTCTATATTATAATCCCTGATTATCTGCTTAATATAATCACTTACATATATATTTATATATATCAGCATGTAACCTTAATTCTTCTCCTAATGCTCAACAGAGGGCATCACAATCTTCTAGCCCCTCCGCAAACGGCTCTTTTCCTGCGATTGATATTAACCCTCCAGAGTGGGAGGACACACAAGTGGTTAGTAAATTTAGACTTCAGTAGAATTGTTGCTTTGTTGAATCATAAAATTCACTCTAGCACTAATATTAAATTATAAATTCACTCTGTTAGTTTTAAATTGAAGAATACTTTTAAGTGTTTATACATAGAATTCACAATTCTTTTAGTGTCAAATCATGAAGTCGCTTTGTTACAAGCCATAGTGTTCGCACTTACCATTGATTGTTGATTCATTAAATTCACAATGTTACTAGCAATGATCCTAAAAAAAATTTCTGATAAGTTTGTCAAATTTTGAAGTATCAAATAATAATTCTTTTTGTGATAAGTGTTGAATGATAAAATTCTATTTATTAACAGAAGTTTATAGCTCTTAAAATTCACTTTGTGATAGTGATAAATTATAAATTTCACTCTGAGTAGAGACTATTTTTCTCACACTTTGCATTTGACTAATTACTTTTTACATATGTCCTACTGGTTATTTAAGTTATCTCCCTTTGATTGGAGGAATGATTCAAGTCATGATGCACGAGTGCAAATGTGTAAAAAGGATCAATAACCATGTTGTTGGAGTGACAGAGAATATCACAAGCTTCATCAAGGACACAATCAACATGTACACAAGGATTAAGATTTATTTGGTTTTTTCTCCACAGTGATAGATCCTAATAATCTTTTCACTGAAACTTGAAACAATTCCCTTTGTAGAACTCATTGTAGTGCTACTAGACATGCTAAGGGATTCTTACTGTACTGCCACTACATAGGCTAAGATACTCTCACTATTGTGTCACTACACAGGCTAAGGGACTCACTTTACTGCCACTACATAGGCTAAGGGACTCTCACTGTACTGCCACTACACAGGCTAAGAGACTTTCACTGTTGTGTCATTACACAGGCTAAGGGACTCACTTTATTGCCACTACATAGGCTAAGGGACTCTCACTATTGTGTCATTACACAGACAAATGAACACTCATAGCTAAGAAATAGGTGTAAGAAACTGCTGTAGTGCCACTAAACAGGTGAAATACGACACTATAGTGTCACTAGACAAGCTTAGGAACTCTTTCAATTGCCAATATATTAATGGTATTGGCCAAAGAACTCTCACTTTAGTGCCACTTGACAGAAAACAGAACTCTCACAGTCTTGTCTTTATACTGGCCAAAGAACTCTCACTTTAGTGCCACTTGACAGACTACAGAACTACCTACCATAGTTGTTGCAGTCAATTGTATAACACCTTCATCTTGACTCTTAACCTACTTGTAATTCTGGCAACATCATTTGATAGATTATGTCCTCAACAGAAAATTAAGAAGTTAATTTATCTATGAAGGTGCCTTTATGTATGCCCAGGTTTATAGTTTGAATATATAAAATTTCTGTCCTGTATTTGACTTTTTTCAGTTATCATGTCTGGCAGTATATACTGTTCATGATACATGTAAATCATTAAATATCCAGTTCAACTCATCACAGTTTTCTGTATCATTTCAGAATCCCGGAATGTCAAGAAGTATTAGTATGTCCAACCAGGTACAGGGGAGTATGGGTAAGTAGACATGTATATGTTCAGAGTTACTGTTGACAGTGTAGCATGCATAAGTAGACACTTATGTGTCCCACTAGAGTGTTATCAGATTCAGAAAGAAAGGGAAAGTAGATGCTTACATATCATTTGTGACTACAGACACTTACAAACAACACACTGTGAAATATACAAGTAGATACCTATGTAGGTCCTATATGACTAGACACTTACAAACAACACACTGTGACTTATACAAGTAGATACCTATGTAGGTCCTATATGACTAGACACTTACAAACAACACACTGTGACTTATACAAGTAGATACCTATGTAGGTCCTGTATGACTAGACACTTACAAACAACACACTGTGACTTATACAAGTAGATACCTATGTAGGTCCTATATGACTAGACACTTACAAACAACACACTGTGAAATATACAAGTAGATACCTATGTAGGTCCTGTATGACTAGACACTTACAAACAACACACTGTGAAATATACAAGTAGATAACTATGTAGGTCCTGTATAACTAGACACTTACAAACAACACACTGTGAAATATACAAGTAGATAACTATGTAGGTCCTGTATGACTAGACACTTACAAACAACACACTGTGAAATATACAAGTAGATACCTATGTAGGTCCTATATGACTAGACACTTACAAACAACACACTGTGACTTATACAAGTAGATACCTATGTAGGTCCTGTATGACTAGACACTTACAAACAACACACTGTGAAATATACAAGTAGATACCTATGTAGGTCCTGTATAACTAGACACTTACAAACAACACACTGTGAAATATACAAGTAGATACCTATGTAGGTCCTATATGACTAGACACTTACAAACAACACACTGTGAAATATACAAGTAGATACCTATGTAGGTCCTGTATAACTAGACACTTACAAACAACACACTGTGACTTATACAAGTAGATACCTATGTAGGTCCTATAGGACTAGACACTTACAAACAACACACTGTGAAATATACAAATAGATAACTATGTAGGTCCTATATGACTAGACACTTACAAACAACACACTGTGAAATATACAAGTAGATAACTATGTAGGTCCTATATGACTAGACACTTACAAACAACACACAAACAACCTGTGAAATATACAAGTAGATACCTATGTAGGTCCTGTATGACTAGACACTTACAAACAACACACTGTGAAATATACAAGTAGATACCTATGTAGGTCCTATATGACTAGACACTTACAAACAACACACTGTGAAATATACAAGTAGATACCTATGTAGGTCCTATATGACTAGACACTTACAAACAACACACTGACTTATACAAGTAGATACCTATGTAGGTCCTATATGACTAGACACTTACAAACACACTGCAGCATGTAAACGTAGACACCTAAATATGTCCTGTGTACTATATTTATGATATGAGACAATATGATCTACATCATATTCTGTATCATTGATTATGTATTTTTATTATATTTGACAATATGATTAATTATACTCTTGTATTTTTAGTTTGCCTATTTGGAGAATAGGGGGGCTTATGTAGTCACTCCAGCGTCGGCATTGCCAGGTTAAGGTTTTGGGGCAAGTGTTGAAAAGTACTATAAATCATTCAATAAGTGCAGTAGGAGGCTGTTATTTGGTATGAGGGATTTATTTTGGGGGGAGGGGGGGTAAAGTATCAGTTAGTTAAGTGAAATCTGAAACTTTTTTGAAATAAATTCAAATTTTAACATGTTTGTGACTTCATGAAAATGGAAGGTTAAAGTTTTGGGGCAAGTGTTGGAAAGCAATATAAATCATTTAATATGTGTTATTTGGTATGAAGGATTCTGTGAGGATAAAGTATCAATTAGCCGAGTGAAATCTGAAACTTTTTTTATAGTGAATTCATATTTTGACATTTTTGGTCTTACGATTTCTTGCAAAAATAATTTGCTGTGTTCAGATCAAGGCTAAGTTTTCATTAGGGTCATGGTTCTTGGTTAATAATAGTGCTAGGTAGCTGATAATTTGGATGGAGGTTCAATAAGGGTAGAACATCAGTGCTTATTAATGTGCATCGGGCCTTTGGGGGTATATGCCGTACTCCCTTAAATTTATTCTTTTATGTATTTCTTGAAAACCATTCACATGCCTACCCCTAAACCATATATATTCTTGTTTGTTATAGGTAGACATGTTTATTGGTGTGTGATAGGATCCTTTGGGGACCTGCCCCAACCCCATGAAATAAATATTTTTACTTATAACTCAAAAACTGTTCACAGCCCCACCCTTAAACCATATATATTATTAGTGATGTTGATTGTTATAGGATAACTTAAAACATTCACAGTGATGTTATGGGGGGACACCTATAGAGGTCCTGCCCCACCCCCCAAAATAAACATTGGTCCTATTGATTGGGAAAACACATTCAGTGGTGTATGGGGGGCCTGCCCCACCCCCTGAAATATATATTTTTACATATGATGAAATACATTACCACCCTCTGAAATATATATATTTATTGATAACTTACAAACTATTCACAGCCTCACCCTTTAAACATATATATTATTGATTGTTATGGGGAGACACATTTAATGGTGCATATAGAGGTCCTGCCCCACCCCCCAAAATAAACATTGTTACTTATTAATTAACTATTGATTGCTATGGGAAAACACATTCAGTGGTGTATGGGGGGGGGGCACTGCTCCACCCCCTGAAATATATATGTTTACATATAACCAGCCCTACTCCCTAAAATATATATTTTAACTTATAACTTGAAATACATTAACATCCCGAATCCTACACTTATTAAAACTGCATGTTACAATGATACTTTGTTATATTTGATATAAAAGCAGGGACCAGCAAGACATATAGTTACGTGTAATTCTTGTGATTATTTGCACACATTTAGGCGAGCTTTGATGTCTTCTGACAGCTCTTGTCCTGTTTTCAGATGACAGCACTATAAGAAATTATAACATGCAGCAGGCTGGAAACAGAATGTCTCTGCCACCATCTTACTTTGAAACTCAGACACTGCCCCGCCAGCGAGGTAAGGTCACTTGTATAACCTCTAAAATGATTAAACTGGTCGCCACCTTATTTCTGAAAATTTGTTGAATATAATATACAACACCAATAAAGCAAAAAACAGTTCACCTACCTCAGAGATAAGAAAATGCCTCATATGTTTTTAAGTGATTAGTTAACTGACTTTTATATTTTTAGAGGAAAAACATAGTGCACAAATACAGGACCGATTATAAGTTATTTGGTGGCCTTCAAAGTATGTTTTATTACTGTACTTTTTTTTTCTTAGGCAAGAGATATGGTCTAAATGATGACATGAGACAAAGGACAGGGCACCAGTCTGTAGATAACCTTGACTCCTCAAGGTCATCTCAGCCAGATTACCTAGATTCTATGTTTAGAAAGGAGAGAGAAGTTTATAGGAGTATGCAACAACAAAGACAAGAGTCATCAGATGAAAACGAGGATTCTAATCTGAAACCAAGAAAATGTGCAAAAGAATACATTGACACATTGAACCAGTCTACAGACTCGGGGTCAGAGGGCAGTGATGAGATTTCACTTCCTGAAGTAAAGCGCAAGGAAGAGGCAGATGTAAATATTTCTAGTCCAATTAATAACTTATCACCAGTGTTGTCAGAGGAGCCCAGCAAAGTGGAAAATGCAGCTGATGAAATAAACGTTACAGAAACACACTTTCCTGCCGATAATGTAGATAATGATTTCACCACTGAGGATGTAAAGGAGTCTGTACAGCCAGATAGTAATGAAAATATTAAAGTCCAAAATAGAGAGAAGGGAAGTACCCAACAAACAGAGACAACTGGTAATCAAAAAAAGGAGACAAGTCCACAACTTCGAGAGACAACAAATACACAAGAGAAAGACTTTGTGGCTCCACCTAGGCACAAGAAAAAAATTGCTCCATCTCAGAATTTTTCATTTGGACAGTCACCTGATAAGGTGGAGAACCAGCCAGTAGATTCAAATGTTAGGCGACGCTCAAGGCGAGAACGGGATCGACTAAGACAACAGTTATACAAACAAGGTAAAGCAATGATTTTAAATGTTCATATAGCTTTTTCAGTTATACATTGTTATTCTTATTATGAATAAAAATTATTTCTTTTCTTGATATTGGATGGTTAATATCACAAAATATTGAGATACAAATTACTAAATACTAATGCCCCAAGATTGATGGTAGGATAACAAATAGTGTTTGGTCAGCCTACATGTATTTGTCTGTTTTTCTGTTTGCAACAATACAGTTTTGGTAAGATATAACTGGAGTTGTATTTGCATAAATGTTGTTGCGTTTATTGATATTAAAATGTGGAGGATTTCAGGAAATCTTGTCAAACCATTTCCTTATTTTCCAAGTAGCTACAATAATGTTTAAATGTCGCATTTAGCCCTGTAAGACATTCCTCCCCGGTGGAATGAAGCATTCCTCTTTGCTTCATTAAATATTGATATACAACACAGAGGAATTTGTTTTTGTAGGAGGAAGACGCTATACAGTGCAAGGTCTTGATTATCTGCAGCGCCAGAATTCTATGGATGAATGTGTAGTTGACCTCCGACCTCAGTATCCACAAGAAATGTATATTCCACAGGATCTTGTTTCTGTCTATAGAAATATGACGAAAGAGGTTTGTATGAGTCAATTACTTTTGAAATCTGTGTCACGTGATGATATCTGTGTATAGACTGTACATGACAGAAGTATCCATTACTTAACCACCATTGTATGACCTACTATAGGAGATATTCACATAGGGATAATGTGTCAAATTAATCACAATGAAAATTGTATATCAAACTGTACAGTAAAACCTGCTATAGTGGCCACCTGTATATAAGGATCACCTGTTTATAAAGGCCAGTTTTTTCAAGTCCCTTGACTGCATACTTCAACTAAATTGAACCTGTGTATAAAAGTCACCTGCACATAAAGGTCAATATTTTCTGGTCCCTTGGGTGGCCCCTGTATACAGGTTTTACTGTATATTCATTGCAAATACATCAATATTTTATTGCTGCTTCTTTATATCTGCCAGAATTAATCCCCACACAAAGGGTATTGTTTAGAAAATCACAAAATTAATGAAAGTATCAATATTTAAAGTATACAGTTATACAATGGATACAGTTCATTTCTCTGTTTACAACATATAGTCACGTGAAGGTTACAGTTCACTCTGTACAGTTATATAGTCATATTTCTCTGTATGGTTATAAAACATTTCTCTGTATACAGTTTTCTCTGTATACAATGGTTACAGTTCATTTCTCTGTTTACAGTTATACAATATAGTTCACGTGAAGGTTATACAGTTCACACAGCAATATAGTCATATGATGGTTAAAATGGTTACATTTCTCTGTATACAGTTATACAATGGTTACAGTTCATTTCTCTCAGTTATACAACATATAGTCACTCTGTGACAGTTTACAGTTCACACAGTATACATATAGTTACATATGATGTTTATAAATGGTTACAGTTTTTCTCTGTATACAGTTATACAATGGTTACAGTTCATTTCTCTGTTTACAACAATATAGTCACTCTGTATACAGTTATACAATGGTTACAGTTCACTCTGTATACAGCATATGGTTACAGTCATATTCTCTGATGGTTAAAATCATTTCTCTGTATACAGTTATACAATGGTTACAGTTCATTTCTCTGTATACAACAATATACAGTCACGTGTTAAGGTTTACAGTTCACACGGTAGCAGTATAGTTACATATGATGGTTAAATACAGTTCATTTCTCTGTATACAGTTATACAATGGTTACAGTTCATTTCTCTGTATACAGTTAAACACATATAGTCATTTCTCTGTGAAGGTTACAGTTCACACAGCATACAATGTCAGTTCATGTATGGTTAAAAACAGTTCATTTCTCTGTATACAGTTATACAATGGATATACAGTTATACATTTCTCTTCTCTGTATACAGTTATACAATGGTATATTTCACGTGACGGTTACAGTTCACACAGCATATACAGTCATATGATGGTTAAAAACATTTCTCTGTATACAGTTAAAACAATGGTTACAGTTCATTTCTCTGTTTACAACATATAGTCACGTGAAGGTTACAGTTCACACAGCATATAGTCATATGATGGTTAAAAACATTTCTCTGTATACAGTTATACAATGGTTACAGTTCATTTCTCTGTTTACAACATATAGTCACGTGAAGGTTACAGTTCACACAGCATATAGTCATATGATGGTTAAAAACATTTCTCTGTATACAGTTATACAATGGATACAGTTCATTTCTCTGTTTACAACATATAGTCACGTGACGGTTACAGTTCACACAGCATATAGTCATATGATGGTTAAAAACATTTCTCTGTATACAGTTATACAATGGTTACAGTTCATTTCTCTGTTTACAACATATAGTCACGTGAAGGTTACAGTTCACACAGCATATAGTCATATGATGGTTAAAAACATTTCTCTGTATACAGTTATACAATGGATACAGTTCATTTCTCTGTTTAGTTCACATACAGTTATACATATAGTCACGTGAAGGTTACAGTTCACACAGCATATAGTCATATGATGGTTAAAAACATTTCTCTGTACACAGTATGCAGTTATACAATGGATACAGTTCATATTTGTTATCAATATATATAATGCTTATCTCTGTGTACACAGTATGTTGGCAGAATGATAGCTACAGTTTATTTAGTCAGTAAATGTTGAATTAATTTTACAATAGAGGATGTTGTCACATGACTGACAGCCTTATTATACCTTGAAGGAAGTCGACTACAAAGCATTTTCTAACATGGAAGTGTTGATTCTTATTTTATGTTGAGCTAACTGTACAATAAAGGACATTGTCACGTGACTGTCAGCATTGATTCTTTATACACGTTTATCTAATCTTAACGTTGTCACATGACTAAGTGTTTATTTTTATTATACATTGAGCTAATTTTACAGTAGAGGATGTTGTCACATGACTAAGTGTTTACTTTTATTATACACTGAGCTAATTTTATAGTAGAGGATGTTGTCACATGACTAAGGATTTATTTTTATCATATATACACTGAGCTAATTTTACAGAAGAGAATGTTGTCACATAACTAAGTGTTTATTCTGATAATACATTGAGCTAATTTTAGTGTAGAGGATGTTGTCACATGACTAAGTGTTTATTTTTATTATACTTTGAGCTAATTTTATAGTAGAGGATGTTGTCACATGACTAAGTATCTATTTTTATTATACATTGAACTAATTTTACAGTAGAGGATGTTGTCAAATGACTAAGTGTTTATTTTTATTATACATTGAGCTAATTTTATAGTAGAGGATGTTGTCACATGACTAAATGTTTATTTTTATTATACATTGAGCTAATTTTACAGTAGAGGATGTTGTCACATGACTAAGTGATTATTGTTATTATACATTGAGCTAATTTTACAGTAGATGTTGTTGTCACATGACTAAGTGTTTATTTTTACTATACATTGAGCTAATTGTACTGTAGAGGATGTTGTCACATGACTAAGTGTTTATTTTTACTATACATGGAGCTAATTGTACTGTAGAGGATGTTGTCACATGACTAAGTGTTTATTTTTATTATACATTGAGCTAATTTCACAGTAGAGAATGTTGTAATTTCACTGTGAGTGTATTTTTATTATTTTTGTGGAGTCATTTCTCATATGTTGTGTAGTATTTTTAGTTTGTTTCATTCATTTTTTTCATTTTACACAGGAGCTAATACACATGGTTATTCAACACAAAGCACAGCTGATTCGGAAAGAACAGTACATGAAGGATATGGAAGACTACATTGACAATTTACTGGTCCGAGTAATGGAGGCATCACCGAGACTTTTACAGACAAGTGTGCCACCTCAGCGGCGACATTGGCACCCATAGTTACTATATATATCCAAAAAACGTATCTGTTTCAAACACTTACTGGTGAAAAACTTTGTGGCCTTTAAGCAGCATGGCGTTTTACTTGTAATCAAAAGTTTTATAATTTTAAACATTTTTATACACATATTTGCAAGCAATCTTTGTGAAAGGGAATTCACTGTTTTTATTTTTAAAAAAGTAAATTTTTTAATCAATGAACTTTCTATCCTCAATATTGTGTAGTATTTTACCGAAAATCATTCTTTGTCCGTCCATGAACTGGTTACATCAGTAGAAAATAAATTTTTAAGAGAAGTGTTACAACAGGTAATTATGATGGGGGTTTATACCTTACAAAATAGATTTGTAGAATATTACACAAGTGCAGTATTCTGTTTACAATCAACCTTTAATCCTTATTCCTTGTCCTCAAAATAGCCTTGCAATTTTATCTTGGGTCGATAGATTCCAAAACTGATATTAGAGATATATTTGAGTGTCATGTGTGGCATTTAGTCCATGGCCCAGAATTACTATTCATATGTTTATGAAATGAATTTATAGCAAAACTGAATACAAGTGTAGATTGTTTGCTGTCCATTGAAACTGGGGTTTAGTCTTTTTTTTTGCAAAAAACTAAATAAATTCTAAATTTTAAATGCTCTTTATTGTTATTTTAAAAATAATATATAACTAACAATGAATTTTAATTGCATCAAGTAATTCAAGGGGAAAAAATTTCCATTACTAATAATTACTCACTTAATTCGTGCAGACTGGTCAATAAGGGATCATGTCACATTTGCAAGTCAACATGAGTTTCAAGTTTACATTTTTGGTTTGTTTTTATGTTGTTTTACATCCAGTGCACCATGAATACTACTAATAAGATGGAATTATTTCAGTAACATAGTTTTGTGCATTACATTAAAAATGATGCAGACTTATTATTCCGATTTTTTTCAGTTCATAAAAAATAATTATGAATTTATGATACAATCCCATGTCAGTCTACTGTCATATGACCCAGAGTTTCTGATTTGCATACAACCTAATTATGCGTGAATTAGAAAGAATTATGGGTACTGTTTTATCAACTCTGCATTTGCCCACTCAAACTTTTACAAAATTTTGTATTGCAGTAAATGGGTAAAAGTTTTGTTAGCAAACCAAAAAATTTGCATATTCACGATTCAGTTATGTATAGTAAAATTAAAAACATTGCTATAAAATTCAAATTTGATGATTAATTGAAATTTAAGAAATTTAACAAAACCCCTGTTTCACTGGGGAGCAAACAGACTGTAGACTAAGAAGGATGTGATGAAATATCCTTTTTGAACAATGGATTTCATTCAATTTTTTTGGTGTTAAATGTATCATTTTGTGAGAATTGATGATATTTTTTATTAATATATGATACTTTTATTTCAAGTATTTGGTGACATGAATATTGGACTCACAAAAAGTCAATCAGATTTTAGAATTTTTTTATTTAACAGATCATTTCTCATCCACTAGATGTAACAGCAGTGATTTTCCTTGTCCTTATTCACAAGTGCCCCATTCTTTTTAATTAGGACAATTATTATACATGAAGATGTATACATTTTTAGTGAAGTATACTTCAGTTATGAAATATAACACTTATTCAGTTCAAATTGAATTTAACACTTATTTTGGTCAAAGAAACCTTTTAAAACAGTATTAAAATTCACCTAAAATCAAAGAGTATGGATAAGGTATTCTTTTAAAGAGGAATCAAGATTCAAATGAATGGAGGGTAATGAAAAAGGAATAGGTACAATTTTAACTGTTTATTTAAAGATTTGTAAAATTTGGAGATTTTGAATATTTTTTTTTTTACTTCCATGCTGTTTTGGCATTTTGTTTTATTAGATCTGAATTTGTTTTCATGTATTCACATTTTATACTCAACACCAAGGTTTTTATTCTGAACCACGGATATTAGTCAAAGAGCAAACATTGTAAATAATGCTACTTGTACATTTCTTCTATGTTTTATTGTGATTGTTCAGTTTTTACGTTTCACAGATATTGATTTACAGAAGATATGCATGTCATTACATGATATCTGATATCTGTGAAATTAAAAAATATAAATAACTTACTTTGGGAGGTGTAAATAGTAATTATCATTACCTAATTATGACATTTGCATATAAAGTGTAATTATCAAGTGCTATCTGCCAAATTTTCAAAACCATTCCATTCAGATATATGTTGTACACTAAGGGCAAAATAAATGATATCTAAATAAAATATCAATTTTATATTGTGTCAGAGATCTGTTAAAAAAGTGCAAATATCAGTGATATATAAATGAAATGTTCTGTCACCCAAATATCAGTGATATTTTATGATATATCTGACACAATTTAATGTTGTGATTTGTAATACAAGGGGTGTAGATGTCAGTAATAAATTCATTTGACATCTAACAGTTTAATGTCACAACTCAGATTTCTGTTTTTGAGTGTAATACAAGGGATGTAGATGTCAGTAATACATTCATTTGACATCTAACAGTTTAATGTCACGACTCAGATTTCTGTTTTTGAGTGTAATACAAGGGATGTAGATGTCAGTAATACATTCATTTGACATCTAACAGTTTAATGTCACGACTCAGATTTCTGTTTTTGAGTGCAGTGTTTTCTTCTAGATTACATAAGTTTGACACATTCAGTGTGAGTGCCACAGTTGTTTTTTATAGTTGAGATTAAATATCTTAAGTGTTATCATAACAGTGATCCAGTGGGTTGGACATCAGTAACATACAAATCACCAGTAGATCATACCTACATCCAACTGCCCCACAATTTACATTATATTAAAACATAAAGGTAAATATATTGATTTTTGTAATTCAAACATAGTGAAGAAGAACTGAGGAGGTGAATGATAAATAATGCTAACTTCAGCAAATTCTCATCGTGCATTTCATTCAGCAAGCAACATGTCTGTGTAGCCTGTAAAACAAAGGATAGTTGTGGTTATGGTGCTAGCAATACATTACTAGTCAGCTTTTTATTTTATTTTTTATGTTTTGTGTGGTCATAGGGATGATGGATTCGAATTTTTATCATCTAAGCTTAAAACCACAGACTCGCAGAATTATGAATTATTTTTGTATAAGTGTTATGGTAATGTGTGTTTTTGAGTACTGAACTGTCATAAGGATTTAAACAATTTTACTGTATATAGTTTTTTAGAACCAAAATATATTCTGTTAATTCCACTTCATGAAATATCTTTAAGTACTTATTGTAAAGTTATATATCTCTGTTATTTTTTACCTGTTATATCTTATATACCTTTTGATATCTGTACTTGCTAATCAGACCTTCTCTAACTGATTACCAGTTACCTGTATATTTTTATTACCTGTTGTTTAGATCTGCATGTTACTTTTTGAATACCTGTTAGCTGTCTATAGATATGTAGTTTTTTTACCTGTAAATTAAATATTAACTTTACTTGTTTCAGATTTATCAATATTAGCATTCCTACAAACTTGATATCTAGGTCAGATAACTTTCCATATGTATCAACTGTTTATAATATAAACCAGATAAACCAGTCTTGAAAGTATCTTGTATGTAGGCTAGGTTGCTTTTTACAAAGTTAGTTTTTCAGAAAAGTTAAGTGTGTGTAATAACGTTATACATGTAATATGAGCTTAACATGGGTGTAAACTATGATACAATGTTGTCACATGATACATGTAATATGAGCTTAACATGGGTGTAAACTATGATACACTGTTGTCACATGATACAGGTAATATGAGCTTAACATGGGTGTAAACTATGATACACTTGTCACATGATACAGGTAATATGAGCTTAACATGGGTGTAAACTATGATACACTGGTCACATGATACATGTAATATGAGCTTAACATGGGTGTAAACTATGATACACTTGTCACATGATACATGTAATATGAGCTTAACATGGGTGTAAACTATGATACACTTGTCACATGATACATGTAATACATGAGTGTATACTATGATACACTTGTCACATATTACATTAATATGAGCTTAACATGGGTATAAAATGATACACTTGTCACATGTCACATATGAGCTTAACATGGGTGTAAACTATGATACACTTGTCACATGATACAGGTAATATGAGCTTAACATGGGTGTAAACTATGATACACTGGTCACATGATACATGTAATATGTTAACATGAGTCAAACTAACTTGTCACATGATTGTAATTTCTTAACATGGGGTGTAAACTATGATACACTTGTCACATGATACATGTAATATGAGCTTAACATGGGTGTAAACTATGATACACTGTGTTGTCAAACAACTTTGTTGTTTTCTAGGCAGTAGGACATATTTTACTGTATTTACTCATCTTGTCAAACAAGACACTGGAAGTTTCAATAATACTGCAGAACTACAGATCATGTTGGATCTAACTGCAGATCATGTTAGAACTTTATATTATCTTAGAAATAACTACAGGTCATGTTGGATATAACTGAAGATCATGTTAGAACTGTAGATTGTCTAAGAACTACATGGAATTCATGTCAGAACTAACTACAGATCATGTTAAAACATATATAACTCTATATCTTGTTAAAAGTACTTAAGTGAAATTGTTTGAATCTGTTATATAATTCCTGGAATGATAAAATCTCTTAAAACTTTTCTGAGGATGGAATGTGTCATGTGACTTGCGAGATATTTTATCAGGGTCATCGGAGAGTTTTACTATAGATACATGAGATATGTATATTGATAGATCAGTTTCATATGTTCATGTGCCTTACATTGCAAACTTTGTAATATGAGGTTAAGAAAATGTAATTATCAAATTTAATAGCAATAGGACATTATTAACTAGAGAAAATTTGTGTCAATTCTCTTTTAAAACCACCAAACATTAAAAAATAACTTTTTTATTTATGGCATAGGCCAGTCCAACTTTGAAGCTGTTTTATGGTCAGTGTCTGTTTTTAATTTTTATTAAAATCACTTGATAGTTTTTACTTCCAGGTATTAAATCTGATTGGAGCCACCATTTATTGGTTTCATATTTCGTTTTAAAGACAAAGATATGATATGAACATTGCATTAGATTCATAAGTTTATCATTGATAACTCAACTGGCATTTGAGTTTTGTGAAAAACATTTTTTCTATGTATTATTATCAGTTCTTTATAACTTCTGTTTTACTTTCAAAATCAAATTTAGTATTTTGTTTATGTTTCAAATTTAGTATTTTGTTATGAAAAACTTCGTATTTCTAATCACACAGAAGAGAATTTTTATATTATTATTTTTATATTTAAAATACTTTTTTACCTTCAACACATTCCGTGAAAACATTGAAATTTTATTCCGATTTACAAAAAATCAGTGCTGTAGAGACAATTTCTATGGCAACTGTACACATATTTTTATATATTTATATGCATTGTTGATACCACTTGCCATCCATTGTATAGAATGTATAATTATTTTATTAAGGTTGTTCATGTTAAAATTATTGACTTGTAAAACAGTTTAATGTGATAGATATACTGCTTAAAGTTCAGATTAATTAGTTGTTTTTAAGCATAATATCAGGGAACAGTGTAAAATTTAAATTCTGTTGTGTTTCAGTGCAGGCTGACCTCCAAGTTTGATGTATACTGAAGTACATGTTTGCAGAAATATAGCAGTATAGTACAGGAATTGTAGTGTGATCCAACTGATCCTGTTTGGTCAGTTTAAACCCTGCAATGATTCATTGTGTGTGTGTCTGTGTGTGTGTGTGTGTGTGTGTGTGTGTGTGTGTGTGTGTTTGTTACTTAGTGTGTACATGTATATGTTTGTGTAAACATTACTATACTCAAGCTGCAATAACATTACTGTAATGATCACCAAGTTGTATGTTGTAAGCATTATCAAAATCAATCTTGTTTTCTAATTTTCACTACATATACATTTATAAGTATTTAATACAAACACATTTGTACATAGTCATTATTTGTGTTGATGGATACATATAATTACCAACTGCATCTTCAGAATCGGGATCGGGAGTTACAATAAACAGATTTTGTGTGGACTGTCATGTGTGCACTAGCAGATTATATTTCTTTCCACATGCTATTATGATTTAAAGTGAGTTGTATCATATTTGTCTTTGGAATTGTAGTTGATTGTTGTGATATCTTTATTGTGGTATTATTATCATCATTTTGGCATTATGATACGTGGAAACCATATATATACATCACTGATATGATACAGGAAATGTGTTTATTGTTGTCATGCAGAAGACAAAGGTTGTCTTGTAGTTTGTCAAAATTTTATTTTTTATAATCTCATATATTTTGTAATAATATGGTTATTTAAACTACGTTGACTTACAATAAATATATAAATAACTATATGAAACTGTAGTATGACATTTTCTGAGTTAACTTAATAAAGAATTCAGTTTCCTAAATGTTGAAGCTCTTTCTCCACACTTTCTGTATAAATTGGCGATGTATGTTTGAATTAAGGCAATGAATATTTTTTCAGTTCATAGAAACTTTTTATTATTAAATGAAGAGATAAAGTGTAAAGGAAATGAGGTTATTTTTCCAGTTCATAGAAACTTTTTATTATTAAATGAAGAGATAAAGTGTAAAGGAGATGAGGTTATTTCATTATATACAGGTCCTAATGTTGTATAGATTGACCTATAGAGACAAAACATGATGCTTGTTTTAATGGGGTCTTTTTTTAACAATTTTTCAGCTGATTTGTATATGTATCCTGGACATTCTGAGAACTCGGTTATAATGTTACGATGTTCCCAGAAAGACTCCACCAGCCTTCCACAATGAAACTGGCAAACATTCTCACAAAATCAGCTTCGGTTCTGGCTAGGTCCCATCCCGCAAAACGTGATGACAATTGGATATTGTTTAACATTGTACAAAGAATGTGTACTGATTTGTCATTGAAATAATCCAATATGATACTAAAAAGTGACCCCATAATAACTTTGAACACACTTGGAACATTGTAAATGTTATAACAGCAAATCTCACTTTGTTGTGAATTGCTATCTATAACTTTGGTGTAATGTTTGTAATATTTGCTACACAGATAAGTGTCAAAACCTGAGGAATATCAGCAGTAATTACATACAAGAACTTGTGAATATTACAAGAAACTATTAGTCTTTAAGCTATAAGAAAAAATTTGAATGTCACTGGTAACTTTCATTGTTTTTGCCTTTAGAATTACCGGTATATATATATATAATATATCACAAGTAACTACAAGTACGTCAGTTTTTGTTACTGTAAATATAGTGTTGTATTACTAGTAATTCTAAGTCGGTTTTTGGTTGTTGTAAAACTTGTGATACATGATACAGTTAGTAGTCAGTTTACATACATTTTGTTACATCTTGTGGATCTGTCAACATTGTGAATGTATTATAACAACAACAGGTAAAAAGTTATTTGATTTTTATTGTTATCTGTATTTATTTAATACATGTAATATTTAGAGAAAAATGTACTACATTCAAGTAAATAAACATGTTTAAAAAGTTAATCCTTAAAGCTGTCAAAATGAAAATTCATTATTGATTCATATAAAAGTTGCAAATAACACACATTTTCACATAATTTTTTCACATGTAATGTTTAATTATCAATAATAAAACATATATAGGGTGATTCTGATGTTTACATAAAGATCATACAAACATATTGGGTGATTCTGATGTTGAATCAACAATAATACAACCATACATCAGATGATTCATAATAAATATGATTTGATTATCTTTGATACTCGACAATAAAATATCTACAAATTTACATAGACATTCCAATGTATCATTCCATACAGTTTTGTGATGAAGTTGTTATACCTTATAAATTCTAGATGATGATCATTCAATCATAAGGTTGTTTTATTTTCTAAGCAGTCCATTCTTTTGCAAAAAATTAATATGTTTACAGATATAGAAAGAGAGGGAGTGAACGATTTTGTGAGGTTCATTTAAGTTCAGATATAATTATGAAAATTAAACATGTTAAAACATATTTATCAAATCATAAAAATTCTGGTTTGGTTGTTTGTTTTTTTTGGTTTTTTTTTTGTTTTTTTGTAATTTGTCAATTTGTGAAAGCCATAACCTGTGTTTTAGTGATTTGTCAAGTTTTAAAAGAAATAATATGTCCTTTATAGTGAATTGTCCATTTTTAAAAGAAATAATTTTTTGTGTGTCTGAGAGAAATAACATTCTGATTTGTCAAGTTTTAAAAAGAAAAGAAATAACAGGTATTTTAATATTAATTGTCAATTTTTAAAAGAAGAGAAATAGCATGTGTTGTAGTGATTTGTCAATTTTTAAAAGAAAAGAAATAACGTGTCTTTTTAGTGAATTTCCCATTTTTTAAAAGTAATAACATGTCATATTAGTGTGTGTGAGTGATTTGTCATCTTAACAACTTGATTGCAATTGCTTCTTCTTGTGATATTTGTTGATTTTATTCTGTATTGCTTTCATTGTAATACAGGGATTTTGCTTTTTTTCATACGATTTTTTTCTGGAGATTAATACAGTAAGTGATATTATAGATATATAGATCTGGTTAATGGTGTGGAATCATATTAGAATAGTCTATTTATTTATGAAAGATTTTATATCATATGATGTTATGTTTAGATCTGCTTAAATGGGCATTAGCAATGGGTTTTTTTTCGAAACAAAATGTTTTCATTGTTTACTACTCAGATTGATATAGAGTTACAAAAAGGGAAAAACAGACATAAAAATTCTTAAATTTCTATATATTTTGTGAAAATTGCTTGAGAAACCCAGGTTTGGCATTTTTCAATTGCAATTGATTATCTCAACCTTACTATTTGTCTATGGAAACAACACTGGACCTGACCTTATTTTCACAAAAAATAGGAATATAAGAATTTTATGTTTGTGTATAGCTCTTATTTGTTATTCTACATCAGATACAAGTAGTAAAAGTGGAAAAAAATCGAAATAAAATTGTTGGTAAACACAGCTAATGTCCCTTTAATATCAATACTAATAACAATCATCACAGGCAGTGAGCATGTCGGCATTTCACATGATGATGATGATGAAGTTAGAAATTGATTTTGATTGGTCAGTATTGTACATGTAGCAAAAGTATATATGACGGTAAATTATTTATCTTTTAAGGGACCATTCCATTTGTTTGTTTAAAACCAGGTAAGCTGTGTGAGGTTTTATCTTAGAGAATTTGTTGTCGGTTGGAACAGTTTTGCCTTAGCAGAAAGTTGGTGATATATAAAGGAACCATAGTGGTGATATTGATATGAAATGATCATTTATATATAATACTACATGTTATACTACATTTTGTTTAAGGAATTTTAATAAACTCACTATCACGTGTATACAAATATGTACACAATACTTTATAGATGAATCCTATGAGGATTTTTTTTTCAAAACTATCCTACATGAATTTTTTTATTGTACATAATTCTGTCACTTGCGTTTAATTTGGCCTTTATATTAGTCTATATCACCTTGTTTCTGTGTACTGACTTCATTTTGACAAACAAGGAATACCCTAGAGAGATTTCATCAGAAGTTGTCACAATTTTGTATGTTATATGAAGCATAGCTACAGGTTGTATAATCTCATATAAATATCATTGTGATTGTGAAACTGTGAATATGCTTAAATGTGATATATTTTAACAGAATCTGAAGCATGTGGTATGTGAAATAAAGCATTAGATGATAAAGTGTGTGTTTGTCTTTACCGATATAAAATATAAATCTTCAGGATGTCCAGGACACATACAGATCTGGTGAATATAGGACAGACATAGACCCATCGTTGACCGGTCATACCTGTTGCAAGTCCAGACAACTTCAAATGAAATAAGTAAGGAACAAAACTTCATCACTTAGTTCAGATGACTCAACAATCACTATCGAACAGGTAACCTGGCATTTCATTTAGTGAAATAGTAAATGCAAACAAGGCTATTATACCGACCGTGCAATTTGCTGAACATTATAAACGATTGGGATTTTCGATAACCTCGTGATAATAACTTGTCAATAAGTAATTTACTTCTGTATATGAATTGTTCATGTGTTGAACGCGTCTGGCATATTTGATCATTTGTGAGATATAAACATGCCGTAGATTGCAGCATTTTACTACTTAAATGTAGAAAATTTACGATGGGAGAACCGAAATCATTGCGTTTGTCGTAGAGCATGATTGTTAATTTCCTGTCTGTGTCAATAGTAAGTAAAATGTCCTAGTAGGAAACGTGTGTGCTTGATTCTGTTGTGTCTTTAAAATACATTAACTGTGTTTTTAGAAGGCTCAGGTGAGCTATTGTGATCACTTCCCGTCTGTCCATCCGTAAACTTTTCATATTTTCGACTTTTTCTCTGAAGCTAGTGAAGAAATTTTGACGAAACTTTACAGGAAGTAAGTGCTTACGTTCCTTAAACAAGTTTGTAGTTTTCAGCCAGATTGGTTCCGGGGTGTGACTTTGTCATTTTCATTCAGTTTTGCCTGGTTTCCTCTGCATTCTTTTATTGTGTTTTACTTGTATATAGGTGAAGAAATGTTTTGTGCAAAATTTGCTGAATTGTAGTTTTAAGATCAGCCTACATGTACATATTCTTTTTGTTAACCCCCCCCCTTTACTACTTAGATTGACGTACAATAACAAAAAGAGATAAACACAGGTATACAAATATATGTACTTATATTCCTATATATTATGTGAAAATTGCTTGAGAAAACCAGGTTTGACACTTATTCAATTGCAGTTGATTAACTCAACCTTACTACATGTATATATATATATATATATATATATATATATATATATATATATATATATATATATAATATATATATATATATATATATATATATATATATATATATATATATATATATGAGAGAGAGAGAGTAAAAAGTCTTTAATTTCTAGTTCGTTAGGATATATCACATTGAAATCATTGAAATATTTATATATATATATATAAATTGTCGTTATGAATCGACAAATCTGAACCTCAAATTGAAGGTCATCCCTAGCTTTTACGTCTTTTGATTCAAAAGCTTGTGAATAATGTCTGCTTCGTATGAATGAAGGGGCACAATTGGTCATCATAGGGATGCTGAGAGTTTGCTGAAAGATCTGGTCTCCAGACATTACAAATGTATTTGTCTATTAGAAATTCCAGAATATTTTTATATCAACCTCGGTGTATTTATCTGTAGAATAAGAGCAGTGTTGGACGAAATGAGTATCATGATAACCAGTGACTAGATATTTAAATTTCTGGGTACCAATGTTAGGGAAAAAATCAATTGTCGACGATGCCAAAAAGTCTCTCTTTTAATTGTACAAGTGGCTTTGTTTTGTAAAGAGTAGAGATACTATGAATTTGAGAAAAAATCTGTGTATTTAAATTTTCTAAAAGTTTATTTACACCGCTTCTGGATTAAACAACTCTACAGTATTACTGAAGCTTCTCCTTAACGGCTGTCAGTGTCTTGGTAAGGAGTAAAGATAAAGGTTTGGTAGAACATTTGCTGGACCCAGCTCTGTATCTCTGTGTTGTGACGTTTTGGTATACAATATTAATATGGTAGTCCAAAATCAGCTGTATCGGTTGTATGTACATCAAAAGAGTGTAATACATGATTTTTGAAGGATTTCGTCCTTTGAAAGTGGGCTACGTGTGTATATAGGATTATCGGCATTCATATTAACCCCTGTTTGCCCAAGAAATAATTGTAGTGATAAGCCTTACAAATAAAAACTATACTACTTTAAGCTTTGTCTACAGGAATCAGTACATTCTTTCAAAATCGATAATCACGTATGGGTCACTGAACACACGATAACAATGTTGACAAAGCTAATATAGTAAAATCCATATAACCTGGCGGGGGAGTCTTGTGAACCCTTTCTTGACCTGGGTGAGTTTAGAATTTTGGTAATAAAGCATAACATAAAAATTACACTGACTAGAGTAATCAGTCATACTTGTCACCATACACAAGAGAGTATCCACTGAGGATATGTGAATCGCACAAATACCGTTAAACTCCAAATATCTTGCAGGTCCATAGTGTATTCGCTATGTCAATGCAATGTATCCCAGCGCATCAGAAATTAAAGATACAACAGAATCGACCACACAATCTTCGTACTTAGAAACTTTACCTACTATAGGCGAGAATTGGCAACTAAGCTATACGACAAACGCAACGATTTCCCACAGTCACCCGCATATTGAGTTTATATTTCACAAATAAACATATGAACATTTCATATACAGAGGTAAACTACTCACTGACAAATTATTGACCAGGGATATCGAAAACCGCGTTTGATGTCAACGTTCCGCAAATTTTACGGTCGGTATAATAGTCTTCTTTGCGATGACTCTGTTTCACTAAGTGAAATGTTCAGTTGCTTGTTCGATAGCAGTTGTTGTACCAATTATGACGAGGATTTGTTTCTCACGTATTTTATTGGACTTTGACTGTGGACTCACGGCCGGTGTGACCGCTCAACAGGGGATGTTTACTCCTCCATATCACCTGATGGCACCTCTTGATTTCCAGAGGTCCGTATTTTTTACCCTTTTGTTTTACCAGATTTGTATCTATATCCTGGACATCCTAGAGATTTATACTTTGGTATCTAAGACTTTTTTTATATAAAAGGATACATTTCTACTACAAAGCTCAGATATTAGCATTAGCATTTTTTCGCGGTGTTGTATTTGTTTTTGTTTGTTGTTGTTGTTTTTATTTTTTTTTTTCCAAAACTGACTTCTTCCATTTCTACTACTTAGTGTGATATACAATAACAAAAAAGAGATACACACAGGCATAAAAATTCTTAACCCTCTTAACCCTGGCCACCTGAAATGAGCCCTTCTCCCACCCTGGGCTCCAAATATTACACAAGAAACCCGTTTTACACTTTTTCAATTGCAATTAATGAACTCACCTTACTATTTGTATATGAATACCACACTGGACCTGACCTTATTTTTTACAAAATATATAGTAATATAAGATTTTTTTTATATCGGTGGAGAAATCTAAACACCAGGTACAAATAGTAAAAGTAGAAAAAAAATCGAAATATTTTGTTTTGGTAAACACCGCTAATGCTCTTTTATACGGTGGATTTGTCTTTAACAAACGGTTTAACACATTTTTCAATCAATTCTAAGGGGACTAACCAATTAATGTATCATATCTCACTCTGTTTTAATTCGGAATAAGTATCCGGACTACTTTCAACAGATCTCGACGTATTCAACATTGATTATGATATTTGAACTAAGAAATAGGCCCATGTGACTCTATGCGAGACAATTATTCATGTTTGGTGCCGTGGCATGCTAACAGGGGCGCTGACACCTTTTGGACACCTGGTCCCATCCCTTTTGGGATTTGCATTTGTTCTTTGTGTCGAGGCCGTGGTTATATCTATTTTGCCGTATTTTAGTGAATTTGGAGTTCGTATATACATTGGTTCTTCTTTATTATACTGTTAAAAGCATATAAATCAGAAATAATTAGATCAATCTATTTTAGTGGCCAATCCTACGGAAAATGCGGGAAAATATTCAGTTCCACGAATGGCAACTTTATTCAGTAAACAACCGTACTAGCTGTCATGTTGTAAATGTTGAATTTACCGGGTGGGTGTAAATTCAAACTTATTAAACTTATGTCAACATCACCAGAGTCTGAGCGCCGTGACCACGGCGTTCCATTGAGTCGGGTTCTGGAATCCAATAACCCAAGAGTTAGTTGGCAGAAAAACAAACAGGGCGTGTCGCTAGTTTCACTTTGCGAAATATGGCGTCCGAAGGCGAAGAAAGTATTCCAACAGGTGAATTATTTCGTTGTTGTGTTAAATTTCGTTTTAGTGAAGTAGTTTTACAAAGCGATCGATCTCACTTTATTTCAAAACCACTGTTCTCTGCACGAGTTTATTCGTTCAACAACAGTTTGTCATTATTCTGATATTCATATGCATGATTGAATTGATCACTAGCAATAAAATCGCCCTGCTTGTTTAGTAGGATTATGTGACATTAACTCAGACAAAACTACAACAGCCACAGCCGCTGTACATTGTTAGGATTTATTAAAAATAAAATTATAACTAGGTTTTTACTTGTAAAGTTGAACGTTTCAACTAGGCATATTATTTGTGTAGGCCTACTCTCTGACCCTGTATGGAACCTCTTTGGTTATAATATATCGATGACCATCGGCTATCCGCAGGCATTACTTACTGAGTCATACTTCAAAATACGAAAAACAAGATTAGCTTAAGTGATTGTATTTTATGTTCTTCAACAATTAAAAAGATCTGGAAGTAACAACTTTGAAGATTTGTTCATTTTTATTTTACATTGAAACAATCTTGAAATTGGCTTGCAGCTTAATTAAGAAAGTTCTCTAGCATTGGAAACTCTCTGTAAAAAGATATTTGGGGGGGGGGGGCGGGGGTATCAAGGGTTTGGTTTTAAATCAATGATAAGTTTTCAATCAACTTTTTTGATTGGAGCAAAGTGAAACTTATGTCATAGATGATGTAATAAATGAACAACAGGCAATTTTTTTTCTGAAGTAGGCCTATACATGTATGTCTTACAGACAGTAGGAATACATTTACATTATCTAAAGTTTGGGGGACCATGAAGTTGACCATAACATAAAGTTGACTTTATTGTGCTCTATCACAGAATTTCATAAAATTGTAAATAATTTTATCATAAAAGTTTTTAGAGCTATTTGCTGTAAGAATATCATTTGTTGCACAGTAAAAGTTACTAAAACATACCATATAGGGGTGAATTTATAAAAACAACAGAAATTTATGGGATAAGAGACAAACATACAAAAGTTGTTTATGAAAAAAGAGAGATTAAACCTTTACAAATGTCAAAATGTGCATGCAACCAGTTACCAAATGTCTACCCAGATTTTGACTGTGCCAGTGATATGTAAAGCCTAACAGGCTTAGCTGACTGTACACAAGACAATCTTTAACAGAGGCTGAGCACATGTTTACTAATATTGCACTTGCTGAAGTTATTTTGTATGACTGCATTGATTTTTAGAAATGTCTATAACATACAGACATGATGACCGACAACAGATGGAAGTTTGCCATATTTATTACAACCTAATTATTTAGGTATTGTATACAGAACACTGACAACATACATATATATATATACATAGGCGTTGGAAGCAAATTGAAAGTGGGGGGGGGGGGGGGGGGGGGGGGGGCTAAACCAACTTAAAACACAAACACGCCAGAAATGTCTGGGGGCTAAGCCCCAATTTTCAACACCTATGTCTATCTTTGCCAAAAGGGGGGGGGGGCTAATATATATATATACATCTAAAGCTAGAGATATTGCTGCCGATACTAGCAATATGAATTATTTTAAATAAATTATATTTAGATATAAATAGCTGAAGTTTAAAACCATTCAAAAATGTCTCATGTTATTTTGAGCAGATCTGATCTAGGAAATTATAGCAACATAGCTTATGTATTTGTATATAGATAAATTTATGTACAGTTACTAGGTTTTATGTATACAACAGAAGTTATATAATCAGGTGTTGTCTTTACATCACTAGTGTTATTACATTTTGTAATAGAGAAACATCGATTGGCCAGATTCATTAACTGTACAATTACAAGGTATAGGTATATTATGTGACTTGATTTATTGACACATTAAAATTTACTTAACGCAAATACAGTGTTAAGGCTAACTATATCTTGTGTAATTTAACACTCGATTTGATTTAATTATTTCACCTGTCTGAAGTTATATATCAGGTACCTGATTCTACCTGTGATGATACTGACAAGAAACTGACCTACTTTTAACATACATGTCCTACATGTACTTATAGCACCAGGTGCTATAAGTTGAGTTACTCTGGTTATTTTCTTATATACAGTCGAATCTTGTTATCTAAAAGTTCACAGGACCACCCCTATTATATGGAGATATCCAGAACCAGCATTCAACTGACATAACTGGAATTTCAACTTATTTGATTTCAACATGACAATATTCTACAGTGAAACTTGCCTTAGCGACCATCTGTGTATAAAGACCACCTGGTCACAAAGACTGATTATGCTGTGCCCAATGGTATCATTTGTGTACAAATCAATCTCTATATAAAGACCACCTCCCTATAAAGACCGGTTTTCTTGTGTCCCTAAGGAGGTTGTTATATACAAGCTTCACTGTATATACATGTAAGTTGTATAGAAATGGATAGTAATAACACATTGAATCAAGATGCATAATTTACATTTATTATTTTTGTATCTAATGACCTAATTACAGTTACGATATAGGACTTACACATACCATTTGACCTGCTTACAGTGATGATATAGGACTTACACATACCATTTGACCTAATTACAGTGATATAGGACTTACACATACCATTTGACCTAATTACAGTGATATAGGACTTACACATACCATTTGACCTGCTTACAGTGATGATATAGGACTTACACATACCATTTGACCTGCTTACAGTGTTGATATAGGACTTACACATACCATATGACCTAAGTACAATGATGATATAGGACTACACATATCATTTGACCTAATTACAGTGATGATATAGGACTTAAACATACAATTTGATCTGATAACAGTGATGCTATAGGACTAACATACCATTTGACCTAATTACAGTGATATAGGACTTACACATACCATTTGACCTAATTACAACATCCACAATGACATGAATGTACATTTAATATCTTTTTTATTTATTCAGTGACAACAGAAGAGAGGGATCTGACCAATGTTAAAGTTGTGGTATTCATTCCAGGATTTACAACTAAAGGTGGTATCATAGGAAAGAAAACGCCAGGGAGCAACTCTACAGTAAACGTTACACTAGAGGAAAGGTGGGTTCTGTTACAGAATAGATCAGCCTATGAAGCTGTCAGATAGCCTACAGATTGGGGCTGTCAGATACAGGTCAGATAGCCTACAGAATGGGGCTGTCAGATACAGGTCAGATAGCCTACAGATTGAGGCTGTCAGATACAGGTCAGATAGCCTACAGATTGGGGCTGTGAGATACAGGTCATATAACCTACAGATTGGGGCTGTTATATACAGGTCAGATAGCCTACAGATTGGGGCTTTCAGATACAGGTCATATAACCTACAGATTGGGGCTGTTATATACTGGTCAGATAGCCTACAGATTGGGGCTTTCAGATACAGGTCATATAACCTACAGATTGGGGCTGTCAGATACAGGTCAGATAGCCTACAGATTGGGGCTGTGAGATACAGGTCATATAACCTACAGATTGGGGCTGTTATATACAGGTCAGATAGCCTACAGATTGGGGCTTTCAGATACAGGTCATATAACCTACAGATTGGGGCTGTTATATACTGGTCAGATAGCCTACAGATTGGGGCTTTCAGATACAGGTCATATAACCTACAGATTGGGGCTGTTATATACAGGTCATATAACCTACAGATTGGGGCTGTTATATACAGGTCAGATAGCCTACAGATTGGGGCTTTCAGATACAGGTCATATAACCTACAGATTGGGGCTGTTATATACTGGTCAGATAGCCTACAGATTGGGGCTTTCAGATACAGGTCATATAACCTACAGATTGGGGCTGTCAGATACAGGTCATATAACCTACAGATTGGGGCTGTCAGATACAGGTCAGATAGCCTCCAGATTGGGGATGTCAGATACAGGTCAGATAGCCTACAGACTGGGGCTGTGAGATACAGGTCAGATAGCCTACAGACTGGGGCTGTGAGATACAGGTCAGATAGCCTCCAGGTTGGGGATGTCAGATACAGGTCATATAACCTTCAGATTGAGGCTGTCAGATACAGGTCATATAACCTACAGCTTGGGGATGTCAGATACAGGTCATATAACCTACAGATTGGGGCTGTCAGATACAGGTCATATAACCTACAGCTTGGGGATGTCAGATACAGGTCATATAACCTACAGATTGGGGCTGTTATATACAGGTCATATAACCTACAGTTTGGGGATGTCAGATACAGGTCAGTCAGTGAGGCTGTCATATAACGTACAGATTGAGGCTGTCAGATACAGATTGGTCAGTGAGGCTGTTAGATACAGATCAGTCAGTGAGGCTGTCAGACACAGATCAGCCATATAGACTGTCGGTTACAGATCAGTAGGTTAGGCTGTCATATATAGATCAGACAGTGAAGCTGCCAGATACAGATCAGCCATTAAGCTGCCAGATACAGATCAGCCATTAAGCTGTCAGATACAGATCAGTCAGTCAGACTGTCAGATACAGATCAGTAAGTTAGGCTGTCAGATACAGACCAGTCAGACTGTCAGATACAGACCAGTCAGACTGTCAGATACAGACCAGTAAGTTAGGCTGTCAGATACAGATCAGTAAGTTAGGCTGTCAGATACAGACCAGTCAGGCTGTCAGATACAGATCAGTCAGTCAGACTGTCAGATACAGATCAGTAAGTTAGGCTGTCAGATACAGACCAGTCAGGCTGTCAGATACAGATTGGAAGTTAAGTTGTCAGATACAGATCAGTCATTAAGGCTGTCATATACAGATCAGTTAGTCAGACTGTCAGATACAGATCAGTAAGACCGATATGGATCAGTCAATGAAACTGTCAGATAAAGATCAGCCATTAAGGCTGTCAGATACAGATCAGCCATTTGGGCTGTCAGATACAGATAAAGTTTTGTGACTGTCAGATAAAGATCAGCCATTGGGGCTGTTCAGTGAGCTAGTTATTAGGTTATCAAGACCATAGCTAATTATGATCTATAATAGTAACTCATTGTCTATTAGCTTTTCACATCAATGTCCAAGTGCTCCTCAGATTCTTACCGTATTTGTTTTTCTTTCACAATGCTTTTTCAATAAAATACATTTAAATGAACTGTAATTCTGTGAGTTAAATAATGATAAATACATTGTATTGTGCACAGTCATGATTAATGTTGTGAAAATACAAGTATACATGTTGTAAATCTGTAATATAGTAATTTACATACATACATCTTGTTTACACTTTTTACCTAGCATATCAAATATTTTATAAAATTGTTCAGTTAGAAACTTATATACATACATCTTGGTTACACCTTTTATCTAGCATATCAAATATTCTTATATTTTTTACACAGTTCTTTGGAGGTTGCAGCTGAGGTGAAGGGCAAAAAGTTCAGGTATCGCTGCAACAAGTTGCCATCATCAATAGATAAGGATAAGTCTAAAATTGAGGTGAGTAGATGTGTATTTTGACTGTATTCCTGACCAGTTATAATGACAATAATTTTTGCCTTTGGTTATTTTCGCCCTTTTACAACATAAAAGATATTAACCCTGTCTTGAATTTGCCCTTAATAATCATAGTCATATGGATATACATGTATATCAAATATCTTGTGTGAAATTTTGCTTTCATCTTAAATTCGCTGTCTTATCTAAGGGTGGAAACCACACAAAATAAAAGGGGGAATAAAATTTACAAGTGTACAGTATATTGTCATTTTTGTTGATTTCAATTTACAATATGCTAGCTGTGAAGTCCACATTACCAATGTTAACAGGATTGATTCATAGGATGGATTCTCTTTAGTTTAATTAAGGGATTAATACATAACCATTGGATGGATTCTTAAGATTATTAAGGGACTGATACATAACCATAGGATGGATTCTCTTTAGCCTAATTAAGGGACTGATACATAACCATAAGATGAATTTTCTTAAGCCTAATTAAGGGATTGATACATAACCATAGGATGGATTCTCTTAGGGATTGATACATGTACATACACATATGTGATGGACTCACTTTTGTCTAATTAAGGGATTGATTCTCTTTACTTAAATTATGTACCAAACCAGTAATAAAATCTGTAAATCATTTCATTAATAGATGATTTTATGTCTTTACAGTACAAGAAAGAACAAGTGATTTTTAAGTTAGTCAAATGTGAGGAAACATCATGGGCTGTGTACTTAAAATCCGGACTGGATCAAGCTCCGGATGACTCCTGAGAACAATCACCTAGCAACTGATGTGGTCACCTACCAACTGATATGTTCTTACTTAGCTTCCTGCCTTTAGAACTAAAATTAGATTTGCTTGATGTGCCTCTATACTTATAACCTGCCATTCAAACATTTTTTATGAAGTTTGTTCAGTTTATGTTTTTCTTTATAACATTTCTATGATTTTGTCTAATTTACATTAATTATAATATAAATATTATAATCACCAACAGACTGTAAGACAAACATCTAAATTCTGGATGAGGCACATCAAACATAGTATGTGATACTCTAGTTCTCTTTGCAGCAAAATCACTAGTTAGTAAATCCACTTATTTCAGTTATTTGTAAAAGTTCTATAAATGTAAATAAGACCAACACTGTATGTCTCTAGGCAAATAATAACTAATGTTGCCATGGTAACTGTTCTTTAAAAAGTATATGCCTTTTTATTTTAACACAGTGGTATGGTTTTGTTCCCTAAGTGATTTATGTGAATAATTAAGATTTTAAGTTTTGTTACATGTTTTGTTACTTATCATATTTTTATTACTTTTAAGAGAATTTTTTAGATGTCAGTTCTAGTAGAGGAATATGGGGTAGCCTACTATTGTAAATATGTTTGTTGTTTTGTATTGTTGACATTATTTTCTTTCTTTCTATTTTTATGTTTATATATGTATCTTATATCATTAACTGTAGAAAACATTTCTGTATTTTGTAAGTGTATTGTTTTGGCATTAGTATATAAGCAATATTTCAGCCTTTGAATTGTACAATATTATACTATGCAAGATTGTAATGTACCATGGTATTGTAAGCCTGGTAATCGTTGAATACTTGGTTGGCTGGAAGTGTGTCACTATGGCTGGGAATGTGTCACTATGGCTAGGAGTGTGTCACTATGGCTGAGAATTTGTCACTATGGCTAGGAGTGTGTCACTATGGCTAGGAGTGTCACTGTGGCTGGGAATGTATCACTATGGCTAGGAGTGTGTTACTGTGGCTGTTAATGTATCACTATGGCTAATAGGGTGCCACTATGGCTTGGAGTGTGTCACTGGCTAACAGGGTGTCACTATGGCTAGGAGTGTCACTGTGGCTGGGAATGTATGACTAAGGCTGGGAATGTATCACTATGGCTAATAGTGTATCACTAAGGCTGTTAATGTATCACTATGGCTAATAGCTATATAGGGTGTCACTATTGCTGGGAGTGTGTCACTATTGTTGGGAATGTATCACTATGGCTAGGAGTGTGTTACTGAGGCTGGAAATGTATCACTATGGCTAATGGGGTGTCACTATGGCTAATAGGGTGTCACTATGGCTGGGAGGGTGTCACTATGACTGAGAATGTACCACTATGGCTAATAGCTATATAGGGTGTCACTATGGCTGGGAATATGTCACTATGGCTGGGAATATGTCACTATGGCTGGAAGTGTGTCACTATGGCTGAGAATGTCACTATAATCAGGAATATATATATATATCACTATGAATGGAATTGTGTCACTATATTGCTGATGTGTCATGATGTCATTATGACTGGGATTTGTCATTAACATTGTTTTTTACTGATCATTTGCTGTAGATTAATGTTACCTCTAACATACAATAAAGGACTAGGTAGCAAGGTCAGATTTTGATATTTGTAATGTTTTAGTAATTACTTAATGAGTAAGTTAAAACAATAAAGATAACTAGAAAATATATAAAGCTACATGTTGATATATAATTGATATCAGGAACTGACAAGGCATCTTATACAGTATTATACCAGTTCTAATATCTGAAATATCTAAATGTATGGCATTTTCCCAGAAAACAGAAAAGCTCCAACAGAAAAAGATTAAAATTTATGAGATTTTTGGGAGAGCACTTTTTTATGACCATGGTGATAGGCCTAGTCCAATCGTGTTTATAGAAGGAATTTTGATGTATTTAAATCAAAAGAATTGTTTTACATAAAAAAATTAATTAATCTATATTTTCACCCCTAAAATATTTTTGAATCATTTTCTGTATAGCTCAACCTGGGGTATTTATTTAGCCCCTATTGTTGATATTTACTGCTGTCTTTTATTGAAAAATACCCCCCTCCAAAACATCTCTGTCTCTTGTTACTTTGACAGTGTAATTTACCTTTTCATAATCAAACACATACAGCAGTGTATTGTCTCTATGCTACTTGTAAAACACCTGTGATTAGTTAGGGTGATAATACTTACAGATTCTCTGCAATATATGTATGTGTACATGTCTGTAACCTACAGCAGCAGTTTCTGTCTGTACAATATTGTAAATAAATTCAGCTTGTTATTTTTATGTTATTGTTAATCTGTTGCTGGTATTATCTCTCTTTTGGAACTGGTTGTACAATTCTGACCTGGCATGAAGTATATGTGTAGATGTGATCATGATTTACCTGTACCTACTGACAGAACATTTGTTTATATTGTACACTATATGTGTAGATGTGATCATGATTTACCTGTACCTACTGACAGAACATCTGTTTATATTGTACACTATATGTGTAGATGTGATCATGATTTACCTGTACCTACTGACAGAACATCTGTTTATATTGTACACTATATGTGTAGATGTGATCATGATTTACCTGTACCTACTGACAGAACATCTGTTTATATTGTACACTATATGTGTAGATGTGATCATGATTTACCTGTACCTACTGACAGAACATCTGTTTATATTGTACACTACATGTGTAGATGTGATCATGATTTACCTGTACCTACTGACAGAACATCTGTTTATATTGTACACTATATGTGTAGATGTGATCATGATTTACTGTTACCTACTGACTTTGAACACCTGTTTATGGTGTACACTGTATGTGTGCTTGTAATTAGGATTTACCTGTGCCTACTGACAGAACACCTGTTTATAGTGTACACTATATGTGTAGATGTGATCATGATTTACTGTTACCTACTGACTTTGAACACCTGTTTATGGTGTACACTATATGTGTACTTGTAATTAGGATCTACCTGTGCCTACTGACAGAACACCTGTTTATAGTGTAGGCCTACACTATATGTGATCAGGATCTACCTGTGCCTATTGACAGAACACCTGTTTATAGTGTAGGCCTACACTGTATGTGATCAGGATCTACCTGTGCCTACTGACAGAACACCTGTTTATAGTGTAGGCCTACACTGTATGTGATCAGGATCTACCTGTGCCTACTGACAGAACACCTGTTTATAGTGTAGGCCTACACTGTATGTGATCAGGATCTACCTGTGCCTACTGACAGAACACCTGTTTATAGTGTAGGCCTACACTATATGTGATCAGGATCTACCTGTGCCTACTGACAGAACAGTATAGTGTAGGCCTACACTGTATGTGATCAGGATCTACCTGTGCCTACTGACAGAACACCTGTTTATAGTGTAGGCCTACACTATATGTGATCAGGATCTACCTGTGTGCCTACTGACAGAACACCTGTTTATAGTGTAGGCCTACACTATATGTGATCAGGATCTACCTGTGCCTACTGACAGAACACCTGTTTATAGTGTAGGCCTACACTATATGTGATCAGGATCTACCTGTGCCTACTGACAGAACACCTGTTTATAGTGTAGGCCTACACTATATGTGATCAGGATCTACCTGTGCCTACTGACAGAACACCTGTTTATAGTGTAGGCCTACACTATATGTGATCAGGATCTACCTGTGCCTACTGACAGAAACACCTGTTTATAGTGTAGGCCTACACTATATGTGATCAGGATCTACCTGTGCCTACTGACAGAACACCTGTTTATAGTGTAGGCCTACACTGTATGTGATCAGGATCTACCTGTGCCTACTGACAGGATCTACCTGTGCCTATTGACAGAACACCTGTTTATAGTGTAGGCCTACACTGTATGTGATCAGGATCTACCTGTGCCTACTGACAGAACACCTGTTTATAATGTGCCTACACTATATGTGATCAGGAACTACCTGTGCCTATTGACAGAACACCTGTTTATAGTGTAGGCCTACACTGTATGTGATCAGGATCTACCTGTGCCTACTGACAGAACACCTGTTTATAGTGTAGGCCTACACTGTATGTGATCAGGATCTAACTGTGCCTACTGACAGAACACCTGTTTATAATGTAGGCCTACACTATATGTGATCAGGATCTACCTGTGCCTATTGACAGAACACCTGTTTATAGTGTAGGCCTACACTGTATGTGATCAGGATCTACCTGTACCTACTGACAGAACACCTGTTTATAATGTAGGCCTACACTATATGTGATCAGGATCTACCTGTGCCTATTGACAGAACACCTGTTTATAGTGTACACTATTTTCAGTGTGCATCCATGTACATAGGTCCAATGTATGTAATATTTTGACTGTTCTTTAAAAAGACCTTAACAATCTGCGATATATATAGCCTACTCATAGCAAAAGTCACCTGTCTATTACTGTACCTCTACTGTTATATTGAACTTTACCAATTATGTAAACGAAACAGAGAAAGTTACGACATTGTTTCCTAATTTAATACACATACAACAGTGTCTACATGAAATAAAAGCTTACTTTTGTGTTGATATGGTGATATTAAGATCCATATCAATATTGTGGAAAAGTGATTAATTATTCAAAAACATTTGATAACTATTCTGTACTGTCAGTTAATGGTTCCTCTTTTAGTTTCACTTGCTGTTCTACACCAAATCTAAACTTACAGTCACCTGCAATGGTCCAGATCACAGTGCGATCCTCCACTTTGAATCCCTCTGGACCAGATTTTCCTTGATTTTTCATTAGCTCAGAAAAGTCGACCTCAACACTTTGAATAAATGAATTATTATTCGTTAAATTTGTGATTGAAATGACAACTATTCCACGAATTTTGACGGTCATTTTATAAGTGGCATTAAACTCTTTTTCTCTTACAACCATTTCTGCGGTGGTTTTGTGTTTTGGTGGTACTTTAACAGTACTATCTACGGACCACGTGAGTGACTCCTCCTTTGAATCTTCAAAACCGGACTCCATGTTAACCTCACGTCCGAATCCAGTTGTAATCTCGGCAACATCGTATGGTAAACCAAGTGTTAGCTCCAGATTGAAACCTTTGGTAAAACCTTTACTCATGGACACAGTGCTAACACAGGATGTTGTTCGTTCTGTTTGGAAAGAATGTTCTTGTTCACTTTCAGTGTTATTGTAAAATGTGGATTTGAATACAACTTGTGCCGATGGAAGGTCAGTCATTTGTCCGTCAGAATAATCGGGCTTTTCACTCACAAAACGAACACGTGACCAGTTGACTTCCATTTGAACGTCATCCAGACGAAGTTTGTTGTGCTCTTTGGATCTTGTTTTTAAGAACATTGTCCACGCCCATGTTTTCACAATATCCTCTATATTAGTTATGTTAGCCATCTTGTCTGTAAAGAAAACATTGAATTATTGTGTTAACTGATTTATACAAACATCATCTTATCACTACTAGAAGACATGTACAGGATACAGACATCCAAATTATGTGACTATTGTCAGTGATTTCGCCTTCCGATTATTTCATAAACATGCAAACTACAAAATGATAACTTGTTGTGTCAGGTATATAAATAGTCATTGTGAATCGGAAATGTGGCAAACAGAACGGTCGACATTCATATTTGCAATATCGAGTTACATGTTAGTTAGTCGTTTTTTTTAAACGTTTGTGACTAGAAGGTAATACTGTCTTCACATGGGTTTGACCGAGGAGTCAAAAAAGATATGAATCGTCTGCAGGTGACACTAACTTCCCCATGACTCTTGATCCCACATCTAGATTTTCCAGAGGTCAATGTTTTTTTTCCTATAGGCCATATTTACAATTTGTATATGTTCTAAAGAGCTTCATTACGGAAAACACCTCTACTTTCTATATTGTAATAGACTCTTTCACGTTAACTGCGGTCATGTGACTTTGAGTGGCAAAATGATAGAGATAGGGCCTACCCTCAAAAACATAGACGTCGTGTAAATGATTGTTTCCTGACGTCATTTTCCGGGGATTTTATCATTTTGCCACTCAAACTTACAGGACCGCAGTTATCGTGGGAAGGTCTATATATTACAATTTCCGAGATCAGGACCTGTTTTCGATACAAAGAATTAAATCGTCACCAGGGTTATACTTAGTCCAAAGCTGGGGAACCATTTTGTTTTACTTTCATGTGACCGCCTAATGTTCCACTGAAGGGAAAGGATCGATGTCCTTGCTCTTTAACGTAACAACTGACAATTACATTTTAGTTGGAAGATCCAAGGGAAAAAACGTTGTTTACGCGTGTCGCCATTTCAAATTGTGTATCTGAAGCGACCTGAGTTTGAACCTGGTTTATGTGGAATAGGTTAAATAGGCTACCACCTAGATAACTTCCTTGTAGCACATTCTTGACGGGATGCTAAACAAAATGAGATAAATAAAAAGAACTTAGAGCGCAGTCACATAGTAATACCATACATTTGACATGTAGATTAGAACTCGCTTCATCTGTTCAAACTTAGGCCTACAACAAAAGTGCTTTATCTACATTTGTCACAAAATAATAATGATACATTGGGGACCAAGGTCTTGTACACAATATGAGTAAATTAAATACATTGCATAGGCGTCGGAGCCGGGGGACTAGGGGGGGGGGGGGGGGCTTAGCCCCCCCCCCTTTTTTTGCAAAGATAGGCATAGGTGTTGAAAATTGGGGCTTAGCCCCCAAGACGTTTCTGACGAGTGTGTGTTTTAAGTTGGTTTAGCCCCCCCCCCCCACTTTCAATTTGCTTCCGACGCCTATGCATTGAATATATAAAGAATTGAAACGAAACAAAACGATTCTCTCTTTTATCATCATTGCAGTACAAAATTCAGATGGCACGTCATACAAATAACAGAATTAGAAGTTCACAATCGCCTGTATTTCTTTATCAGGACAGGTAACGTAGATGCGTGCTTTGTCCATCTGGTCTGAACTATGTGTTTTGTCCCCAAGGCTTGACTGTCAAATGTGTTTATGTTACAGAATAACTGTGTGTAATCTGTGTTGTGACAATTTAATATGCCTGAATTAGCTGTATTGAGATTCGTCTCATCATAAACCTTGTACCGAAAGGACATGAACTTTATATATATATATATATATATATATATATATATATATATATATATATATATATATATATATATATATATATATATATATATATATATATATATTCATGAGTTCCATGGACATAGGCTAGCTGTCTCTTGAGTCAAGGTGTGTGTATTCAGTATAGTATGGGCCTACAAAAGGGTGTGGCAAGTAACTCCATTAGAATTAAACAAACAAAACAAATATACCGTGTGTGAAACGATATACATGTGAATCTTGTTTAGATCGGTTTCACGAAGATCAGAAAGCGCATCAGTGGGTCCTAAGGTTCAAAGTGTAAAAACATTTCTCATTTATAGTTAATGGTAGATTTATTTATGAGTTTTTAACTTTTACGTTCCTGTGATTCCCAAAAGGAACCGAGTCGGTCTGACTCAGTCGGTAGCGCGCTCGACTCTTGATCGTGAGTTCGAGTCCAGCCGGCATTAGGTTGGTTTCCTGTCCTTCGGATGAGACAGTAAAAATCGAGGTCTCGTGTCGCAGTTGGCGTCGGCACGTTAAAGAACCACCACTGCTCAATGGACGTAAGTGCCGAGCATAGGCCAAAATTTGAAGCCCTTCACCGGCATTTGGTAACGTCTCCATGTGAGTGACAGATTCTTGAGTGGGACGTTAAACAACAATAAACAAACAAACAAACTTCAACAGGAACTTATTTTTTAGCAAACCATTTTCATTAAACCGTAATCACGCCCTGGAGAAAATCTACAAAACATCCATCGGGTAAACAGCAACGATCTGCAGGGACCAGTTTCACTAAAGGTCGTAAATTTACGCGTAGACGTAAATCTAAACTTACGTCTAAAATGAGTTTCACTAAAGGTCGTATCTTTCTTCCTACGTATAAACTGACGTCTGAGTCTATGTCTGCTCCACACTGCTACTAGTTTCACACGTAACTTAGTGTAGGTTAACGAGTAAGCATTTGTTTACTACCTTTTTGTGAAACTGAAACTACGTACACGTATCAAATAAATTACAAAATCGTAACTCGAGTACTACGTCTAAAGTTACGTCAACGTACGTTTGGGAAAAATAACGATTTTTAGTAAAACAGTTGGCCCCTGGACCTTTGTGGGAGTTGCTCAAGACAACAGATAGGGGTAAACATTAATGCTGATCGAACCTGACTTAATGATAAATTACAGATGTTCCGACCTCCCTTTCGAGATATTATATTCTTTCATCGCGTGATAATAAATCCAGTAAAATTAATATCACTACTCCATACGTTTCATATGAAGTTTCTCATCAATAATATTATCACCTTTATCAATAGTCATGATGTTCCAAACATCTAAAACAAAACGACATTAACACGTTTTGTTTTCACTTGCAATTTTCGCAATATGGTTTGTCGTCTGGTCATCATTCACTATATTCTGTAGTCAATTCTAAATGTATTTTACAAAATGAAAAATAAAGATCAGACGACATAGTTAACATGATTGAGAGCCATCGTTTGTTGTTGGAATGTCGCCACGGTATTTGTCATGTATATCATACATCATGAATGAACAGAATGTCTACCTGTATAACTAGCTAACTTGGAAATTATTTTCATTTTAGTTTATTGTTTTTTCGCAAAACTCAGTTTGAAATACTAGATCAAGTATATATTGTCGGTCTACATTTTAATGGCAGAGGAAAACCCTGGTTCGATTTACCCGGAATACCAGTCTTACTCATGCAAACTGGAAAATATCCCCACATCACCCGCTTAGATTCTAATATAGCACAGACTACGAACACTTGTTTCTATCAATAAGGATCGAGAAAAAAGACAGAAACATGTGACACTAACCCATACTGACCAGAGGCAAAATACGTCACGGATACCCAATTTCAATGCAGATTTTGAGCGATCTCGAGATTACACATCACTCGAGAGTGCAAGGACCGACCAACAACTCTGTGTTCGAGATTGCCAGCTGCCCAGAGGCTGTATCTGGTTTTGCAATTTCTCAGGTTTTCAATGTTTCTTAGTTATTGCGATGGGAAATGCTTTTTGTATTTATTTATTTACAAAAAATGAATTACATTTAATTTTTATTTAATTCATAATATGTTCATTTATTTCCTTAAAAGTAAAAGTTCGCTTTGACTGAAAATAAGCCTGTATATCGCCCATATTTACTGTCTGCAGGGATGTTTAAGGATGTAGCCTTATAACAAAAATGGGTGTTCCGGATACGATTGATGGTTCAGTTTACCCTACAGTTTTTATCATTATTTCTATGTAAAACAGTAGGTCTATTGGTACATACTGTCTAGCGATACTTAATACTAATCATAAAAGAAGGGTTGTTCTTAAACAGCCATCAAACGAAAATCGGAAGAGAGAAGTTATATGTGGACTACGAGATTAACTGTTAATCAGTTTACAACACGAAGACTCTCAGCTATCACTCCACACATTGTATGCAGTTTCCTTTTCACGTACTGATCAGATCAATTGTAGAAATAACACTGGTGTAAACAGATGTGCAGTTCCGGGCGTTAGCTGTATGTTTACTTTATAATAATCAACATGTGTTGAGCTGTGCTGTGTTTTTACCAAACAAAATCATTTTGATTTTTTTCTATTTTCACAGCTTGTACTTTCTGTTCAATAACAAATAAGAATTATATACAGGCATCAAATCAAAACCTTATATTCATATATATATATATATATTGTGAAAATAAAATCGGGTCTAGTGTGGTAGAGTGTATGTAATTGTTTATCAATCTTAAGAAGTAAACGAAAAGGAAAGAAGACTTTTTATTAAGAAAGTAGTCTTACTAAAATGGAAAGATTTAGATTGACATACCCCTTTCCCCGATAAAGACACATCCAATCCAGTACAATTGTATGGAGTTCGATAATAAAATTCCGCACACAAGTGTAATAAATAGCAATGATTCAGATCCTAAAATCGTAATATCAACTGGGGACATAAATCAAAAGTTAATTAAATCATCTTCTATCCCGTACCAACTTCACTATTGTCTCTGTGTGGTGTGTATTGATTCACAATACAATGATTATTAAGTTAACATGTTGATGCGAAATTGATCAGTAAATAACTTGGCAGAAAAATGGCAATGTGGAATATCAGGTTTCCGAATTCAAGTCAAGTAACAATAAAATTAATATAATGACAATATGCAGAATACAGGACCGGATTCATATGGGCGTATATAGGACGAACATTGATCTAAACTATGTGTCTTTATTTATTTACATTTTTAACTCGAACATATCTACATAAATACAAAACAGATAAATGCAGGTCCATGATTAAAAAAATAATAATAAAACAGTCTTATTGTTGATACCATGAGTTTTACTTTCAAAAATACCAAACAGAAACACATTCATAAGTCTGGGACCTTAATGTTCAAATTGTCAAACATGGTAATTGAGTCTACCGTCGCATGATAACGTAACTCTGTTTTAAATGTAGGCTAGACCCGTTAATGTTTGTCTTTATTTAAAACTTAATTTTGTCGGACATAACACGTGTATGGAGCGAATGTAATTTTAGACAATTTCCGGATGGATATTAAAGCGATAGCGAACCTGTTTGGTTAACATAAATATGTAATCACACATGTTTACGACCCGTTATATCAATTTCTTTATTTTTGTCCAAAATATGTAAACATAATTAAACGCTCGACAAATACCGCTGACTGGCTAATTCCCAATGTGGACTATCTCGGTATCATGTATGTATATATGTACACAACAGGCGTTACAAGTACCACTTTCACGTGATACGTATTAAAATACTTACGTAGGCTATATAGGTTACATGTATAATTATGAAATATGTAGTATGACCTGTGGTAAAATGCCATCTGTTTTATGTCGCATTCGAAGGAATCCGTGACGACCTGAACTACCCAATGTGGAGGTATTATCGGTATCATTATGTATATATGTACCACAATCCGGCGTACAATGCCAAGACACGTGATACGTGTAGGACAATACTTACGTAATCTATATGATTACAACGTATATCCTTTCTTGTATATCCCAACAAGAATAGTATCTGTCTTATACAAAGATACGACATTATCCGTGACGACCTGAACTACCCAATCTCAGGTATTATAATCATCCTTCCCCCATGTGACCACATCCGAATAGTAAGTCTTATACAAGACACGACATTAATTGTAGGACAACCACCCAATCTATATGATAACGGCATCCTTTCTTGGTATATCCCAACAAGAATAGTAAGTCTTATACAAGACACGACATTAATTGTAGGACAACCACCCAATCTATATGATAACGGCATCCTTTCTTGGTATATCCCAACAAGAATGGTAAGTCTTACGCAAGACAGAGCATTAATTATAGGGCACCCACCCAATCCATATGATAACCATTTTTCCCTGATGTGCCCCAACCTGAATGGTAAGTTTTACACAGGACATGCGACGGATTAGAGGACAACCACCCAACTGAAGTAACCATCCTTCCCCGGTGTGTCCACCCGAACGACAAGTCTTACACGAAACAGGACATGGGTTAGAGAACAACCACCCAACTGATAAAGTAACTTACCATGCGCTTCTTCTATGTGACCCACCCGAATGGTAAAAATAACATGAGACACGACACCAATTATGGGAGTATGTAATAACCTATCCAAGCTCATTAGCTCATTTTTACAGAAGATGATTTTCTAGATAAAATCAGCTGTACAGAAGAATAATGTGCCTTCATGTTTTCCTTTTACGATTGATGTACCATCTATAAAATACGTAGATGTGAACGTAGATATAAACACACCGCCAATGTCAGGTATTATGTGTAAAAAGTTGAAACAATGTAAATCAAGAATCCGTTTTGAAAAAAAATGCATCACATTAAATCTTAGTTACAGCGGCAACCAAAGAGACATTTTACTGTTTTGATTTTATTTCCCCTTGGCCTTCTCCGCTGACACGTACAAAACCATAACTAAATGGAATACATTGCAATTATGAACATTCAGCTTTCAAATAAATTTCAGGATGATTTTAGCCATAGGTGTCTGTTCTTAGGAAGTCCCACGATTCTCAGTATTACACATGGCACTGCTGCGTGTTCTACATCTCAGGCACCCCGCCCATCCACACCCACGGCCGAAATGTACATCACATTGATGGACTGGATGTATTCACTGACCTATGAACGTTTAAAAATATTTACGAAGTATGGTAGTAAACTGTTCACAGACATTTTTTATGTTTTCACATTCATAACATGTCAGAAAGAAAATCTACAGACAGGACGGCACAAGACTGATGTAAAGCACGCGCACGCACGTGCAATATACATTACGATACTATAATGAGTTGACGGTTAATGATGAACATCTTTCATTGATTGTTTAGGAAATCTGACACATGTTTTTCTGTGGCTGTCTATCCTGAACATACAGGCTACAAGTACTTGGTGTAATTTTCTTTTCTCATAATCTTGAAAACTAAGCTCTTCACTCTACTTGATTATTCATCTTACATTATAAATCTCCCTGTTTGAAGTGTTCGGGGCTACATTCAGTTTCTTAAGAAATAGACGGATACATCTGATGTAAAAAAAATAAATAATTAAAAGCGAATTTCTCGCCTTGAGGATTGTTTTCATATCGAATCAAATTAACGCATTGAAGCACAAAATGTTCAACGAAATCCGAGACAATCAGAGCTCGCTTTACGCTCATCATCAGACACAGAATTCTGACATTTCTTTACGTGGGGTTATTTTAAGAAGAAAAATATTTGACACTGTAAATTATGAATGGTTACAATATTATCTGATTTCGTTACAAAGAGCTTAAGAAAATGCTTTGAATTATTTAGATGAGAAAATATTTCAGCCATGAAGCCATCTTGGATAACTTATTAGAAGTTGTCGAGATTTGGTTATATTAATTCGCACAGACGGACTTCCACTTGTTGGCTTTTAAATAACATCAATGAATGTAGGTTATTATTAAATATTTAACACAACGCACGCAGAAAATTAATGCTAACTCGAACATAGCATGCATAAGTGTTTTCTTCCTTCCGTCTGTTGTTTGTAACTCCATCACATTAGAGCCTTAAAACAACCAGGAAATGAAATTTGATGTCAAAATGATTAAATTTATACCGACTTACATAAATTCCCAATACAAATAAATCAATATATATTGAATTTTATATCAGAGTTTGTTATAATTAGCATATATTAATGTCCATCAACAAGTCGGAAAAAAATAATTGTTAAAATTTCATTACAGATGCTGAAATCATATCATTCTGAATACGATTCTTAGTTAAAATTAAAAGGACAAATGTGTAAATAAATCTTACCTGAAACCTTTAATTAACCAGAAATAATATGTCGACAAGTCCTCTCATTGAATGCGTTTTATATGCTTTCCACATCCACATCTAACTGTAACTGCGGCCCAATAAAATGAAGCATCTGATTGGTTGATATCGTCACGTGGTCATGTAAACTCTACATTTTATTGATTTATCTGCCAAATGGCCAGGTAAATTATTTGTCAAGGTATGACAATCAGTCAACACATGGTCCATTGCTGAAATATCAACATGAGTCACATGTGCATATCGTTTTATGTTGCTTTTTTCCCAAAATGACACGTGCAATTCATATACATACTGAGAGAGAGAGAGAGAGAGAGAGAGAGAGAGAGAGAGAGAGAGAGAGAGAGAGAGAGAGAGAGAGAGAGAGAGAGAGAGAGAGAGCTCAGTATTCGGTACTGGTCGTACTGCGTGTGAATTTTAGTCGCAACACATACGAATTTCTCAAAAGGAACATGAAGTAGGCCTACTGGAAATCTGTGTTTGAAGTGTAATTGCCACATTGTACTTGCAATGGAGGACCTAGGAAGTTTAAAAGAGGTGACAAAAGTTATCTTTTTTGGGGGTGGGGATGTGTGACAAGGGATGTTTGTGACGTTCAAGAAGCCGTACGGTTTTTCGCCGAGCGTAGTGAGGTAAAATATTCTTATTCGTTTCACGTGTATAAACAGAAATCTGTTTTAGACAAAGTGAGTTGGCTTTTACTGTAGGTCCACATACATTTATTCTTTGGCTTTCAAGGGGGAAGGGGCGTACGCCCTTTACGTCCCCCTTGAATCCGCCACTGACTTGAGACATATGATATGGCATTGTTTTTAACCCAGGACATTGGCCACATAAGCAGATGTATGTTCGCTTGATGACCGGGTACCACATGTACAGATTTTTATTCGCTCTACAACCGGGTACCACAATGTAAACGACTTCTGAGTACCAAATAAGCAGATGTTTGTTCGCCCTACGACCAAGTACCACATATACAGATACATGTTCGTTCTACAACTGGGTACCACATGATTGTGTAGACGTATGTTCACTATACAACTTCATACTGTGCAGACGAAACTATAAATACCAATGAAGTAGACGTATGTTCACGTACAAAATCCATAAATGTTACTCTACAACTGGGGTACCACATGAGCCAGGGTGGATCCAGTATTGTGTAGACATAAACTCTACAACTGGGGTACCACATTGTGTAGACGTATGTTTCTCTGGGGTACCACATGATTGTGTAGACGTATGTTCACTCTAGTGGGGTGCACATTGTTTTTTGTAGTTGCCACAATACTGTCCATCTTACTCTACGACTTTCACAACACTGTGTATATTAAACAAGAAATGTTAGGTTACTTACGACTGGGGTACCACATGATTGTGTTATGTCTACAACTGGGGGTCTAGGGTATGTTCACTGTACAACTGGGTCACATGATTGTGTAGACGTAACACTCTACAATTACCACATGATTGTGGACGTATGTTTCTCAAGGGGGAATGGGAGGTACGTTCACCTACAACTGGGGTCCCACAAGATTGTGTAGAGGAATGTTCACTCTACAATGGCACTGTTGTATTTCACTCTACGACAGGTACCACATGATTGTGTGGCTACACTGGGGGTACCACATGCTGATCGTATGATGCCACAATTGACGTATGACTCTACGGGTACCACAACATGTGCAGACGTATATTCATTCTACAATTGGGGTACCACAACACTGTGTAGACGTATATTTACTCTACGACTGGGGTACCACATGATTGTGTAGACGTATGCTCACTCTACAACTGGGGTACCACAAGATTGTGTAGAGGTATGTTCACTCTACAACCATACCCATGATTGGTAGACGTAAGTTCACTCTACAAATAAGCATGATTGTGTTTGTTCACTTCGTACCACTACGTTTCACTCTACAAGTACCACAATGTACAGAATACACTCTACAACTCGTACTACAACTGTAGACGGTTACTGGGGTACCACATGATTGTGTAGACGTATGTTTCTACACTATGACTGTGTCGTTCACTGTACGGTCGGGATGCCACAATACACATGACGTATGTCACTCACGACGTATGTTTACTATACAACTGGGGTACCACATGATTGTGTAGACGTATGTTCACTCTACGACTGGGGTACCACATGATTGTGTAGACGTATGTTCACTCTACAACTGGGGTACCACAAGATTGTGTAGAGGTATGTTCACTCTACATGATTGTGTGTAGACGTAAGTTCACTTACACTCTGGGGTACCACAACTGTGTAGGGTATCTACAACTGGGGTGATTGTGTAGAGGTATGTTCACTCTACAACTGGGGTACCACAAGATTGTGTAGAGGTATGTTCACTCTACAACTGGGGTACCACATGACTGTGTAGGCGTATATTTACTCTACGACTGGGACACCACATGATTGTGCAGACGTATGTATCTACGTTCATGACTGTGTCGTTCACTGTACGGTCGGGATGCCACAATACTGTCCATACGTATGTTCACTCTACGACTTGGGTACCACAACACTGTGCAGACGTATATTCATTCTCTACCACAACACTGCGACGTACATTCTACATGTGCATCACGACGCTGTAAGTGGGAAATCATAAAGGCCTATATTCTTCTACAATTTACGGCGTATAATTCTACAATTGGGGTACACTGTGTAGGCGCATTCTACAATTGAACAATGTGTATCAACATGTGTAGGCGATTTACTCTACGACTTTTACCACAACTGTGCAGAATGTTCGTACAACGACTTGGGCGCCACATATGTTGAGCTTCTAAATGGTACCACATATGCATCACGACGCTGAAGTGGGAAATCATAACTAGTTATGATCTACCGTTACGGTAATTATAAATGCTAATTGAACAATGTGTATCAGCTTTTACCAACTAAATCTGCATTTCTTTGCTCGATACTAGAGAGCTCTTTCTTCAAACTTTTCACATCTTTCTTTGCCGATACTGACAAAACATCACATCACTTGCTTCTGAACAGAATGTGTTTACAGTGGCAAAACCAAGAACAGCGCCTTGGATTGGGCACAAAGTCCCCGGGAAGCTCCTGGGTTTTTAGAGAAATTGAAAAAGATGGTTGTAGAATTATGTGTGTGTGAGAGAGAGAGAGAGAGAGAGAGAGAGAGAGAGAGAGAGAGAGAGAGAGAGAGAGAGAGAGAGAGAGATGTTACATGGAAATAAGAGAAGAACAGCTAGATCAAATATTTGCAGAATGTTGTCATCAAACGCGATTCCCGATATCTCCATGACAACAAATTAACAATAAGTATTCTAACTTTTAAATTTAAAAGTGAGCACATGACTAAAATTTAAAGGTTAGCAAGTGACAATAGTTTGCCACTGTATATGAAATGTTCATATTTTGTACAGGTCCTAGCATATCAGATCATTTGGGATGTATAAACACCATATACAGGTGATACCGGCATTTTACTAATATAATGTGGAAATTTGACGATGGGAAAGCTGAAATCGTCGCGTTTGTCCTGTAGCATGTTTGTTCATTTCCCGTCTGTGTCTATAGTAAATAAAATATCCAAGTAGGAAGCGTGTGTGCATGATTCTGTTGTGACTTTAATTTCTTGTTCGTTAGGACATCTCATTGACATATGTATGGAAATTTTCATTATAAATTGACAAAACACCGTCGATATATCTAATTTTCAAATTAAAGGCCACCGCCAGCTTCTTCTTTTGATTCAAAAGCTTCTGAATGAAGACTGCTTCAAATGAATAAAGGAACAGGTAGGCCAATACAACGGGACACAAATGATTTCCATGGGAATTTCGATAGTTTGCTGAAAGACCTGATCACCAAATATTACAAATACCTGTATATATGGTCTGTTAGACATTCCAGCTTTTTCATATCCACTTCAGTTCATTATTTTTGTGTTGAATCAATTAGAGTGGTAAGTGATGATTAGATTATTTAAATTTTCCGGTACCTAACAACTTTTAGTGAAAAAAAGTTGTCGATGATGTAAAAAAGTATCTCTCTTTTAATTTTCATGCGGAATTGCTTTATAAATACTATCAAAGAGTTGAAAAGTGTTTTGATAATTTGAATTTGAGGAAAATGGTTCGAAAAGTTGTTGGGGATTTTAAGTATCCATATCTGATTTACATCGCTTCTGGAATAGGCAACTGTACAGGTTTTAAAGATAAAGGTTTGGTGGAACATTTGCTGGACCCAACTATCTGTTTGCATAAGGTCAGTTTGTGAAGTTTGGGTATCAATTATAAATGTAGAAGCTCAAAATCAGTATCGGGCTTGATGACGGGGATGTCGTCCTGAAATTTTGACCAAATGTTTGTCCGTGTCGTTAGTCATTTTAATGCTTTGCCGTTGTATTTCATGACTTGTATATATTGTTGGTCAATAGATTCGACACTTGTAGATATGCAGTGTGTATTGTTGTTTGATTTTGTGCAATATAAAAGTATGAAAATATATAGAATATTCTTCTGCAGGCAGATGCAGCAATATTTCAGTGTGTGTGTGTGTGTGTGTGTGTGTGTGTGTGTGTGTGTGTGTGTGTGTGTGTGTGTGTGTGTGTGTGTGTGTGTGCACACACACACAGATATATATATATATATATATATATATATATATATATATATATATATATATATATATATATATATATATATATATATATATATATATATATATATATATATATATATATATATATATATATATATATATATAACCAGCAATATATAAACCTTAAAATGATATAAGCTGTCACAAAGATTATATTTGCCCCCTGACATATAGTCGATAATATGATAAAATGAGTGTTCAAATACATTATCAAACACGTGAAGTGTTGTAAAAGATATTCTTTTCGAAGTTAATTGTTTTATTAGAATTTTAGTTTTCCCGTACCTTAAAAAGACCAGCTGCAATAACCTTTTAAATAACCTTTTTTGCCATATCAAATGTACTTCGTAATCCGGTCAGGGGATTTCGGTCCTTTACGCTCACTGACTATCTTAAAGTCAGCCGATTTTTATGTGTTTTATATTTACTTTTAAAATACATGACGTGAATTTTATTGGAAAGTGCATGAATTATGTAAAATATATATAAAAAAATAAAATATAAGATATATAATAATATGCTTCCTAATTATTCAAACCAAAATATTTTACAAACGATTTTATAGTCAAAGTTGTGCTTGAGTATTAAGTAAATTTGGTGACTTTGGGCCCCAAGTCAAAAAAAGAAAATTTTCCTATCTTTAATGTTACCCTGAATGCTGATATTGACAAAATCGAAAGAATATAACCGTGGAAGTATGCGTATCTCATGTTTTACAATCGTGCCGCCATGTCCGGTGGAGTTGGGCTGTTCATGTTCATATTTGTCAAGAATGCCGAGAATGCGAAGGGACGAGTTAAAAATGTAGAGAGATCACCCGATATACCCGGCACGTGGACAATTTCAGAAACGAATGTTTTGAAACTACGAAAAAGATCAACTTTGTATGATTTAGGTATAAAACGATGATGTACGAAAATGAACGCAAGGGGTAATAAGAAAAGAATGTATATTAACTGCAAATAGCACGTGTTTATAGGATATTTTCGTAAAAAAATTACCGAAAGTTAATTTGCAATGCTCAAAGTAATGGCGGAAAAACAATAACTGATGGGCCCTATTACGGGTTACGTTTGGCAAGATTGCTCCAATTTTGCACATGCATTTGTTATTCTAACCACCAGATGGTCTCTTTGGGATATATATGAGATAAAATATTACATAAAATGGGCATGTAAAATTTTCCACCTACGACAGCTCATATCGCTTTAAAGCACATAAACAAATTTCAAAACCTTTAAATTTCACGTATTTATGTGTATTCCGTTCAACATGAATATTCTTAAAGACGTTAACCAATGGTTATTTATTTCAGTGTTCCGAGAATATAAAATATATCACGAACTTGTAGATCTATGTCGCTATATCTCGTTACGAAAATTGATTCAATCGGGTTCGAGCTCACAAAAGAACACGTACTTTAAGATCACTCAAACGTTTTCAACAACAAAGTGGTAAAACATAATCACATGTGCGCGTTGCTCACTCAGACGCATACACAGGTGTCAGGGCAAAGTACAACGCCTTTGCAAACATAGAAACTTGCACGACAGTTTAGCTGGTAGACATCCACTATGGAAATGGACGATGTCTGGGTAATTTAGCATTCAGTGTTAGTCAATGATCTGCATGTTTCACTGTGTGTCGAATGTGACAAATTTGTTTTTCACGTAGCTCACGTTTAATGTTGAATTACGGAACAGTCTTCCGTGCTCGATTTGAAATGGACGTTTGATTTAAAAAAAAACTTCATTTCATTCAGTCAGTCTATTCTGTATCTAATTTGTTTTTATTGATTGCACAGTATGTTATTTCTCGTTGCTAATATAATTTAAAGTGACATGTGCCGGCGAGGCATAGACATGTAAGAATTGTTGCTAAGACAAGATGGAACAAATCTACTGATACATTACACCGGTAACTATAATATATATAAGTTCACACCTGTCTCGAAGGTCATAGGAACAGACATAGCAAACATGCAGAGGGCTGTGTCAATTGTGAGTTCATAATTTTATAGTTAACTGAACCAGTGTCATTGCTGTAACAGGTGCTAATTATGACCCTGCACAGTGAGTCATGTATTTTGTTTGATGTTAATGCAGTGATGGTTCACAATCGGGATGGATCAATCTGTTACCGTGTCTGGTCATGCCTCAGTAACGCAGATAACAGGGGCACCACAAGGGAATATATTGCCATACCGTCACATTTGAATTCTGATTACACTAATGTTTTAAACATTGATATCTTTCATATATGCAACAGATTTTTATTTATAATACAGTGAAACCAGTATATAGGGGCCACCCAAGGGACCAGAAAATATTGACCTTAATATGCAGGTGACCATTATACACAGGTTCAATTTAGTTGAAGTATGCAGTAAAGGGACTTGAAAAAAATTTACCTTTATAAACAGGTAATCCTTATAAACAGGTGGCCGCTATAGCAGGTTTTACTGTACTTCACTTAGAAGTAGTCATATTTTATCATATTCTGAAAATTTAAGCAATGTGTTCCAGTATTAGCTATTGCCTTATTGGTGAAAGTGTATATTATATGGAGATGTGATCATCATTGGGTAAAGTGCCAAAAACTTTGACCTGTGCTAAGGACTCATCTATACAAATGAATTATGTACAATATAGGTATCCTACATTTTGTTTTAGTATTAATACATTTCCTATGCATTTCACAGGTTGTTTTCTCTTTAACAACACTCAGACAGCCCTTTCCAAAAGCCCTCCCCCCCCCCTGCAATATCAGGTAAAATCACTTTATTGCGAAGCACCTGCATGTAGGGAAGAGACAATGGCTACCTTTAATAAGTTATCTAGTACCAAGTGTCTCTGTGGCAATAATCCAACCTGGGACAGAGTCAAATGACTCAAAAGCTCTCCCACTAGACCTTCACTAGTGTGTAAGCTTAGAAATTTATAATATATTGCTGGAAAGTGTATAGATACTATGCTGTCTTGGCAACTTCTGTTGTCATTTTTTATCTGTGCTCAGTTTTCCAGACAAAAGATAATAAGAAAATCAGTGATGCTGATGTAAGAAATAACTTCCACAATCTTAGTTACTTCGATTTATATAATTTTGTATGATGTGGCAGTGTACATGTGTTTGATGCACACATTCATCTATTCATAGGTAGTGCCTGTGTTGATAGGAGCTGCAGTGGTGGGAGTGACGGCTATTTTGGCCAAAGTATTTCTATTTGGAAACAAGAAGAAAAGGTCAACAGTTACACTTCAAGATCCAGGCACCAAGTATTCACTGAAATTGGTGGATAAAGAGGTAAGACGAGTGAGTGAGAGACGTTTGAAGGAAAGTTAAACCAGTACATTGAGGGAGGGGTGCATCAATAGATTGAGGGAGCGGTACACCAGTAGATTGAGGGAGAGGTACACAAGTAGACTGAGAGAGAGGTATACCAGTAGACTGAGATAGAGGTATACCAATATAATGAGGGAGAGGTATGCCAATAGAATGAGGGAGAGGTATACCAGTATAATGAGGGAGAGGTATGCCAATATAATGAGGGAGAGGTATACCAGTATAATGAGGGAGAGGTATGCCAATATAATGAGGGAGAGGTACACCAATAGAATGAGGGAGAGGTAATAATGAGGGAGAGGTACACCAATATAATGAGGGAGAGGTATACCAGTATAATAAGGGAGAGGTACACCAATATTAGGGAGAGGTATGCCAATGAGAGAGAGAATGGGGATACACCAATATAATGAGGGAGAGGTACACCCAGTGCTGAGAGAGAGGTACAATATTAATGAGGGAGTAGATAGATTGAGGGATAGGTGCACAATTAATAATGAGAGAGGGAGGGTACACCAATAGAATGAGGGAGAGGTACACCAATAGAATGAGGGAGAGGTACACCAGTAGACTGAGAGAGAGGTACACCAATAGAATTAGATTGAGGGAGAAGTATACTGATAGATTGAGGGATAGGTACACCAATTAATTGAGGGAGAGGTACACCAATAAAATTAGATTGAGGGAGAGGTACACCAATAGAATGAGGGAGAGGTATACCAATAGAATTAGATTGAGGGAGAAGTATACTGATAGATTGAGGGATAGGTACACCAATAGAATGAGGGAGAGGTACACCAATAAAATTAGATTGAGGGAGAGGTACACCAATAGAATGAGGGAGAGGTACACCAATAGAATTAGATTGAGGGAGAGGTTTAGATTGAGGGAGAGATAGATTGAGGGATACTGAATGAGATTGAATGGGGTACACCAATAGAATGAGGGAGAGGTACACAAATAGAATGAGGGAAAGGTACGCAAATAGATTGAGGGAAAGGTATACCAATAGAATTAAATTGAGGGAGAGGTAGAGGGAGAGGTACACCAATAGAATTAGATTGAGGGAGAGGTACACCAATAGATTGAGGGAGAGGTACACCGATAGAATGAGGGAGAGGTACACCAATAAAATTAGATTGAGGGAGAGGTACACCAATAGATTGAGGGAGAGGTACACCAATAGAAGGGAGAGATTGAGGGAAGAAGGTATACCAAATATAATGAGGGAGAGGTTACCATTAATGAGGGAGAAGTATGCCAATATAATGAGGGAGAGGTATGCCAATTTAATGAGGGAGAGGTACACCAATAGAATGAGGGAGAGGTACACCCAGTGACACCAATAAAATTAGATTGAGGGAGATAGATTGAGGGATACACCAATTAGAAGAGGAGATTGAGGGAGAGGTACACCAATAGAATGAGGGAGAGGTAAACCGATAGAATGAGGGAGAGGTACACCAATAAAATCAGATTGAGGGAGAGGTACACCAATAGATTGAGGGAGAGGTACACCAATAGAATTAGATTGAGGGAGAAGTATACTGATAGCAGTAGATTGAGGGATAGGTACACCAATAGAATTAGATTGAGGGAGAGGTACACCAATAAAATTAAACCGAATGAGAGGGAGAGGTACACCAATAAAATGATTGAGGGAGAGGTACACCAAGAATTAGAATGAGGGAAAGGTATGCAAATAGATTGAGGGAGAATACTGATAGATATACCAATAGAATGAGGGAGAGGTTAAAATTGAGAGGGAGAGGTACACCAATAGATTGAGGGAGAGGTACACCAATAGAATGAGGGAGAGGTAAAATTAGAATGAGGGAGAGGTACACCAATAGAATTAGATTGAAGAAGAGTAGATTGAGGGATACACCAATAGAATGAGGGAGAGGTAAAGGTGAGGGATACACCATAGAGAATGAGGGGAGAGGTACAATTGAGGGGTACGAGGAGGGAAAGGTATACCAATAGAATTAAATTGAGGGAGAGGTACACAAATAGATTGAGGGAGAGGTACACCAATAGAATTAGATTGAGGGAGAGGTACACCAATAGATTGAAGGAGAGGTACACCAATAGAATGAGGGAAAGGTATACCAATAGAATTAAATTGAGGGAGAGGTACACCAATAGTACACCGATAGAATGAGGGAGAGGTACACCAATAGATTTAGGGATAGGTATACCAATAGACTGGGAGAGTGGTATATCAATCAGGGTTAAAAAAATCCACTCGCCCGCTCCCATTGGGGAATAAGAAATTGTTTCAGGCAAGTAAATTTAGATAATGAACTGAGTTTGATAATAAATAAGGAGTCTTTGACTAGATCTTGAGGTTGACAGTCCAGGGTATAACCCTATACAGTTATTACAGAAAAATAATTATTGTGGGACAGACATGGGTAATCTCCCCACAGTTTTCACAATGAAGACATTCACAAATTTGATGTTTCTTTTTCTTGGCATCAATGTATTTTCATAGCAAGAACAAAAATTTTATGAGCAAAAAGTTTAAACCAATGAAAGGTTTATCAAAATGAATATAACATGTTTGTTATTACAGGAAGTTAAGAATAAGACCTTTCTTAATAACAGAAATCAAAAAATCAACTCGCCCGCTTGCATTGGCGAGTAAAAAATTGTTTCTGGGGACTAAATATACATAATGAACTCGCCCGTGTGGCGAGTGCTCACGCCCTACTGAAAATCTGTTTTCCCTTTTAAATTTAGAAACTGGTCCATTTCCTTCTATTTTAAGTTCAAAATACATTACACTAAACAATTAGAAACTGAAATAATTACTTTATTGACAATTAAACATATTAGTATTTACCTCATGACCAAAAATGTCACAGAACAAATCGTGTGTTGACTGCTGATACTTGCAGTTTGTTGAGGAAGTGGAAGTTGGATGTGTGTAAATAAAAGAACCAATACCGAACGGACCTGAATTTCAGGATTTGGTCAAATATTCATAACTCTATAATTTGTATAGAAATTGTAAAATAGGAATTAAATGTAAGTAGTCACTCAATACTGTAAACAAAATTAAATAATTTTGTTTTCTTTGTGGGCTACCAGATTTTTATGGCAGGCAACCAAAATTTCAGTCAAGAACTTGAATTCTAAAAACTTAAAATGAGAGCATACAAAAGTTGTGGTAAGATTTTTACACATTTTCCATCATAGTAAGTACTTAATTAGAAAAAAGGACAATTTGTCAAATGAAGAGTATTATATCTGTTAAGTCATATAAGATCTATTTACTTTGAAAAAGATTTTATACGCTCTTAACACATTGTGATTTTATACAAATTTTTCAAACCCCAAATATTTATGTTCTGTTGTTACAAAACATGAAACCACATCTTTCAGACTATTGGTAAATAAACTTAATGTTTTTGCTCATAAAATATTTTTACTGAAGCACTTTAAAGTCCATGGAGGTTAACCATAATTTAGTTTGCACTGAAAAAAAATTGCTAAGGTTTAAATTCCCAACAAAATGAAAAGCTCTCTGCTCTACAGTAATGTACATATGCTATTACATGTTACACTTTCTCAAGATATAACTTCTGTACATTTTCACTATAACACATGTCTGTAATTTTCTGTAATATATCTATAGGGTTATACCTTGGACTGGTTGAGCTGTTCACCTGTAGACACATCCACAACGGGGCAAAGATAACATGTACATATTGTATTTGTTGCTTTCATTTTATTCTTTATTTCATAATTTGAAAATGTGGTACACAAGATAAAAAAATCTAGTGTTACGGACTCAAAAGGCCGCAATGGAATCAATTCAACATTAATAACTGCTCCCTGATAGCATGCCGCTTATACCACCAAAAGTTAAAGCTTGGTTGCTCTGAATGCTAGTTATCTTCCCTTTAATCACAACCATAACAGGTGTATATCATGTTTCATAGTACCATTAGCTGTTGCATACTTCTAGAGTAATAGACTTCTGATATATATCAGACATTTTGAAATTAAAAAAAAATTACTGGTCAGCCGGACCAGTGAATAAAGGAATTTCACTGGTCAAAGAAATTTTTTTACTGGTTTGTATATATACCCAATAGAAATGAAATGGAAAATTACTGGTCATTTGGACCAGATATCAGAAAGATTTCATTGGACTTTTGTAAAATTTACTAGTTTTTCTGGTATGACCACTGAATTTCAAAAACTCTGATATATATATATATATATATATATACACACACACAGACAGACAGACAGACAGACAGACACACACACACACACACACACATACACACATACATACACACATACATACATACATACACACACACACACACACACACACACACAATGACTTGAGATGATAATATATCTAAGGTTAATATGTGAGCAGGTACATAATACAAGGATATTGACTTGTGATATTTATGTGGTTAATATGTGAGTGTCAGCAGGTACATAATACAAGGATATTGACTTGTGATATTTATGTGGTTAATATGTGAGTGTCAGCAGGTACATAATACAAGGATATTGACTTGTGTTATTTGTGTGGTTAATATGTGAGTGTAAGCAGGTTCATAATACAAGGATATTGACTTGTGATATTTATGTGGTTAATATGTGAGTGTAAGCAGGTTCATATACATTCATGCTTAGCAGATGGTCATATACTTTAATATTTACTTGTAGGAAATCAGTCATGACACAAGAAGATTTCGATTTGCTCTGCCATCACGGGATCATATCTTGGGTTTACCAACTGGTAAGATGATATTATATATGTTGCCCATTTATCAGTCTCCTGTAGGTGGAACCATCGGAGGACGATAGGTCTTGTCTGTGTCCACCAATCTTTCTGTCCTATTTAGGTTTTAATCAAAGTATTAAAATTGCTCACCAGATGGTTTCACAGGTAGGGTACATGTATTGATTCATCAATACTCTCAAAATCAGATGCCAGTTCAGGGTTCAAAATTAGCAGTAGTCCGATAGTCCATGACTAGTAATGCAGCAGATTAGTGAGGATGTGTGTCAGCTAGTCCACTTGACTAGTACTAAGACAGTTTTTTGCTGTCCCTATTAGTACCATTTGTGTACAAATCAACCTCTATATAAAGACCACCTCCCTATAAAGACCGGTTTTCTTGTGTCCATAATGAGGTTGTCATATACGGGTTTCACTGTATAAACACAAGCAATGATTAATTACAGTATGTATGTACAGTAAATACCAGAATTACCTTATCAGCTCTTTTAATTTTTTTCTGAACTCAAACTAATTTAATCCTACACATGTAATTACTTTGACTCATGAGAATATAAAAACACAAAACTTACAAAAAATTTCATTTTGGAAATACAAGTCAGTTTTATAATTCTTTGTACCACTTCAGTCTGGTGAATATGCCATAGGACAATTAAAGTTTATTTACAACTGACCTAAATAACTAGTGAAACAGAGATGCTTAATTCGTCCCCTGCAGATGTTTTTGCCCTAGTTTTGTAGTGTGTAATACAGAGAGGTTGACTTATGTAAATGCGCTTCACACAGATATATACCGATACTAGTGTTATGCACAAATAATGTAAACTTGTATTAAAACTTGGGATAATTTTTTCATTTTATCACTTAACAAAGTAATCGCTGCTATTTGGTACTGATATAGCTCCTAATTTTGTTTTAATCTAATTTTTATAACAAGTATTTATTTTATAATTTATTTTATAATAAAGAAACCATCAGTCCTCAGAATTCATTTGGAATATCTTTGGTGTTTAGATCCTATCTAAGCTTCTTCAGGATTTTGTGTGTGTTGTTTATGTTATAATTGTTTACATCGCTTTGCCATTTTATAAACTTACAAAATCATGTAAGTAGCATTTTCATTGTTTAAAACTGACACATCCTTCAAGGTTATTCACATGTGACCCCCATAGCAGTTTTGATCAGATCCTTTATGCGACTAACAGAAAAAAAGGATGAATTTTTAATTAGATTTAGCTAAGTTTTGTAAATACAGGGAGGCACACTCTTTGAATGGTTGTTTATATTGTTTCTTTATTGACTAGTACCTGCCCCTAAGTAAACTATATTTGTATAAAAAGAATTTAGTCTTCTCAATGTTAGCATGTTAAAGAATATGCTACTGGTTGTATTACTAAGTTATAAAATTTGTTCTATCATGAATACCTGAATATTTTTTGTTTTTAGGGCAACACATCTACTTAACAGCTCGTATTGATGGACAGCTCGTAATCCGACCATACACACCTGTCAGCTGTGATGATGATCATGGATATATGGACCTAGTTATCAAGGTACTGTTGTGTTGATATATGGACATAGTTATCAAGGCACTTTTGTGTTGATATATGTGGACCTAGTTATCAAGGTAACATTGTGTTGATATATGAACCTAGTTATCAAGGTACAGTTGTGTTGATGTAGACCTAGTTATCAAGGTAACATTGTATTGATATATGGACCTAGTTATCAAGGAAACATTGTGTAGATATCAAGGTACTGTTGTATTGATATATGTGGATCTAGTTATCAAGATAACATTGTGTTGATATATGAACCTAGTTATCAAGGTACAGTTGTGTTGATGTAGACCTAGTTATCAAGGTAACATTGTATTGATATATGGACCTAGTTATCAAGGAAACATTGTGTAGATATCAAGGTACTGTTGTGTTGATATATGTGGACCTAGTTATCAAGATAACATTGTGTTGATATATGAACCTAGTTATCAAGGTACAGTTGTGTTGATGTAGACCTAGTTATCAAGGTAACATTGTATTGATATATGGACCTAGTTATCAAGGACTGTTGTGTTGATATATGTGGACCTAGTTATCAAGGTAACATTGTGTTGATATCAAGGTACTGTTGTGTTGATATATGTGGACCTAGTTATCAAGATAACATTGTGTTGATTTATGAACCTAGTTATCGAGGTACTGTTGTATTGATACATGGACCTAGTTATCAAGGTGCTGTTGCATTGATGTGGACCTAGTTATCAAGGTAATGTTGTAATGATGTGGACCTAGTTATCAAGGTAATGTTGTGTTGATGTATGTGGACCTAGTTATCAAGGTACTGTTATGTTGATGTATGGACCTAGTTATCAAGGTACTGTTGTGTTTATATATCAGGGTTCTGAGTCCTTAGTTAAATTTGTGAGTCCTTCTGAGTACTGGTAATAGGATATGTATCTATACATATGTATATACATATATCAGTTTTAAAAAATGGATTATTATAATAAAGATCTAGATATTTTTTTTGAAATCATGTGACTGAAACCTGCATAGTGATGAAACAGATTTATAGTAAAAAATAAACGTAAGTTCAATTAAATTCAAGAAAAGAAACATGAAAACAAGGCACTGACTGAAGAATTTGTGGTGTCAAGAAACTGTCAGTTTCAAACTTTTGGAGCAAGAGTCAAAGCAAAAAAAAAAAAAAAAAAATTTACATAAATGGGAAAACTGCCATTACTATCAATTTATTTATTTAATTTAATCTTGAAATTTAATTACAAGAAGACATTTTTGTCTGCAATTTTTGTGATAATTGGGCAAGTAAGGGTTGGTAAAATTGGTAGGGAAATATGACCGCTTTTTCATAATGTAGCAACTTTTTTTTTTATTAAACTATTATGTTTGATTTGAAATTGCATCTCAAAATTACTTCAGAGAAGCTATTGAAACATATGAAGAACATTTAGTAAGTTTAGATGTATCTGAAATGCGAGAAAATAAAAAAAACGGGTCAAGTGTACAAGACATCAGTCAAATAAAATCTGATCAGTTAAAGGGAGATAATTCAAACAACAGACGTCACCCTCTAAAAAATAAAGACACATATATGTACATGAGTTTTATTTTAAACAAATGTAGTTCATTTGGTTTATTTGAAAGAAATATTACTAAATCTTTTTATGATTTTATTTAAATCCATAGTAATTAAACACAATATATTTGCACATTTTTGTATTACATTGTTACATGTGTATATGCATTCTGACATTCACACATACTTTCGTATTGTTAATAATCTTTAAAACATTTTATTTTTAGATGTCATGAAATTCTCAATATGATAGGTGTCAATTATTATATTTTGTTAAGCATTTATTGACAATGTTTTTTATAGCGCTTGGTGTGTTTGAGGGTCCTGCCCCACCCCCTGAAATATATTTTACTTGAATATAATTTAAATACCATTCATATCCTCTTTATCAATTGTGTACATTCTTATTGAAAGGCACATTTGGTGATGTATGTAGGGGTCATCCCTGAAATTTATATATTTTTACTTATAACTCGAAAAATGATCACAGTCCCACCTTTAACCTATATACTGGTACATGTATATTATTGATTGTTATTGGGAGACACATTCAATGGTGCATACAGGGGTCATGTTTTTTTCATAAAACTTAAAGGTTGTTCACATTTCCATCCTTAAACTAAATATATTCTTCATAATTATGAAGAATATATTTAGTTTAAGGATGGAGATGTGGGAAGATTCATTGAATGGTATATTTGAGGGTCCTGCCCTGTTTGAAATATATTTTACTTATAATTTGAATACATGAAAAAAAAAGCTTACCAGTCTATTTCTTTAATTTATTTTTGTGGCTCATTGGTATTCTTTCTTAGACTTAACCAGCCTATACACCACAATCCACCCAATTCTATTTTTTTTAGTGATTGAATCAAGTGCAAAATATATGTGATTTTATTGAGATAAAATTTTTGATAAAAGCTGCAACAGTCTATAATATTTGTCTTCATAGGAATAAAGTATATAGTGTTACCAAGATATCAAGTTAGAAACTCACTTGGGCATACTGTATTTGTCATTAAACCGACATCAGTGTAGACTAAATATTGGATACTGAATGTATCTCAATATCAGTCATTTTTTTTTTTTTTTTATTATTATTTTTAATCCACATCATTCACAATAGTATAGTAGAACAATAGTATAGTGACATATATATATAAAAAACATATATATGTATATATAAATATATCTGTGTATGAAGTGATTTTTTTATAGGTAGAGAGTAAAAGAGGAAAAAGTAAACAGGGATTTTCCTACTTCCAAAATTTTGGGTTCAGGGTCCGGCAAATTGGGAAAAATACGACATTTTTACTAAAATAGAAACACTTAATTTGAGATATTTGTTTGGAAATACTTTTTTATTTTGAATTTCAAAAATGGGAATTTTTGCATAATTTAGGGAAAATACAAGCCATTTTTGCATTGGAAATGGGTCCTGTAAGTGGACCCAAAATCAGCCTAGGAAAATGCATGGTATAGGAGGGGAAAGTGATAGGTAACAAAAGAGAGTAATGGGGGAACAGTCATCAGGATAAGGAGAAAGAGAGAGAAGGAGAAGTGGAGAGTCGACTTTATTTATTCCTAATGGAGAGTTTGGAAACTTATCTTAAAACACAGAAAGAAAAACAGACAGGATATACAAGATTATGAACAAAAGCAAGATTTTAAGAAGTGAGGTCAAGGTCAATCTATCAAGCTTTAAAATATTTATCACCATTCTCAGTGAAAGCATGTTTAAAAAACATGAAAATATTGACAAAAGGGATGGATAGACTAAAGTATTTTAGCTGATATATATAAATGGACAACACAGCAGACAGTCAATATCTAAATCAACATCAACATGCAAGTTCATTAATTGTCCAATACAAATATTTATTTGTACTTTTTGTAGTGAAACATAAATGAAGTAGTAAGTAGAAATGATTTTAATCTTTCCAATAAAACAAAAACTGAGAGAGAAAGAAAGACAAAATGATACCTTATAATCAATGATTGGATCATTTCAAGAACAACCAATTCCTCTATGAGAGAAGAAAGGAATTGTATTTGTTATTTTTCATAGAAATTATTTCAGCAGCTAAGAATAGTCTTCTACAGTTAAATAAGAGGGCATTGAGTGAGGACACTTTTTTTCCAGGCTTCGAGATCTATACAAATATTGTTTAAAAACTACAAAAATGTTATTTTCAGCAACTGATTCATAGGAATGCAGATCAAATAGAAAGGTTAACTGATCTAAGGTCATAGTGTTATTATTGAGACTGCAGTGTTGTGGAAATTATGTTATCAAATATTGGGTAGTGCTACAGTCCCACAGTAAATTGGCGATAGTTTCCACCAAATATTTTTGCTGATGTATCTTTGGCCTTGATATTGAAATTGTAGACTTTCCAAACTACATGTATATATTTTTCAAACCTGAATCTGCATTTACATGTATACCTAAGTTATGTAGGCCTAAGTAGTTTCTGTTCTTGTTGGCACTGTCCAGATTATAAACTTTATGTAGGCCTAAGTAGCTTCTGTTCTTGTTGGCACTGTCCAGAGTATAAACTTTATGTAGGCCTAAGTAGCTTCTGTTCTTGTTGGCACTGTCCATGTAGGCCTAAGTAGCTTCTGTTCTTGTTGGCACTGTCCAGATGTAGGCCTAAGTAGCTTCTGTTCTTGTTGGCACTGTCCAGAGTATAAACTTTATGTAGGCCTAAGTAGCTTCTGTTCTTGTTGGCACTGTCCAGAGTATAAACTTTATGTAGGCCTAAGTAGTTTCTGTTCTTGTTGGCACTGTCCAGAGTATAAACTTTATGTAGGCCTAAGTAGCTTCTAGTCATGTTTGCACTGTCCAGAGTATAAACTTTATGTAGGCCTAAGTAGCACTGTCCAGAATATAAACTTTATGTAAGCCTAAGTAGCTTCTGTTCTTGTAGGCACTGTCCAGAGTATAAACTTTATGTAGGCCTAAGTAGCTTCTGGTCATGTTTGCACTGTCCAGAGTAGGCCTAAGTAGCTTCTGGTCATGTTTGCACTGTCCAGAGTAGGCCTAAGTAGCTTCTGGTCATGTTTGCACTGTCCAGAATATAAACTTGATGTAAGCCTAAGTAGCTTCTGTTCTTGTAGGCACTGTCCAGAGTATAAACTTTATGTAGGCCTAAGTAGCTTCTGGTCATGTTTGCACTGCTAATAATCTTTATGTAGGCCTAAGTAGCTGTTCTACTGTCCAGAGTATAAAATTTATGTACGCCTAAGTAGTTTCTTGTTGGCACTGTCCAGAGTATAAACTTAATATAGGCCTAAGTAGCTAATAATCTTATAGGCACTATCCAGAATATAAACTTTATGTAGGCCTAAGTAGCTTCTGTTCTTGTTGGCACTGTCCAGAGTATAAACTTTATGTAGGCCTAAGTAGCTTCTGTTCTTGTTGGCACTTTCCAGAGTATAAACTTTATGTAGACCTAAGTAGCTTCTGTTCTTGTAGGCACTGTCCAGAATATAAACTTTATCATTTCCCTTCACTTGAACTTAATGATATACTTTATTGAATTGTATTATATTTCAGTACCTTTATTACAGTATTAAGTGATGTGATGTAAAATTTGTGTACTTACATAGAATAAAAACCTATAAAGAGAAACAATATTTATAGATCCTTACTGGTATTTTTAAAATAAACATTTTCAAAAATTAATATCCAAATATAATAGTTATGTAATTTTTATTACCATAATATCCAAACACTTTACTTATAATATCTTAGAATTTAAAGAGTTTTCTGCCATCACTTATTGTTACCACGTACATCTTTCCACATGAAATGAATGCTTTACTGATCAAGAAATAACCACAAATTTGTTAAATAAACATTACAACACAGTCATATTTCCCTACCAATTTTACCCACTCATAAAATTAACATAACAATATCTCCAAAAATATACCATACAGTTTTACATATTGAACATTCTGTGAAATTTTTTATTACATTTGATTTAATAAATAGCGAGAACAAGTAAACCAGGTTTTTGTATACCTGGGGCAGCTGATTTCCAAAACAATTTTACAGACGTCCTGTTTTTGTATTGAAATCATCACAGATTTTAAGATGCATCCATTACACTTTATAGTTTATGTTGTGGAGTGCAGACGTTGTAGAAGACACCGCAATCTCATTTCAATATTTCTCAGTTAAAGCCCAGTGCAACCCCTGCAAGGACACACATTTCCAATCCATTTTTTACAAATTTTTGTGCGTTCTTAGGGACCTGCTTATATTCATGTTTTGCGCCCTGAAAAGATTTTATGTGTCAAAGATGCAGAAATCATGCATAAGGTAAAACCATGATATATGGACCTATTAATCACATGTGTCCCTAGTTATCAAGGTACTGTTGTGTTGATACATGGACCTAGTTATCAAGGTACTGTTGTGTTGATATATGTGGACCTAGTTATCAAGGTACTGTTGTGTTGATATATGTGGACCTAGTTATCAAGGTACTGTTGTGTTGATATATGTGGACCTAGTTATCAAGGTACTGTTGTATTGATATATGGACCTAGTTATCAAGGTACTGTTGTGTTGATACATGGACCTAGTTATCAAGGTACTGTTGTGTTAATATCAACCTAGTTATCAAAGTAATGTTGTATTACTGCTATTTGGATAAATATCCAAATGTTAGAGCATCAGGCTTTGATTCATGAAGTCTCTCACTTCTGGTCAGTGCAGGTTCAAGCCCCATTGGAACCTAAATTGACTTTTGTGAGAAAGCAGAAAGGCTGGTGGTTGCTTATCAGGTACATTGTAATTGGGTTCTGTCCTCCACCATTAAAAACTGTGTGCACCATATAACTGAAAAATATTTCAGTGTGGTGTAAAATGCAATTCAAAATTCAATTTCCAATACATTTGGTAATGAGTGTTATGTTATGATTCAAATTAAACATATACCCTGCCATTCCTGTTAGGTATAGTTCTACTAAGATAAATTGGCACATTTTATAAAAGTATCCATTTTCCCCCTTTTTCATTTTTGCCATATTTTCATCATTTAGTTGTTAATTTAATAAATGTTTTATCTTTAACTGCAGGTTTATTTCAAGAATGTTCACCCTAAGTTTCCAGAGGGTGGTAAGATGTCTCAATATCTGGAGAATATGGAAATAGATGACTACATTGATGTCCGTGGACCTAATGGTTTACTGGTGTATGAGGGCAAAGGTAACACGTTAATGATATCATAGCATTTTTATGCCCCAGGCCTAACAGGTCTGCAGGGGGCATATAGTGTTTGTATTGTCCATCTGTCTTTCTGATTGTCTTTTGTTTGTCTGTCTGTCTGTCTGTCCATAATATCGTCCCGCTTCATATAAAGTGTAATATTTCAAGTTTGGATTGTGATACAGTGTAAACCAAAGCCTTCTCACTTGGACTGTAAAAATGTAGGACATTGCTAAAAATTTCTTGCTAGGTGCTCACAAAACACTCTTCACTGACACCAATCATGTCCCTGGGGCCACACCTGCAGACAGCACTACTTTTTGGTGGTCACGCAAGTGAAAATGTAGGACAGGCGAATGCACCACACAACAGAAAAATCAAGTGCTTTAGTAATGTTGCATCAGCAGTTTTTTAAAATTGAAGTACAGTTAGGTCAACTATCCGCGCTACTGCAGTTAGGCCTCCTTGCCCTGCAATGACTGCGTCCTCTAGTGATGTCTATATTAACATTCTGGTATGATTGAATACCATTAATACTCTCTCCACGTAATTGATTTCAATTCCTCTTTCAATAACTGTATTTTTAATTTTAGCAGCCACACTTCTTCTGAGATTCTCCATTGTTGTGATGGCCTCTCAGAAAATAACGTAACAGTCTAGTGTTGTTGGTGGTTGTCATAACGATGCAATTAAAGCACGACAGTTTAACCTATTTGTTTATATTATTTGGAAAAATAAATAGATAAATAAATATTTCAAAAATTACCGAGTTATTATTGAAATTCAATTATCATCATCGAGTCTATATATTTTTCGGTTCATTACAAAATGATCTGAATGAAGACTGCACACTTTTGCATAATTCACTTTGCAAAATTAAAGCAGAGGTTATATCTTGTGGAAAAATTATCTCCAGTTTGAATCAATTTTGATACTGAAGCACAGGGAATGAGAATTACCTGGTTGTCTCCCTTGTGGATGTCTGTAATTTGACTAAAATTTATAATGAGTAGAATTAAATATTTTTGTAAGAAATTTAAAAGTGCAGATTTAAACTGAATGTATTTTTTTTAATATTTCTGAAGTTTTCTTCAATTTAGCAGTAATTTTGATCATTGTTTACAACTGTATGCCGTCAATATACAAACATGTCCAGTAACAGAGTAGAATTTGCATGTTTTACCTTAAAATCATGAAAAGTTAGTTGAGTAATGAGTAAATTTGGAGACTTTGGGCCCTGTGTAAACTGTTCTTAGAAATATCCTCTGAAACTACAGAGCTTACTGGAGTTATTTCCCCTTTTTTGAATTTTTATTGAAAAGTACTACAGATAAAATGAAGCATCAAGCAAAAAATGTTTAGCACGCAAAGATACAAGAAAGTCAAAGCGGAAACTGTCAGGTGGTTGCTTGTTGGAGTTGTTTCCCCTTTTATGGGAAGTTTTCATGATTTTGATCAGTTTTATATTTCCTACTCTTCAGGTGTATTTAAAATCCGTCAAGACAAGAAATCACCCCCAGAAACTGTGGTATGTAAGAAACTCGGGATGATTGCAGGAGGAACTGGTATCACACCCATGTTACAACTGGTTCGACAAGTCATAAAGGACAAAGATGATAACACTGAGTTATCTCTCTTGTTTGCAAATCAGGTACTCACTTTTCTGTTTAATGTCAGTGCATGCACTTTCTACTATTGCTTGTGAAGATCTGAAATTGATGTATGAATAGAAAACATTGAGACATGGGCTTATGTCTGAGAGATAAAGAATCTCCCACGATTTCTTTGAGCAGTCAAGAGATAGTAAAATCCATATAACCTGACAGGTGGATTCTTGTGACCCTTTCCTGACCTGGACGATTAAATTTATCTACAAAAGCATAACAACATTAAAATTTCACTGGCAAGAGTCATTGTTCCTACATGCTGCCATTCCTGTTAGTATCCAGTGTAGAATAAAATCATTGTGAAGCTTGTCGTTACAGCAAAGTGAGTAGATTAATCTGTGATATAATAAAAAGGTTACTCCACTCTGCCATTTATGTGAATCTTGAATCCGACTATGTTTTTCCAACATCAAATTTGTGGAATGTCAAATGTAAATGAAATCAACATCAGCTTATACTTTTATAACCAATTTGTTTTTGGTGTTATGTAGTAGGCCTATATCATATCAATGTATAAAAGGTATACATAAATATCTGAAGCTGAGCTTTACTTTTCTCCGCAGACTGAAGATGACATTCTATTGAGACATGAACTGGAGGACATACAAAGTGAACATCGGGATGTTTTTCATTTGTGGTACACCTTGGACAGACCTAAAGATGGTATGTTCTTAAGTGGAGATAAAGTCATAGTGTGAGGTGTGATGTCAGTTTGAGGTGTGATGTCATATTGTGAGGTATGATCTCATAGTGTGAGGTGTGATGTCATAGTGTGAGGTATGATGTCACAGTGTGAGGTGTGATGTCACAGTGTGAGGTGTGATGTCATAATGTGAGGTGTGATGTCATAGTGTGAGGTGTGATGTCACAGTGTGAGGTGTGATGTCAGTTTGAGGTGTGATGTCAAATTGTGAGGTGTGATGTCATAGTGTGAGGTGTGATATCATAGTGTGAGGTGTGATGTCACAGTGTGAGGTGTGATGTCACAGTGTGAGGTGTGATGTCAGTTTGAGGTGTGATGTCATAGTGTGAGGTGTGATGTAACAGTGTGAGGTGTGATGTCATAGTGTGAGGTGTGATGATGTTAGAAGATAACTTGATCGGTCAGATGTGATAGGTCAGATGTGATAGGTCATATGAAAGATTCATTCAAGGAACTGTTATACTTACCATATTCGACCCAATAATCGCCCATGTCCCTATAAGCCCCTGTCCCCTATAGTTCTGATTTATTCACCTTTTCTCAAACACAATGGAGTATCTTTCTAGCTGATTAACGAGTAGAGATGGACCAGAATATTATCTCAACAGGAAAATGTTGATAGGTGTCCATGGTAATAACTGTAATAACTTTACCACCGTGCATTGGCATTCCTAGCATGGGATGGGAAGGAATCAGTCATAAGCTTGCCGGTGTTGCATTCCTATTTAAATTTGACCACATTTAAGGGCATACAAGCAGTCAAAATGGATTTTTTTTAATTAAAAGATTAAAATATTTGATGTTTTATACAAATAAAATGTTCTCCAAAAAAATCCTGGGTTGCAAAAATTCTTTTGAAAAAACAAAATAAAACCAAACAAAAAAAAATTAAAAGAAAATGAATGTGACCAATGGCTGAGTTAACATTGGATATCCTTACATGGATGCAAAGAATGTCAATTGTCTGCATATTTTTTATTCTAGGAAATATATGCATGATATGTTAAGATTGATACTAATAGTTTTGTTACAATCAACACTGGAATGTAAAGATGATAGTTCCTACTTTTCTGTTTACAGACTGGAAGTACAGCAAAGGCTTTGTGAGTGCCGACATGATCAGGGATCATCTCCCACCCCCAAGTGACGACACCCTGATACTTATGTGTGGACCTCCTCCAATGGTCAACTTTGCTTGCGTTCCTAACCTGGACAAACTAGGATATTCCCCAAAATCACGCTTTGCTTATTAATTTTCATTTATCTAAAATGTACTAATCTATCAATCTAAGATTATTTCTATTTCGTTTATATTTGAATTTAAAATGACTTTTGTATGGAAAACGTCTAATAGATCATCACTGGATTATCTCCGCTTGACTCATCTTTTTTTGTATGCCAAGTATGCAGATTATAGATTATACCATGCTCATATATTTGTACAGCAAAAAATTAGTTAATTTTAATCTCATTAAAAGTCCAGCATTGATAGCTACTTTGTCTAGAGGATAGAAACACCATCAAAGACACAGCTCTACACAGGGATCTGCAAGATAGCTAAAGACAGCAAATTCTGGTACATAAAAACTATCAAGGTCTACTGGGGTATTTGTGAAACAAAGACAATTTAAATTAGTTGTGTGGCAATATAATTCTCCAATATAAACTATTTATCTGTTTACTTTACAACAATGCTGGCATGAAGGGGTGCTTTATTGAAGGTAAAGACTGAATTACTCGAAAAAAAAACAGTGCTAGAGATGACGATCACCAAGCCATCTTACATACTTCCCTGTACAATCATAGGATCAAACTGTGGTTACATTGGTTAGAATTGAATGCTCTAGAAATTTCAAAGTCAAAGGTCAAGGTTACAGGCACTCAAGTAAACGGAAAATACAAGTTTTATTATTATTAATTTTTTTGGGTAAAATTTTAGACATTTTTGAATACTTCTCAAGAACCATTGGGGCAATTTGAACCAAACTTTACAGGAAGTAGGTCCAAACATGGGTAAATATAGAATGAATGAGTCAGCAGATATTTTTGATTTCATACATGTACCTCCAAAATTAAAGCTAGAAAAAAGTTACCTTAAAATGAGCAGCTTGCAAAAGTCTACCAATATTTTGGTGGAAATTGTTGGGTCGCACTGAATGGGAGTTATTTCCCCATTTAAGTGGATTTTTCATCTTTTATGAAATTATCTTGACATGTATGATAGATAGAGAGAATGTGAAAGAAGCAAAAATGTTTAGCAAGCAAAGATCTACAAAGAGGTTAATAGGGTCGAAATTTTCAGGTCGACCGTTATGGGAGTTATTTTTCCTTTTAAGTGAATTTTTCTTGTTTTGGGCAGTTTTGCCCTGTTATCTTGAAAAGTATAATAGATAGAGAGAAAGTGACAGAAGCAAAAATGATTTGCATGCAAAGATCTACAAAAAAGTAAATGGCGGAAATTGTCAGGTCAACATTTTAAGGGATTTTTCATGTTTTTGCTCATTATCTTGAAAAGTTTAATAGACAGAGAGAAAGAGAAATAAGCAAAACTGTTCGGCATGCATAGATCTAAAAAGATGTCAATAGGACAGAAATTGTCAGGTCAACACTTATGGGAGTTAATTATGTTTTGCTCAGGTGACTGTTAAGTCCCACTGGGCCTCTTGTTATATTTTGTGTTGTTTTTTTTGTTTCTACATTGAATTCGCTGTATAAATAATAGGTGTTAATCATTAGACTTCATACTGTTCAGTAGTAATCATTATGAAGAATTTCGCTAATGGGATATAATCCGTGTCTCGCTTTATCTGTTCTCATTCCTGTCCTTAATATCAGAAGTTTCTTCGTCATTTTGAAGACACACTTAATGTGTGTAAATGTACAACTTATTATTTTATTTTTCTTATTTTGTACTTTCTAATGTGTGCTTCCTTATTATTATATTGTTATAGCCTTTTGCATAATTTAGTATCTCTGACCATTTTGATAAAGTAAGCCATTTAAAATATCTTACAAATAGGGTACTACCTGCTAAATTATTTGATATTAACAAATGTTTGGTCCTAAATATCCATCTCTTATGTTGACTGTAAATGTAGCAATGAGAAACTGAACATTATCAGTCATCAGTTTCCTGGTGTTTAAATGTTACATAGCGTTTAAGACTTCTTTCAAAGTTTTGTACAAGTAAATAGATATGTAAAATGTATGCTTTACCAAACTGTATGTATGAATATATATATATATATATATATATATATATATATATATATATATATATATATATATATATATATATATATATATATATATATTTGTGTGTGTGTATATATATATGTGTGTGTGTGTATATATATATATATATATATATATATATATATATACTATAGATTTAAAAGGGATGAGATGTTTGCATTTAGAATACAAAAAGTGAATGAGTTTTCCGTCCAGAAAATTCTGATTGAGAGTTTGTTATATATCAGACTACTTATAGATTAATAGTTGGTTTCACCAGAGCGATTGTTTTGTTGATTGAATATCACATGAAGTTCTGTTCTGTGCTTGATATGATTAGGTGAAATGACATATTCATACATAGCTATATTTGGCTATTTGAAACTTATCTTTTATAAATACTTGTAAATATCTAAAATGTTATATCAAGGTGCAATCATTTCGTCAATGATCATTTAGCTTAATGTTAAATTTAGTTATTGATATTATGTTCGTCTAAATAAAGACTGTAAAAGAATGACCATATGTAACAAAGAGCAAAATTTTGTAAATGAATGGTAAAGGGCAATATTTAGAGATACTTTTTTTGACAATTTTATATTTACTTTGATCCCACAAAACAAGACTGTAAATGTAAATGCTGTTTACAATTTTGATTTTTTTCTTGTTGCATTTAGAAATGTATGAAATGGTATGGTTAATTTTAAAATCTAAACTTGAAAAAAATAAATGATGTTACAATATTAAAACAATCATAAAAACATACAGAACGTCTGATGTATCTTTAAATTACATATAATTCTATGTTTTAAGAGTTGGGAGTTAATATATCATTGGGAAAGAGCGTGTTTTGTTGTATTAAAAATATCTAATATAATATGAATGATATTAATTTCATTAATATATAAAAGTTTATAGAGGTTTTACTATTGTACGAATTGAATAATAAATTTAATTCCTTAGCATTGCTTTATTGGTTTTTCACTATGGATAGATATTCTTACATTCGTCATTCCAGTGGTATAGCAAAACAATAGTTATGACAGAAAGTTTGTCCTGAATTCATGTAGCATTGAAGTTGTATAAATAATCATGTTCAAAGTTTACCTACATATATGAAAAAATTCAAATATAAACCATTAAAATTAATATGCATTCAAGGCATACATGTAATTGTTTTACTACGTCTATCTATCTTTCCAATTATGATATCGAACATCTTATAATCAAGTTTAAATACAAGATAGATAGAATTGTGGAATAATTAGAAAAGTGGTCTGTGAAACTAAAATGTTTATCTGTACAATAAAAGAATATTTTATATGGGCCAGTACATAAAGGTAAGAGAAGACGTAGACCTGAGTAAAGCAATCATAAATAAGTATACATGTACATTGTTTTATCTACGTTTAAAGGAGATTTAATACACCATGATTCATGTTAGTATTAGCGAGATTGAAGACATCTATTGATCTGCACAGTGTTGAAGAGATCAACCGCATGATATAGCTGTTCAATATACCAAAAACGTAATTATTACACAACAAAAGCTTTCTTCAATTTGTAATGGGTTATAAGAGTTAACTCCCTTGGTATGTCTGTAAACTTAATGTTAAATCACAAAGTTATGGTATGCAACGCTTTGTAACGCTCTTGTTGTTTTGTTATTTATTATGATGTATTCATGAATGTGGAGCAATTGCAAAAAAGTGCTAGCGATGAAATAGATCTTGTAGCAGAAGACATCTGATTTGATATAAATGTCTTATTAAATATACAGAAGTAACACAGCTGTTTTAATGTTTAATTTGTGACAAAGGGAACCTGTTACGTTGTGTGTCCATCATGTCTGTGTGACAAGTGTGATTCAGATTGAACTGTACAACATAAGATTTTAAATTGATAGATTTGACTGTTGTTTTAAGCTACACTCAACAATTTTTCAGTCGTATGGTGGCGGCCAAGTTTTAATAGTGAAGGAGGGAGTCTAGTTATAATGTATCTGAGAAGATAGCAGCAGACATCCATAAGTAAACTGCCAAACTTTCTCACAAAATCAGCATAGGTTTCAACTGGACTTGAACTGGGGCTGACTAGAGTTGAGCGAGAGGTCCCGTTGCATATAATTATAACAACTTTTAGGAACTATTAAAGACACTTAGACCCCTTACCAAAAGTTTCCGATGCTTATAACTATAACACCATTGTGAAACTTTAAAAAAAAAGAAAAGCCCACTTGCATCCTGATCTGTGGATTATATCATTTTGTTTTTCCATCTTCTGAGAGTTATTACTATACATTCTTTTTTACCTAGTATAAGAAGCAGTACCAATGGATATTCGAAACTCGAGTCCATTAGAATACAACAAATTAAATATAACAATGGTATCAAAACGAGGAATATTGTGAATCACAAACGAGATGAGACCAGGTGTCTGGAAGGTATTGGCGTTTCCTCTTAAAATGACGCACACATGGCAAATGTTCCATGGAAACATGAAAAGGTCTAGCATGGTGAAAAGATCATCAGTTTTAGATCTGATTGGAGAAAGGTAGTCGTTGTAAATGATTGCTCCAGAATACTATTAAGTAGTTGTCCTTCTTCCATCATACTTATAACTAAAAAATGAAACATGAAAGTTCACCTACAGAATTACGTTTTTCAGTTACGCTGAGATTTACAGAAGCAGGCTATTGATGTGTATAGAAATGCTTATCAGGATAGATAGTTTTTATGTGAAAGGTAGATTTTCTGTGATAAACTTTTAAATGTTCTATCTGTTGAATGTAGATGGAAACAATGCATAACCGATCATCTTGTTAATAGATATGAGTCAATATCAGAAATTGTCTAACTTTTGCAAGGAAAAAACACAAAAATAAAGATCTTTAGAATATTTGTTTAACAGTGTATAACATAGAACAAACATTGAAGATTTTAGAACTGTTGTCTGTAACCTAAATAATTTTTATGTATATGGTAACCATGGCAACTTAAAAGGGAGAATCTTTCTTGTAACCAGAATGTGGTGTTTTTGTAAAAGAAGATCAAATGATTACAGGTAATATTTGGTGTTTACTAAAAGTTCACGCAATATCCAATCTCATTACAATTGAAGTATTTGAAAATTGAAGACCAAATTCAAGAATTTTTAAATTAAATTTGATATGGTTCAGAGATTCTGAAAATCATTTTTTTTATTGCGGTTTGATTCATCTTAAAATTTTGTCATTAGTGCAAGAAAAGTCCATAGTGGTTTATTCAATGTAGGACAACTTGATACTTATTAATCATATTCGATTTTTATTGGAAAAGTTAAAAAAAAAAAAATTCAGAAGTAATGTGAATTATAACCGGTAAAATGAAGGAAACTTCATTAACAACACAGAAACTCGGATAACAGGAAGAAAATTTCATTTAAAAAAAACTTTTGTTTTCAACCTTTCCAACAAAGTATTATTACAGTAAAACTTGCTTTAGGACTTCCTGTGTATAAAGACTACCTGGTCACAAAGACCGTTTTTTTTGCTGTCCCCAACAGTACCATTTGTGTACAGATCAACTGCTATATAAAGACCACCTTCCTATAAAGACCGGTTTTCATGTGTCCATAAGGAGGTCGTTAAATATATTTTTCACTGTATATTAAACATGGAAAACAGTAAACAATTTATTTCTTGCTCGTTACATAGAACCTTTATCTGTATTACTCCGACCCACTGTTTGAGTCCCCGAGGGTATACATAAACCTAGTACCTGGTATTTCGGTACCAGCTGTTCATCTTATACTAAAGTAATATTTGGCACTGATAACACCATTTAAATTTAAAAAAAATTCTAAAGCTAAGATAGTCATTTTTTATTTTAGTGGTTACTCTTAGACGGATTTCGGCTATACTTTTGAGATATTGTTTGGCCTTGTATGATACCACTTTCTCTTTAGAAAATACACATAACTTTTAAATTGGAGCTCAACTGATGAAGTCTGATTGACAGAAACGATATCGTAAGCTGTTGTTACCAAGGGTAAATATTCTACTTTTTTCTATCTTAATTGTGTTTTGTAATATTATTCTTTTAACATACATAATATTAATGTCTTAATTCCAAATAAACTGTTTGACAGATCAGGAGAATACTGTTGTTCCTGTTACCATGCGATTCTTTCCTGTTACTTGTAGCTTTTATATCCTCTCTGGAAATGAAGAAATAAAACAACACATTTTACTCCATTAGTTATTATTTTCTGTGGATATTAAAAAGACAAAAATAGGTGTATCAATATTGTTAAACAGAAATTAATTGAAATGGGAAAATAAGTAATAATTTAAGTCCTGTTTCCAAATATGGCTTTAGTGTTACTTTGTAACTGGTAACATGAAGGAAAGTAACAGAAAAGAATTACTCAGAACTTTTTTCATTTATATTCATCAAGTGTAAGGGCATCTCCTGTGATATATGATATTCACTAAATAATCATAAAACACACTTAGCAGTATGCCTTTCACATAAAACATTCTCAAAAAGTACCTAAAAACACGGTAACAGGAAGAAACCACAAAAAGTATCCTACTATGAATTCTTACCTTGGATGGGCTCAAATATTTATGTGACTACCCCTTAAGCTATTCATGTGATGTTTTGAATTCAAGAAATGTTGCCGATCAAATACATTATGAATACATGTAAATAAATCTGGGTCTTTCAAGCATTTTAGAAAGTGAAAAAATGCAGTGGTAACGGAAAGGAATTGTACAGACAAAAATTTAAAAGGTAAAATTTAAATATAAAAATACTTTGATTAGAATAAAATTTCTTCAACAAATTTAAAATGTATTACGCTATCTATCAGTTAAGTGAAAACCAGCAATATATTTTTAAGAATGATATGATCGTCAAGAAACTGCCTCGGACATTTTGGCAGGTGTCAAACTTTGGGACCATTATATTTTAAAATAAAACATAAAAATGTATGTTTATTTGTATTTTGTGATGTATAGTGTGCTCTAGTTCAATTGTAAACTTAAAATATGCCCAAAGAAAAACATATTAAAAATAATTCAAGGTGAATACGCCGGAGACGAGTTTAGACAATGTTTGTTATTGACTCATATTTATCCTAAGAAAACCACAAAATATCATATGACAAAGAATTTTCTATCATAAAATGAGGGCTAACATTGATAACGCATTACGAACAAGAAAGAGATGTACATAGGTATAACAATTCTTAAATCCCTATAGATTTTGTGAAAATTGCTTCAGAAACCCAGTTAGGCTCTTTTCACTTTTAACTCAACTTTACTGTTTGTATATGAATACCACACGGGACCTGACTTTATTTTCACAAAATATATAGCAATATAAGATTTTTTATGCCGATGTATAGCTCTTATTTGTTATTGTACATCAAGTACAATTAGTAAAAGTAGAAAAAAATGGAAATAGTTTTTGTTATAAACACAGCTAATGCCCCTTTAAGAGTGATGTGGAAAATCTGGACTAGCAAATTGTATATCAATCTAAGTAGTGAAAAAGGACAGAAATTTGTTCCGGAAAAAACCCGCAGCTAATGCCCCTTTAAACATATGACTGTACAAGAAATGAAACTAATAGCGATGTCATTGAAGTATAATGAATAACCAAAATTACCAGTGATTAGAATACAACAAATTAGCTATATAAACAGTCCCAACACGAGGAACAATTCTGAGTCCCAACCGAGATAGGGCCAGGTGAAATAAACCCAGGTCAAAATTTAAAATCAAACACGAGTACCTCAATTTAGACTATTCCATCTATTGGTTCTAATGTGACGTTGGATCTGTCCATTTGAATTAATGGCTCTTCAGTGTTTTCGGTTATTCATCTTAATGTTCAGATATTAAAACAAACGACAAGCAATTCAGTCTTGATATTGTCATGTTATTTCCTGAGTTAACGAATTAGCAGTATAAAACATTTTCAGATACCAAATTATAAATCAATAGAATGTCCAGGGCATAAATATCATCACGATAAGTACAATCATGACCATGAAAATATAACAATTGTTTATTCCAATTACCATTTTATCACATGAGTACTGACGATGTATTCATTATGCTTTTATTACAAACTACATAGATCAGCGATCGATATGATTATAAAGCCTTATGCTTATATAAATCGTAGCATAGACATACAATTTTCTATACGATAGGAAGATATTGTACCCGTACTGTACTTACCGTCAGTAGCACTTGTAAAATATCTAAGGTCAGTCGGTAGCGTGCTCGACTCTTGATCGTGAGGTCGTGAGTTCGAGTCCAGCCGGGGGCAGGTTGGTTTCCTGTCCTTCGGATGAGAGTTAAAACCGTGGCCCCGTATCACAGTAGGTGTCGGCACGTTAAAGAACCCTCACTGCTCAATGACTGTAAGTGTCGAGCATAGGCAAAAATTGAAGCCCTTCACCGGCATTGATGACGTCTCCATATGAGTGAAATATTCTTCAGTGGGACGTTAAACAACAATAAACAAACAAACAAACTATCTAGGTCAATATATGTACATATTTAACATTTTCCCCAACTTTAATGACTGCCGCGAGTTTCTCATCACTTGAACGACACAGCTTCTAGAATCTCAAACTTCACAGGGAGAAGCCAATACAAAGTACGGGAATCACATGTAACTCGACCCAAACCTCATTTGCTTATTAATTGTGGCCAAGAATTGTAAGCAATTTTGTCATAAATGTGTTTTGTTATGTAATAATTGAAAAGTAACATTTAAAAGCAAATTCAAAATATCTTAAAATTATCAAAGGACGCCGGACTGAATTTTTTATAACACATATTTTGACAAATCTTCATTTCCTACATTTCTCAGCGAATTGATACTTTTTTTACGTTAATTCAAATATTTACTAATAAAAGTGTGATTTGGAAATTTCAATATTGAAGTTTATGTTGCTGATGTAATTCCCGATCAATATAACGTGTTATTAACTCAATACTGCAAAATGTGCTTTGACTTGATCCCAAGATATCTACTTAAGTCAACATTACTGAGTTGAGGGAATATCAACAATTAAAACGAATATATTATCTAATCAGTTCTCTTCCCAGACTACCAAAACAGCAATGTAGAGTAATTAATTTAATCGAGAATTTTTTTATAAGCATAAAATGTATTGATTACTATTAAATGATATTTTTTTATTGTTATGTTCTTATTCGTTTAATTCAAACGAACATAAATCTTGAAAATAAACACAAAGACGTTATATTATATTCTAAACATAATGTCAAAGTTATAATGCTCAAGACGATCGTTTCTGTCAATTTGACTTCATCAGTAGAGCTCCAAACAATTAATATAAATGTATAGCCGATGAGAAACGCTCTGAAAGTGCAGTTTGAGTTTAATCAGTATACAATAACAAAAACACATAAAACACATCAGTCTTCCTTCAGTCCAATTCTACACAAAAATAAAGGCATTAAATTTTAAATGCATGAAATATTTAATTAGCAAATAATGGGTGGGTGGATGGGAATAAATAAACTGCACAGAGAAAAGTCGTCGAATAGTTTAACACGCAAACTAACCTGTAAGCATAGTCTGAAAAGACATATATATCAGGAAGTGGCGGGGAATAGGAGCTTAGTCTGTATGTTTTGACTGAAAATATTGAATCTGGTCATGCCTCCCGTAATGTATTTTCGTAACTATAGATCTGCAAATTTAAACGCAGACTTCCTTTCTTTAGAAATTTCTAAGTTATTAGAAAAACGGTTATGTACAGAGGAATGGCCGTCAGTGGTCTACAAAGCGTCACCAGTCGTTTTCCTAAATTCACAGCCAGAGAGTTAGCTAAAGTCGTTGGTAAAATTATTTCCATGACGCCCATGATGGGCAATGTTTGCAATATCATGACCGATAGAGATCCCATCAAGACAATATATCACTAGTCCTCATTTACTAGTATGGGGCGCCGTTTAAATTTTTAATACCAGTTAGTGATATCACTCTTTCGAATAGGTGATATCACTCATTCGAATAGGTGATATCACTTATGCGAATAGGTGATATCACTTTTATAAATTCTTAAGTGATATCAGTTATATACGAACGAGTGATATCACCTATTCGAATGAGTGATATCACCTATTCAAATGAAAAATATCACCTATTCAAATGAATGAGTGATATCACCTAATCGAATAAGTGATATCACTTATTCGTTTTTTAAAGTGATATCACCTATTCGAATAGGTGATATCACTTATGAATCAATGCCAATTAATGCTCCCTACACAAAAATCAAATATATTCCTGGGTCTTACAAAAATATGACTTGTGTCATCTTGGGCATTTTAATTTTTTTATTTTGTTGTTTCCTTACATTTGGTCCAAGGAATTATATAGGGTGTTTTAAGTTCAACCACTTTAAAAACAATTTTGAGGTGAATTCGAACCCTAGTTCAAAATGGCAGGAGTCGGCGGTATCGTTTCGGCGGCTTTGTCTGCTTTGAATGCTGAATTTCGTCCAAATCCTACAACATACACGGGAGATGATTCCGATTCTGCAGCGCTGCGCCTTTGTCACGATACCGTAATATCGTCCTTTGCGTTTTGTTCTTCCCTAGATATAGGCCTAGTGATATCCACTGCAGATCAACATTTATGAAAGAGATGGGGAGCATAAGGTTTTTACTGTTTCCAAATTTGAATATTCGAATGAGTGATATCACTTATTCGTTTTGTAAAGTGATATCACCAATTCGAAAAGGTGATATCACTTATACAAATAGGTGATATCACCCATAAAACGTATAAAGTAATATCTACTATTTGAAAGAGTGATATCACCTATTCGAAAGAGTGATATCAGTTATACGAATTGGTGATATCACTTATTCGTTTTTATAAGTGATATCACTTATTCGTATAAGTGATATCACCTATTCGAATAGGTGAAATCACTTTCAAATAGGAGATATCACTTATTCAAATAAGTGATATCACTTATTCGGTATTCTAATGGGTGATATCACCCATTCGAATAGGTGATATCACTTATTGAATAAGTGATATCACCTCCTCGAAAGAGTGATATCACTGACTGTTATTAAAAACTAAAACGACGCCCCATAGAACTGACATTTGGAGGGGAACGTCCGCCACAATCATATGTAGGGGGAAGGTGGGGCATAACGGACCCCCTAACTTTGGAGATCTCCTACACCAATATCCTTACAGTCCATATCATTATGAAAAAATAAGACTGACTTCATCATTGGAGACCCCTATCTATTTCAGATTCCGTAAAAACGTACACAGAAATTTTTATCGTGAATGTACCATTTTGCCCCATGTTGGAGGCAAAATGACCCACCCCAACGAGGCAATACGGTACCCCCGGTCCATTTTACCCCATTTGACATTTTAATGAAAATGAAGTACACAAAAGTTTTTTTTTATCCAACACTAATTAACATATTAATTAAAACATGAAACCAAAAAATCTTCAAGACATCTACAAATAAAACGAAGAAAACCAAACACAATTTCACATAGGGATCCCCCATGAGGTAATCAATGGATTCAGAAACACCTACTTGTGTGTTCAGATCACGAATCAATCCATGTTGCACTTCATCTTGACAAGTGTTGTCCGCAATCGCACATGAGGGTCTCACGTCATCGTTATCACTGACACCAGCCCATTTGGTGTGCGCCCATTCCTGGCAAACAGTGCATTGTATCATGCTATCCTGCTTGGTATTACTCCACATTTCCCCACAGTAGATACACTGAGCATCCTCTTCCTCAGTGTCAGACGGATTGTCATTCTGTGTGGATTTCTTGGGACGCTTGGGCTGACGTGGTTCATCTGGAGCAGAATTTGTCGATTTTCTTTTTTTTTTCTCCTTCGCCTTTGTTTGGTTTAACTGTTTGGAAGCTTCCCGCTGGGCCTTCCTTTGATCGGCTGCCTTCTGTTTTTCAGCTTTACCCCTTTTTATTTCTTCGAGGCTTGCCTTGTATGGGCTACTATGCAGACATAGTGGATGTTTCCTTTGTTGGGGTGAAATCAAATACGGGGAAATGTATGAAGTAGAGGTGGAGGGTTGGGGTTCTGTTCTCTGTCAATTAGCTCACAAGCAGCAAATCCATGTGCTTTAAACACATCCCTATTAGCTGGGTATATCCCTGTCTTTCTGAATCCATTCATTGCCGTTTGGATAGTTGCTGCTCTTGTGAAAGCATTACCGAATAATTCTGCAACCTGGAAAGTTGTAACCACAGGACCTGGGTGGTTACGAAGCCATTTTTCTAATTCCTAGTCGTAATATGTCATTAATGGCTTCATGAAGCTGACATCAAGAGGTTGCATCTTATGGGAAGAATGAGGCGGTAAACAGAGGAGGACTACACCATTGCAAGATTGATGACCTCAAGATTTTTGGTGTGTGTAGCATGTCCATCCAAAATGAGCACCAGTAGCTTGCAAGAAATGCTTGAACCATTGCACAAAGATTTCGAGCTGCATCCAACCACTCTTTTTTTTTTTTTTTTTTTTTTTTTTTTTTTTTTTTTAGTATGTATGTAAACAAAATACAACATATAAGATACAAGAGACAGGTATATTCACACATACACACAACTTTCATCCAGGTCATATTATGATACATATATATAGGAATTCTAATGTATATTAGTTATAATGTTTTTTTACATTATTCCATTTGATAGTGAATTCTTTTTGTTTCATATTCACTGCATATGAATTCTTTTCTGCAATATAATAAGACAAAATATTATGCTGTAACTCATTGAGGTTCAGGTGTGAATTTTGTCTAGACTTTGTAAATATATAGTATTTTACAAGTAGTAAAATCACATTAATTGCATTATTATTTTTACCAGGAATTCCAAATAGAATATTTTCTAATGAAAAATGTAAATCTGTATAACATGTTTCAATCCATTGTTTTAATTGTGTCCATATCTGTTGAGCGTGATAACATTGGACAAATAAATGTTCTATTGTTTCTGTATTGGATTGGCATAGACTACAAACTCCGTTTGTTTTTATCTTGCAATCAAAAAGATTCTTATTTGTACCAAGAATTCTATACAATATTCTATACTGAAACCATTTTAGTTTAGGATCTTTTGTACACTGATGTAGAAGTTTGTAGTATGGTTTAAATATAAAATTGTTGTTTAAGTTTAATGAAGATTTCCATTGATATATGTTTTATATTTTCTAAGAATAAATCATAAATGTATTTTGATCCTTGCATATTCTTAAGAATAATGCTAACAAAGTCTGGTTTGTGAGGACATTCAGTGTGTTCAAGACTTCCATCTAGGTGAGGCCATGTCTTTAATATAGATTTCTTTAATCCTAAGAAAGAGGTAAATTGTAGATTTATATTGTAGTTTCGCTTTAATTCTTCATATGGTATAAATCGTCCATTCTCTTTGAATAGATCTGATATGATGTGGAACCCTTTTCTAAATAGGGGTTTAAGGATAATTGATTTTCCATCTATGCTTATTTTAGGATTATACCAAAGTGGATTTTGTGGTACATTCAAAGGAAATTTTTTTGAAGTTATAATAGTGAATTCATGCAAATCTACTAAGAACTCCTTCCAAAATTTATTGTTAGTTTTTTGAGACAATTGTTTTGAATAATCTGGTCCCAATTGACATAGGAGGGTGAAATCACATTTACATATGGAATTAAATATAGATTTTAATGTATCACTTGTTTCATTTATAAGTCTTCTGAACCATGTTAGTTTTAGTGATTTTATAAAAGAATTAATATGTGTCATTCGGCACCCACCCAGATAGAAGTCTTGTTGTAATAACTTTCTGGACACTTTGTCTGGTTTTCCATGCCAGATAAATTTGAATAGAATTTTTTCCAAATTGCTAATCCAAGTTTCAGATGGTTTAGGTAGTATAGTGAATAGATGAGTAAGTTTGGAAATAAGTAAAGATTTGATGATAGTTATTTTACCAAGTGGTGATAATTTTCGTTTATTCCAAGAATTTATTTCTTTTTCGATTTTTACAAATTTGTTGCCAAAATTTAGTTCCTCGATATTTTGAAGATCAGGTGTGAAAATTATTCCCAGTACATTGAATGGTCTATCAGACCATTCAAGATTATATGTTTTACAAAAAACTTCTTTACTATGTGCTTTTGAGCCAACCACTCTTGTTGCAGACATAAATGGATCCTGGAGGGGCACCATTCATAAGTTCTAGCTTCATCCTCACCCGGGGGAATACAAATAGTGGGGGTATGAATATTCCCGTGACGTTCATACATATTTCTGTAATAACGAGCTGCCCACGTTCGGCTGACACCAATCCTCCCAGTTTTCGCCAGAATTTTTATGGTTTGCCCTGGACAATTGTGATTCCAGTCTCATCGCAATTGAAGATGCGATGAGGTGGTAAGTTGTATTTGTCCATTATTGAATCGTAGAGATCGAAAAATGTATTCACGTTAGCAGGGTTGAACGACATAGCCCTCAGGTTGTCTCAATGACAGCTCTGGATTGCGCTTCATAAAACCTTGGAGTCAATCTTTCCCAGCCTTTTCTTTGTCTTTGTTGAATGAGTTGGGTAGACCATTTCTCACAGCTAATTGGTAGGCAAGAACTTGAACATCATTTGTTGTAAAACCAAACATCATAGTTTCGAGGTGCAGAATGTAGTCAACCAATTCCTTCTCCAGTTCAGGTCATGATGTAACCTGGAATGATAAATGGAGAAAAATTCATATTGCAGCTAAACACTAAAATTTCACTCTGTGAACCAATGTCACCCAAACTTGCTGAATATTCTTTACACCTAATTATATCTGTATTTCATTGGAAATTTACTGATTAAATGTGATCTGATCGATAAAGCATAACAAAAATGACAGGAAACAAAGATACAACAGAAATGACAACTTATAGCCTAGCTATGCATAGGGTCTACTCCATCCAAAATTAACCTCACCATACTTTGAAAGACTTACTTTATATATTGTTACATTATTAAGTCCAAATTCTAAATCGGGATAACCTTAGCACATCTTTTCAATTTACTTCAAACTCAAAATTGCAAGTTTATTTTATGTAAATTTTTTCCTTAGAAAGTATCATTTATCGCTGTGTTAGGTAACGTAAAGCTCCATTATGTTCATGGTTCAACTACCTCTCTCCATTGAATAAACACCACTAAAATATAGGTAACACATTTAAAATCAGTGGGAGTTGATAATTAACAACTACCTAAGTTGCAGTTTTGTTTTTTTTTAATAAATTCAGTATTAAGTATCCATGGTAATGATATTCTGCTACCCGGACCGAAAATTATAGACGGAGGCCGGACCGAAAAATATTATGTTAACATAATCGGTCCGGCTGAACACGTTTTCAGGTCGGACTGAATATCATACGACAGCGGACATTCCCCTACATACTGAAACAGATTTTGAATCTAGCATTTAGCAAAGCACATTATCATTTAGAACAAAATTAAAACCATAGCTGAGCGTAAACCGCCGGTCATGGCCTTTAAATGTTATTATAATATTTGTGTCAGAAATGATAACAGGATTTACTTGAATCAATCATAATTTTCAATTACTTTATTGCCTGAAATCTCCGAGATACTGACAGCTAAAATGATAAAAAAAAAATATATATTATTCTTGATTTCTGTGAGGATAATCCATTTTTTTCTGTACAATTTAACATGTAACTGTAAAAAATCAGTGACTTCAAAGAACGCAATAAAGATTAATATATCTATGTATATGGCCTATAAAGTAAAAATAACTCTTCTTATCAGAAAAGTTGTCAAAACTTAGGCCAAAGCGTGAATTATCCGCATACACTGTTTGTGTTGGTCAAAGCGTGAATTATCCGCATACACTGTTTATGTAGGTCAAAGCGTGAACTATCCGCATACACTGTCTCTGTAGGTCAAAGCGTGAATTATCCGCATACACTGTTTGTGTAGGTCAAAGCGTGAATTATCCGCATACATTGTTTGTTAGTTTTCTTATCGTTGTAGGCCTATTTCCCTTAATATAATTTTTATTTATACTACTCAAGTTTGCTAAGTACCAAGGTTTCCACACATCATTGTGAAGTCTTCATTACATATAATTATGATATTTACATTGGAAATCGTTTAGTAATGTCACGAGAAGGCCCCTTAGTGTACACATAACCTTGAATGACAAGATAATTTCCTCGTGCAAACGAGGTGATCCTGTATTTTCCTAGTGTTTATTTTACGCTGCAGAAATGTACCCGACAAATGTTAATTTTCACTTGAAAGACTGAACGTCTATGATTGAATTATGACAAATGCGAATGTTAGAAGGCATTTATCGGATGAAGACATGTGGCGGGTGGTTGGAATGGTGGAGCAAGGGGCTCTTCATCATGAGGTTGGCAGAGCACTTGGTTTGCACCATACGGTTATCACTAGAGCCTGGGCGAGGTTCCAACACTATGGTACACCTGTAAGGCGACATGGTGGGGGCAGAAGAAGGGCTACTTCTGCGGCTGATGATCGTTTTCTGATTATACAGGTTCAAAGAAACCGTTTTGCAACTGCAACGCAACTTCGTTCTGACCATCAAAATACTTCCAGGGTCAATATTTCAGCCCAAACCATACACACACATTTGCAAAAAGTGGTCTGCGGTCTAGAAGACCATGCATACTGATCCCGCTGTCTCCAAACCACCGCCAGCTAGGCTACGATATGCTTGGGCCGTGAACCATGTTGGCTGAAGCAGGATGGACTGGCGTCCTGTCCTCTTTACGGTAGGCCTACTGTACAGACTACATGGATAGGCGTGCTAGGGTATGGCGAAGGTCAAAGGGATAGGTTTCATGATGCAAACATTACTGAACGCGACCGGTATGTCAGAGACTCAATAATGGTCTAGAGGTGGAATCAGTTGGGAAGGACGCACTGACCTCGTTGTTGTTTTTGACGGAGGCACACTGACTGCCCAGCAGTATCTAGATGAGATGAGATTCTCGATACCCAAGTAAGACTATGCTGGCGCAGTTGGTGATGGGTTCATTTTGATGGACCGAAATGCCCGTCCTCATACAGCCAATGACGCCCAAGAGTTGTATTACTCGTTTGGACTGGCCAGCACGATCTTATTGACCTAAATCGAATGTGAAATGAGTTACAGGTCCGCATTTCAGTCCGTCAGGTTCAACCAAGAATCACACAGGAACTTGGTGCCTTCCTTGAAGTCTTAAGAGAGAACCGCAATTCCACAAACGGTGTACAAAATCTGATAGGGGCATGCAACGACAATGTCCAGCTGTCGTCGATAGCAACGGGCCACGTACTCGTTATTAAACCAAATCAGTTTCATCGATAGTTTTTCTTTCGGCAAAAATTGCTTTTTTTAATCATCAATACACTCATCTTAAACATCATCTTATTCAAATTCTAAGTAAACCCCGAAAACACATTAAAATTGTTAAAACATTTGTCAATATAATATTTTATAAATCACTAATCAGGTGTATAAAAATAAATAAAACAAATAACTGGCATGCAGCAAAATATATGTACAAAATAATTGTTGGTGCTTAGCTAACTTTGGGTAGTATATACATGGATGTGGAGTTGACACCAGAAGTGACATATATTTTGATCTGTTCTATGGACTGACACCTATGTAGAAAAAAAATCATTTACGTATCTGTAGGCTACTTTATAGTTAAGTGACACGAGGTTGGGGTAGGTCACTATATAGCTTATTTGTTACTGGCAAAATCAATTACCATATACGAAAAAGGAGATAAGGCTGATTTAAGTCAGTGGTGGATTTAAGGGGGGGGGAAAGAGCATACGTCCCCCTTTGAACGCCAAAGTAAGATGCATGTGCAGTAAAAATCAACTGAAAAGACCAGAAATTGACAAAAAATGTTTAAAACCAATATTAAAAAAAAATACAAGTTGGTGAATGATTAAAAAGAAACTACAAAAATGTTCGCGATCGGCGAAAACAATAGTATACTCTTCCTTCTCTCTAACTTAAAATACTAGAACTAACCCGGGTTTGTCTGTATATTTAGGTGTTTATGGCTTTCGCTCCGTTTTATCTCAGTTTCTTTATAAATTGTTTGCCCTACATAATGATACAGGAATTTTCTTTTGCGTTTGCTCAGCATGATCATTTATTTGCATTGAATTAAAATGTATATGATTTGCCTTATCTTATCAGCTAAGGCCCGGATCATACCAAAGACTTTACAAATGGTATTGACTGTTCCGTCGTCAAGCGCTCGGTATACGACGTGAAAGTCACGGGTTGAGACTTAAAAGCGAGGTCACGTGTTGCGGAAGGCGTGGCACGTGAAAGAACCCTCACTGCATTGGCGTCAGTCCATAGCACAGGTCAAAATGTATCACTTCATCTAAAACTGGTGACATCTCAATATAAGTGAAAATTTCTTGGTGGAATGTAAAAAAAAACAATCAAGCAAACAAACGAACCCCCCCCCCAAAAAAAAAAAACAACAAAAAAACAAAAAACAAAAGAAAACCTAACATCCCTCTTTTAAAACTCCTAGGTCCGCCCCTGTAGGTGACTAAAAAGTAAACTTATTACTGACTAAGCCGATCTTATAGAAAACTATGCCCATCCCTGCCCCGTGTCCTTTTGCTAACCTGGGAGATTTCAAGTGATTAACTAATTCAAAATTATAATTTACAGAAATATCAAATTCAAGTAAATCCTGTTATCATTACCTGACACAAATATTCTAATAACATTTAAAGGCTCTTGACCGGCCATCATTTTAAATGATAATGTGCTTTGCTAAATGCTTATAAAAAGTTATTATCTTCCCATTAATTTCACTTCTAAGTGATTCTCTGTTTTCTAGTAATTTGAGTTTGAAGATCAAAAAAGTGATTTTTACTCCTAATGACAATCGAGGCAACCTCGGATGAATAATATATAAAAAAAATTAAAATTGTACCCAGTTTCATGAGGAAGAAAACTTCTTCTACATATCAAACAAAGAGGACAAAGATATGTTATGTAAATTTTTACATGATCAAATTTCTGAAAGGTTATCTAAAATCTAACATGTACCTGTCCTAAAGTAATATACATGTATCACCTAGTATAAAATGCTTTGGAAGTTTACAATATTATAAACATAATACCAAAGTTGAAATGCTCAAGACGATATCGTTTCTGTCAATTAGACTTCATCAGTTGAGCTTCGATTTGAAAAGTACAATATGTACAAGACTGCATGTAATTATTATTATTATTATTATTATTATTATTATTATATATGTATTGTTTTGGTTTTTGTTTGTTTTAGTGGTTCTTGTTGTTGTTGTTGGTTTTCTTTTTTGTTTTCTTTTTGTTTGTTTTTTATTTTGTCTCATCTGTATTCTATCAATCAATATTTTTCCCTCGGTGTTGTTGTTCTGTTTTTGTTCAAATGCTTATTGTTGTAACCTCATGTCCCCCCCCCCCCCCTGTGGGTCCAATGACTGGAATAAAGAATATTATAGTCTATGGGTTATGGTCATCTCGTATCCATCACAACTCATACCTAAGTTAATTTTGCTGAATCGTACCAATGTTTTAGCTGACTCGCACCCATCGATTGGCATACTCGTGCCCATCGCCTATTTGATTGTAGAATTATTTATGAAGGTATATATGTACTTACCAACTATGTTATTACTATAATGCCCTTTGGTATTAAAATGACATACAAATATCTGTGGAAATGAATTGGCTTCAGAATGACTTCGCTGACGAAGGCATTGTCCGATTCACAAAACGTGAGAGGCGGATTGACCTTTTGATTATCTTACAGATGATTCTACTCAATTTTCGGTTATGAAAATCTTGATGGCAAAAACTTTTTATTCCCCACTAGATACTTGAAGGTAGGATAACAAATAAGAACGACTATTCTTGTCAGTGTTAATTTAATGTCGGTATGCTGTATTACCTAAACTTTGAACGTGTCCAGGTCAAGAAAGGGTCCAAGAGACTTCAACCCACCATGTTATATGGACATAAGGTAAAGGAGAAGTGACAATTTTGCGAGCTTTTGGCGATTTGATTTTTTTTTTTTTAAAATAAAGAAAATTAGAGCAACCGAATGTGCATACATGTTTTCATATATATAGATGGGCACCCTCATCGTCGTAAAACCATAGTCCGGTTTGCCTACCCGTAGTTTCATGTACACGAAATCGCTCTTAGCTAAGGAGTAAGCGTGTTCAATTTATCCAGTCACAGTAGTTGTAATCGGCAACGGAAGTTATCGCATAGTCCGTTGATCTAATACAATTATGAAATTGTTTAAAAGCCTCGATCTGATTAATTGACGAATTCGGGCACCGTTTTCTCGCATTTACTCGCGTATGCCCAAGTGATTTCGTGGACATAAAACCACGGGTATGAAAGAGCGTGGTTTTAACGACGATGGAGTACTCTATGATATTTATTTACAGTTCATGCCAAAATTAGGAATCAATATGTCCCTTTTTCAGTTGTTTATATAACAGGACAGAAAACTTGCGTGCACAAATGATGTTATTTTAGAGGAATCTTTAAGGAACATACTATCAGTAAGATTGCCATTGCGCATGGTAAACGGTCTTGTAGGGATATTGGAAGTAGTCTAGGTAATTTTTCTGTTGGAAAATATTCCCATGCCTTTTCTATATCCGTAAAAATTATCTGGAAAACGTGTCATTTTTCTACTTGTATAGGTCGATACACCTTTTTGGAGTTGTACCGTTCCGTTACAGTTTGTCATAATAGTATGCAACTTCAGAGAAAATGCGGGAAGTAATATTTTCGGTAAAATATTTTATTATGTCATCTAAGCCAAAGACTCGAGGTGACCTATTGCGATCGTCTTCTGCCTGTCGTCGTCCGTCGTTAACATTTACACATTTTCAACTTCTTCTCAAGAACCAGGGGACCAATCTTAACCTATACGGGCTCTAAAGGTACCAAAAGGACCAAAACTTCTTTAAAAATCTTTTTCTCACGAACCAATTATCAGATAACTTTAAAATTTTGTATGCATGATTATTAAGTCAGTGCAGACTTAATACTATGTAACTGATATACATATTGTCGTCTTTCACTTGATAAAGGCCAAGTGGCGGAAAATTTGTGAAATTTGAGTGTTTTTCTGTTTTTACGCATACTGAAACATCCATTTGGAGGACATTGAATTTTATAAGAAAGTTGTTTGGAATCATCTACCCAAAGAATCATTTTGACAAAATTTCAAGGTCATGGGGTTCAAATGTCAAGGTCACAGACACCCAAGTTAACAGAAAATATTTGTTTTTTTTCTGTCAAAGTTAAGACATTTTTGGTTTCTTTTCAAGGACCAGTGGGCTATCTTTTACATGTGTCCGGACATTCATGATTCCCACGTAGAATAATGATTGAAACCGATAGTTTTTCTATGGGCTTGAGAACTAAGTCATTGGTGTAACCATAATTCCTACGTTATTATGTAACAGTCAGTAAAACGATGTAGTACAACTCTTCCAATTTTTATGATTACGAGTCAGCCAACCTAGGCATGACTTAGCCAAATAAGATACGAGTTGAGATAGGTGCGAATTGGGATGGGTCCGAGTTTACCAACATTCCACAAAAAAATAAACAGGTTGTCATACAGGTACCAATTATACAAAAAACAAAGGACAGAAAAAGAAGAGAAAGAAAGAAATTGTGCAGTGCATGTGGGATCAGAATTCGGGCGTTTAAATATTTTGAGGAAGGAAATGAAACTAAAAACAAATAAATAATTTGCCACCATACTTTGAATTTCCTCTCATGAAACCTCACTCATTCAAGGATAACATTTCTGTTCCATCGTGGAATCAAACTGGTTGGAGAATAATAATACTTTGTTTTGTTTTCATCTTAAAGTTTCTAACTTAAATGTGGTAAAAGTATATGTATTGAAATACAATATTTTTATTTCAAAAACTGAATAATTGCAGTTTTCATTGAAATACTTCCTACAATTTGATGCGCATTCATGTTATACAATGTACATTCTTTCCGTATCGATATAACAGCAGTGAAAGGTACACTGGCGATCGGTAATTACGGGTGTTTTTATCATGTTGTTTTTATCATTTTCTGACTATTTGCAGTGTATGTGTGTACTAGTTTTGATTAGTATGTCTTTAAATTGCAAAATGTGTGTATCAGAAAACTTTTCACAATGTTTCACATTGGTCAATTTGAGCGGGCATGGGCCTTTAATTTTTCTTTCTGAAATATCCGTTTTGTCCGGCACTGGTTTTTTATTACATGTTATGTAAATTACCTACCTTCCTTTCCACGATGCAAATTATCACACACACACACACACACACACACACACACACACACACACACACACACACACACACACACATACACACAGAGATATATATTTGTACATATATTTATATTTATTTTTTTACACATTTTTTGCACATATTTTTTTATTACAATTAGATATATTTATTTAGTTTTATATACAATCATTGAAAACAAAAATAAAAATAAAAATTGTAACAGGGTTACATGATTTCACCCAATCGGTGGAACAAGTTGTGTGTAGATATCAACTAGCATTTATTAAATACCAGTCTGCATTAAAGTATTGTTCTTCACAGGTTTTGAAGAATAAAAGCCATAAGGCTGAAATCACAATCAATGACACCAGTAAATTTAAAATTTTATCAAAATCAGTCAATGTTGACCGATCAGAAGCCCCGGTTTGCCATAGACGGTAAAAAACCTAATACCATTGCTGTTGCAATTCCTTAGTACTCATAAATTCCAAATTTCATGAAAATCGGACAAAGTTCAAATTTCGACCAATAAGAACCCTCGGTTTGCCATAAACGGCAACGAAACCCATACAACTGATATCGCATCCCTTAATAGAACCTTTCAAGATAACCACGGTCCTGTAATTTTGCGGGAATAAATGATACAGATACCCGCAAAAATATAGAAGTCGTTATAGTAACTGATTGTTTCTTCACGCCATTTTCCGGGAATCTATCATTTATTCCCTCAAACTACAGGACCGCAGTTATCGTGAAAAGGTCTATACCCATAGATTCCAAATGTCATAAAAATGTGAGCCATATCGGAATTTCGACAAATCAGAAGCCTCGTTTTGCCATAGACGACAACAAATCCCATACCATTTAAATCACAATCCCTTGATACCCATAAATTAAAAATTTCATAAAAATCGGACATTGTTTAAATTTCGACCAATCAGAAGAATCGGTTTGCTATAGACGACAACGAAACCCATATCATTTAAATTGAAACCCCTAAATATCAAAGAGTTCCAAATTTTATCAAAATAGGACAATGCTGAAATTTCGACCAATCAGAAGTCTTGGTATTGTCATTAACGGCAACGAACCCCATATCATTGAAATCGCAATTACTTAATTTCCATAAATTCCAAATGTCACCAAAATCGGACAATGTTGAAATTTCGGTAACCATATTGAAACTGCAATCCCTTAATACCCATAAACTTCAAATTTCATCAAAATGTGAGTCATGTTGAAATTTCGACCAATCGGAAGCCTCGGTTTGCCATAGACGAAAACGAAACCCATACCACTGAAATCACAATCCCTTGATACCTTAATATACGTCGTGCACATTTGTACACCCAAACCTATCGTCATATGAAGTTTCATTAGAATCCGTAGAGTAGTTTCTGAGAAAACAAGCGGACAAGTTCATCATGGAAATATATATTATAAACATAATGCCTAAGTTATAATGCTCAAGACGATATCGTTTCTGTCAATTAAACTTCATCAGTTGAGCTCCAATTAGAAAAGAATGTGTATTTTCTAAAGAGAAAGTGGTATCATACAAGGCCAAATAATATCTCTAAAAATATATGTAGCCGAAATCCGTCTAAGAGTAATCACTGTAAAAAAAAAATTAACTTTAGAAAATTTTCGAATTTAGATGGTGTTATCAGTGCCAAATATTACTTTATTATAAGATGAACAGCTAGTACCGAAATACCAGGTACTAAGTTTATGTATACCCTCGGGGACTCAAACGGTCCACCAGCAGTGGCAACGACCTATTGGTTATAAATATTATGAACATAATACCCAAGTTATAATGCTCAAGACGATATCGTTTCTGTCAATTATATGATAATAATAATAATAATAATAATAGCTATTACGAAAGTCTCCTAAACCATGGCCCCTGCTCTTAATGTAACATGGTCAATCTAAGGTATATTAAAACTTTAGATTATTAACATAGAATTTGTAAAAATATCAACAGTTCTATTTTCATCTTTCTACATAAGTTTCACCCCTTTGGATCCTCTTGGAAAATCCGAATTCCCATAAAGATGGCAAACGGTCCAACTACCCAATTTTACATGGCTACTGTACATTCAATATCTCAGCCAATACCTACTTAAAGTAACTATATTCATACCCTTCTATACAGGATTACAGCCCTTTTGATCCACCCTGATATTCTGAAATCTCATTAATACAGCAGAGAGTATACCAAGCCAGCTGTACATAGTTACAACATCAAACCAAATATCTACTTCAAAAAAAAAAAAAAAGAATCAACTCCTTAAAATCCTCTTTTTAAATCCAAATTTTCATTAACTACCAATTTTACGCCATTATAATATCTATGCTAATATCTACCTAAAATTCTTTATTTTTAGCTTTCTATATACGTTCCACCATTTTGGATACTCTCTTTTGGTTCCACCAATCTGGATCTTCTCTGAAATCCTTCAATCAAATTAACATAGCAAAAGGTCCAACTACCCATTAGTTGATACCTACAATATCAAAGCCAATATCTAAGATAATGAAACATATCTTCTCATGTTTCCACTCCTTTGGATCACATTAAAAGCACTGAATCACACACAGATTACAGAGGATACCAAGTGTTACATGTTTGAATGTAATAAAAAGTTATTATTGAAAACTCAAGTTTAATAGCACGAAAATAGCTTATTTTGAACTTCCCCATACGTTTCCACCCCATTGGATCCACTATGAAAGGCAGATATCTCACGTGAATTACACGGGGGTGGCATGGGGTGTCATACTACCTAGGTGTACATGACTACACCCAAGAATGATTGGTAATTCTTACTTAGATATAGTAAAAAAACTAGTTGAAGAAGAAGAATAAACAGAGCAGATTTAACATGTCTCGCAAACTTCGTTTGGGGGACAAAGTTTTTGCATAGATATTTAGAATTATTGAATACAAATATAAAATATTGTACATATATTTACAAAAAATGAATACACATATAAAATATTGTACATGTATTTACAAAAACTGAATACACATAAAATACTGTACATGTATTTACAAATATTGAATACAAATATAAAATTTCGAACATAAATATAAAATTATCTAATATTGCAACGTTTGACATGCCATGGTTATAAAATGTCAAGGAAAAATATGCCAACAAATACATGTACATTTACATAACCCCGCTCTATAATGCATGGATCACAAACGATCAGAAAACGTAATCGTATCAACAATAAATCTAGAAAAATCCTACTATTGGATAAAATTCCACTGCCTAAAAATAAAGTTATAATCATTCTTAGTTCAGTAAACAAATGAAATGAAAGTCGCGTCGATAACAGATGATGAAAACAAATCGTCCAAATTAATATCACAATGAGCCTTTGATATTAGAAAATGACAGAAATACAGCGAAACGCTCGTTAGTTATTGTTCCTCAGCAAAATGTTCGGAACTAATATAAAAATCAACGATACCTGAGTAATTTAAAATCATTAGAATGTCCAGGAGACAATATACAGATATTGTGAACATTGGAATGAACACGGACCTCTGGATATACAGAGGTGGGACCAGGTGCCAGGGAAGAGTAAATCAGCATTTCATTTAGTGAAATATAGTAATTGCAAACATTGCAATTATAACGACAGTAAAATTTGCGGAACGTTGACATCGAACGCGATTCCCCATATTCCTGTGACAACAACATATTCCTGTGACAACTACTTACCAGTAAGTCATTTATCTCTGTATATGAAATCTTCATATGGTAAACACGTCCTGGCCTATCGGATCGAAATTGTTATTTATGTTGAGACCATTTGCACATCTAATTAGTCGTGTTATAATGGACCTGAGTTTTGATTAAGAAAAAAGGAGGATAGAGAAAGAAAGTGAAAGAAGTCTAAAGTATTTTTTAATATCAAAGATGTTTGATATATTTTTATAACGATGAAGCGGGAGTGAGCCATATCGGAATTTCGACAAATCAGAAGCCTCGTTTTGCCATAGACGACAACAAATCCCATACCATTTAAATCACAATCCCTTGATACCCATAAATTAAAAATTTCATAAAAATCGGACATTGTTTAAATTTCGACCAATCAGAAGAATTGGTTTGCTATAGACGACAACGAAACCCATATCATTTAAATTGAAACCCCTAAATATCAAAGAGTTCCAAATTTTATCAAAATAGGACAATGCTGAAATTTCGACCAATCAGAAGTCTTGGTATTGTCATTAACGGCAACGAACCCCATATCATTGAAATCGCAATTACTTAATTTCCATAAATTCCAAATGTCACCAAAATCGGACAATGTTGAAATTTCGGTAACCATATTGAAACTGCAATCCCTTAATACCCATAAACTTCAAATTTCATCAAAATGTGAGTCATGTTGAAATATCGACCAATCGGAAGCCTCGGTTTGCCATAGACGAAAACGAAATCCATACCACTGAAATCACAATCCCTTGATACCTTGATATACGTCGTGCACATTTGTACACCCAAACCTATCGTCATATGAAGTTTCATTAGAATCCGTAGAGTAGTTTCTGAGAAAACAAGCGGACAAGTTCATCATGGAAATATATATTATAAACATAATGCCTAAGTTATAATGCTCAAGACGATATCGTTTCTGTCAATTAAACTTCATCAGTTGAGCTCCAATTAGAAAAGAATGTGTATTTTCTAAAGAGAAAGTGGTATCATACAAGGCCAAATAATATCTCTAAAAATATATGTAGCCGAAATCCGTCTAAGAGTAATCACTGTAAAAAAAAAAAACTTAACTTTAGAAAATTTTCGAATTTAGATGGTGTTATCAGTGCCAAATATTACTTTATTATAAGATGAACAGCTAGTACCGAAATACCAGGTACCAAGTTTATGTATACCCTCGGGGACTCAAACGGTCCACCAGCAGTGGCAACGACCTATTGGTTATAAATATTATGAACATAATACCCAAGTTATAATGCTCAAGACGATATCGTTTCTGTCAATTATATGATAATAATAATAATAATAATAATAATAATAGCTATTACGAAAGTCTCCTAAACCATGGCCCCTGCTCTTAATGTAACATGGTCAATCTAAGGTATATTAAAACATTAGATTATTAACATAAAATTTGTAAAAATATCAACAGTTTCTATTTTCTATACCATAATACTGTAAGAATTTTGTCTTAATATGAAATCTGATTTTAAATTCTTCCAGATTATAGAAAATGAGATTTTCATGATCTTTAATAAAATCATTTATGAAAATCACTCCATTATTAAACCACTCTTTATAAAAAATACTTTTATTATTAAAGGAGAAGGATTTATTAAACCATATTGGTATTTCTGTAACTGAATTTATGTAATCATTTTGGTTTTCAAACTTTTTCTGAAAACATCCCTCCAAAACTATTATCAAGTTTATCCATACTTAGCTAGAAAACATCCCTCCACTTAAGAAGTACATATTTCGATCAAGTTTATTTTAAATGATGTACATTTATTAATATTTCTTCACAACTATGTCTCTTTTGTTACTATCCCACAAAAAGTTGTATAGTTCAGTGTTAATTTTTTTTTATAAAATTTTCATCTGGATTTGGAAGAGATATAAATAAATGGTTAAACTGAGAAATTAACAAAGATTTTATAATTTGAACTTTTCCTATTGGAGTTAATCTTCTTCTATTCTAAGATTTGATAATTGATTTCAGTTTAACTAGTTTTTTTTCATAGTTTATTTTTGGAATTCTGTGAAGGTCTACATTAAAATCAATGCCTAAGATAGTAAAAGATTCATTTCCCCATTGTAAATTTAGTTCAGGGGAAATAACTTCATCCCTATATTTTTTGTTTCCAAACCAAACTGCATGTGTTTTTTGTAAATTAATTTTCAGAACTGATATTTTTGCAAAGTTTTCCAATTCATTAATTGCCTCTGTTAAAGAATTTTTTGTTCCGTCTAAAATAAGAGTTGTGTCATCTGCATATTGAGAGAGTAGAATAGGAGTATTATTAACATGTATACCTTTAATTTTTGGATTATTTCTAATTTTAATAGAGAGAATTTCAGCACATAAAATAAAGATATATGGCGCGATAGGATCGCCTTGACGACATCCTCTTTTAATCTAAAAAAAAAATTTGACAGATTTCCACCTTGATTTACAGAAAAAGAAGTATTTTTATGGAACACTTATACCCAATTTCTTATATCAGAGCCAAATTTAAAATATTCTAATACTTTGTCCATAAATTTCCATGAAACAGAATCAAATGCTTTTTCAAAATCGATAATTAATAATAAACCTGAAATATCTTTTTCTTTAGCATAATGCATAATATCATAGATGATTCTAGTATTTTCCCCATTATACCTCCGTTTTATAAAACCTGTCTGATCATTATAAATCAATTTATGTAAAACTTTCTTTATTCTATTTGCAATAACACCTGATGCAATTTTATAAATATTATTTAAAAGAGTGATTGGTCTCCAATTTTTCATAAATTGTTTTGGTGTATCTTCCTTTGGTATACAGGTAATAATTCCTTGTTTTGGGGTGACTGATAGATTTTCATTAATGAAGCCATAATTAAGAGATCTAATAATAAAATAACCCAATTGTCTTCAAAAACTTTTAAAAATTCTGTACTAAAACCATCAGATCCTGGGCTTTTACCATTTTTCATACTCTTTAGTGTTGCTGATGCTTCGTCTATAGTTATATAGCCTTCCAAGTTTTCTGATTCAGTTTCATTTAGTCTTGGTGCATCTTTATTTTCTAAAAACAAATTTAAATCAGGACCCCCCAAATTATTTTTATCTCTATCTGAACATGTAAACAAATTTTCATAATATTGCTTAATTTCATCTAAAATTTCTTCCTGTTTGGTTATCACTTCACCATTATCTTTAATTATTTTTGGAATTATTTTGGAAGTAAAACTTCTATTTTCCAAATTTAGAAAATATGCTGTAGGCTTTTCTCCCTCCTGTAACAATTTTACTTTTGACCGAATTATACTACCCTTAAGTTTTTTTATTCTCAAGTTTTCAAGTTCTATCTTTTTTTCATTATATTCTTCTATATTAAGTTTTTCACAGGATTCTAAATTATGTATACTTTTTATAAGATTATTTTCATAAATGTTTTGTGTTTTCTTTTTATAGGCTGAGTATGAAATTGTTTTCCCACGTATTTCAAGTAAAAGTATTTCTAAAAATAATTGATCATTAATTTGGAATTGAATATCTGCATCTGAGATGTTTTGGATATTATCTATATTGTAAACTGGGAGAGTATACTGTAATTTTACATCAATAATAAGTTTATTTATAATTTCTAAGTATTCAATATCATGCAGTAAAGAATTATTAAATTTCCAGAGTCCCCTACCTTTTTGAAATTGTTAAAATTTATAGTAATAGATGGTATAGAATGATCAGACCTATATCCAGGTTCTATATTAGATTAGTACTTGATAGTAATTTTTCTGACACAAGAAAAAAATCTAGTCGGGCTTGTTTAAAGGGATTAGTTCTTCTCCAGGTGAATCGTTTTTTTTATCAGGATTTTGTTCTCTAAAAATAACTATCATATTAATACTCCCATCATTTCAATGACTTTATCACTAGGTTTTGGGTTGTTAGTGTTTCTATAATTGCAGTCATCTAAATTAGGATCTAAAACTAAATTAAAATCTCCACAAACAATAAATGATTCATTTTTAAAATAATTTAAAACATCTATTATTTTATCATAAAATGATGGGTAGTCTATATTAGGACCATAAATTGTAATTAAAGTTAAACTATTATCGTCAATGTTCAAGTTTAAAGGTAATAAATTACCACTATTATCCTTTTTTCTCTTATAACCTTATGATCAAAATTATTATTAAACATTACTGCTACCCCCCTAGAATTGGAATTTAGAGAACTAAAATAGCAATCAAAACCCCACTCTGTTCTTATTGTATTTTCGATTTTTGGAGTAAAGTGTGTATCTTGTAAATAAAATATATTTACATCGAAGATAAGCAAAAACATCTTTTCGTTTATTTTTATCCCCTAGTCCCTGACAATTTGCAGACAATATCTTAATGCCCTCCATATTTGAAGTAAATTAGGATTTTTTTAAGTCGAGCCTCACTCCTGCTTACATACATGTACAAGTGATAACAGTTAAGGTTTAGACAAAGAAAAGAGGAAAAAAAAGAGGAAATGGAAGATAGAATAAAACATGTAAATAATGTCATTTGTAATGACCACTATCAAACAAGCTCAGAAAATAAATTGTATTAGCATTCAATTAAAAACATTACTAGTATAAACGGTACCTCAGACAGAAAATTCGACACTAGGTTTAATATTGCATCAGTGGAGAAGAAAAAAAACATTGTAAATACAAATTCAGGTAGATCCACACTGATATCTACTTGTACCAACCACACCTACATGTACACCATGTACAAGTTAACACATGTATTCACTTGCATATAGCTTTCTTTATCACACATACACACACACCTACACACACATACACACATGCACTATTAGACAATCAGAAATAAAGTTTATCGACATACAAACAAAATATCATTTTAGTCTGTAACTTAATAGTAAATATGTTTTATATGTACAGACCTAAATAAAGGTAATACATGTACAAATAAATACAATGTACATCTACATGTACCGACCACACCTGCACCGTGTACAAGTTAACACACATGTATTCACTTGCATAAAACTTTCTTTGTCACACACACACACACACACACACACACACACACACACACACTATCAAAAATCATAAACAAAACTTATAGACATACAAACAAAATGTCATTTTAGTCTGTATCATTTAAAGTAAATATGACAAAAACAAAAGAAAAGAAATTGCTAGAGTACTTACAGTCCAGCACTAAAACACTTAACAGAAACACTGATCTGTACACACAATACAATGTCACATGTGTCTAAAGTTGGCATTGTTTAACAGAAATTCCTCAGAAAGCACTGTATTGTCTGAAAGTCTCCTTTTTTGTCCATTTGTCAACTTCACAAATAGTTTTCCATCAATACTCCAGGAGTTTTCCACACAAGGTAATCCAAATGCTGTTTTAAGCTTTTGTTGATTAATTTTGGTAAGGTCTTCTGTAACACGAAAGTTTTTACCCTTCAGCAATTTTCTCTGTTTGAGTACCTCACGCTTCTTACGTCTCCGTACAGATTTACAAATAATGGTCCTGGGGCTATTCTTTGTAAATTTTCCTAGTCGGTGAGCTGTATCAATGTCTGATTCACTTACTTTAACTTTAAGTTCAGTATTTATGAAATCTACCACTTTTACAACACTTTCTTCTATTGACTCATTTTGGTTTCTGTCATCAATTCCTGTTATTCTGATTGAGTTCAATCTCCCATGTTGTTCCAGCTGGTTGTGTTTATTTTCCTGGATTTTCAACATTTCATCTCTTTCCAAAAGTTGTTTTTCTAGTTTACCTACAGTTTGTTTCAGATCTTCATTTTCTACCTCAAGGTCAAACACTCGGCCTTCAAGTCTCTCGACAAGTTCTTTGTTTTCTTTTTTATCTCTTCTCTGAGTCTATCAATCTTACAGTTCATATCCTCTCTCAGAGAAGAAAGCATATCACAAATGGTGTCCAATTTCTCATCAGTGCTCATCTTTCCCTGTGAAATTTCACTTAGTCTTCCAAACCTGTTGGCCTTTCCTTTTCCACTAATACTAGAACTTCTTAATGTAGCCATTTTCAGATATTAGCACAGAAATAAATGACAAAAAATAATCCAAATCAAAAGTCAAGTATACAGGTAAATCCACCTTGAAAAACAAAACTGAGCTTGTTAATAGTGGTCACTACTGTGGTCACTCAACCATGGGTGTTAAAGACAATATCTCCAGACTAAATTTCACAAAAAAAAACCACAAAATCTCCTTTGGTCTTATTAGTTTTAAAGTGATATTTCCTTAAAAAAGTATCCAAATTACATGTAGGCTGAAAATCACAATTAGCTTTCCAAAAATTAAAGCACAAATGACCTTTCTTGTGGAGAACCAAAAACACTACATCTGACTTGGTGTATAGGTGACCTTAGCACTTTTTAATTATAATGACGTTATATCGCAAACATATTGAAATTGTCAAATTTTGTTACAAATTGGTATGCAAAGGTATTTTGATGATATATTTTTACAAAAAATAGTTCTGTTTTAGAATTTTTGGAATAGTTAATCGACAAAAACCTTTTTTCACTAAATGTGGTACCTGCAAATTCCACACCTAGTCATTGGTTACAATGAACCTTATTTCGTTCCACATAACTCCGATTCAACAGAAAATACCCTGAAAGTTGTATAAAAAAGATAATATAAAAATAGTATAGAATAGACTGTATATGTAGTGTTAGAAGACCAAACAGCGGTCTTTCAGCAAACCATCGGTATTCCAATGGGAACCAATTGTACCCCTTTAATTTTCGACCTGTTCCTTTATTCACATGAAACATACTTCATTCAATGGCGTTTAAATCACTGGAATAAAAATCTGAATGTGGCCTTTTATTTTACTTCTAGATATATTGAATAATTATTTTTGGTATTAATAATGACAATTTCGATGGTATGTGAATGCTATTATCCAAACGAGCTAGAAATTTAAAGCACAACAGAATGAAACATATATGATGTCTACTTGGATATTTTGATTCAAACTATAGATAGAGTAGTAAACTAACAAACTTCCCTATCTTAAATTTTCCACATTTAAGGAGTTAATCAATTTTCGCCTTCAGATGGTGTTTCTATTTTGCGGGTGACCCGATGTGCCAATGTGTTCAATATTTCATATACAGAGGTAAACTATTTTCTGATATTAGGTAGTTGTCACAAGAATATCAATAATCGCGTTTGATGTCAACATTTCGCAAAATTTACGGTCGGTCTAATGACCTTGTTTGCAATTACAATGTTTCACTGAATGAAATGTTGAGTTACTCGTTCGATAGTGGTTGTTAATTCATCTTCGCAGATTCGGAGGAGGATTCATTCGGTTGGCGTAGCCATTCAATAGGGGATCTCTAATACTCTATGGCACCTAATCCCACCTGTAGCCAGAACTCGGGAAAGATACATATTAACGGAACTCTAAAATATTGATATTGTACTTAGTACTCCATTAAATTATAGACGACATGCAAATCAATTTTAATTGAAACTGTTTGGTCAGGATTTGTTTTTATTTTTTCTCCTTAACACCTTTCTGGTACCATTTCATCTAGAGTAGATAAAGTATTGAGTTTCAATTACGTTTCCCTCTTTATTTATTATTTTCTGCATCTTACAAAACATATTTTCATTTTCGTTTTTGAAAGTTTTTTTATGATGTTATCTCCAAAGCATTGCTCGACGATACACATCACTGCTAAAACTTTAGATCATATCCTCTCAAAATATTACATGTCTATAATGACAATATTATATAGGAGGACTTAGACATAAGTCTCCAAACTGAATTGTGGAAGACTGTTCTGATAGATATAATGAGTAAAAATGGTTTTATTGCAATATATCTTATGTCAGCATGTTGGTGTGGGTTTGGTTATTACTCTTCCAAAACATATCTCAGGTCGATGACTTAAAGGTAAAATGCATATCTCATACTCAACCGGATATTAATTGAGCTGGTGTCTTTTGCACACCTTTACATATGCAGAGCAGTATCGGCCAGATTTTTTTCGGGCGAAACATACCACCAATGACTTCACTACGTTAAGTAACCAATTGAAATCATTGTCCATTTGACTAATTGAAATTATTATTTACATATTAAGTAAATGCCATCGCAAAAGTAAAAATTTAATTTCATTGATGATGTTTGTCTCTCTTGTAGCGGAATTTTAAAGAATGGTCCGGCATCGGAATTTCAGAAAAGCTCGGACATCATAAACACGAAATACACCTGTAAAATCGGCCAATATATTTGGGTTCTGTTTCATTACAATAACCAATATGTACAGGTCCCAGCAGACAAAGTCTCAAATAATATCTTGTTTATATAAAAGCACATTATTACAATTGTTTATTAGAGGCACTAGGGTTTAATACGAATTTCGGTAATCCTACATACACACGTATCCCAGTTTAAAACGGCGAAATCTTTCAAAATCATGTGTCAGTATTAACGCTCTTTTGATGTACCTACAACCGATACTGATTTTGAGATACCATATTTATATGTATACTTAAACTTCACAAATCCCATATAAACAAAGGAACATAGCTGTGTCCAGCAAATGTTCCACCAAGCATTAAGCTTTACTCTTTACCAAGATACTGACAGCCGTTAAGTAGAAACTTCAGTAATACTCTACAGTTGCCTATTCAAGAAGCGGTGTCAATCTGACGTGAATGCTTAAAAATTCCAAAAAAGCTTGAAAATTTGAAATGACACCATTTTTCTGCTGTTTACACAATTATTCCACACGATAAATTAAAGGAGAAACATTTTTGTCATTATTGACAATTGTTTTTTCACTAACAGTGGTACCCAGATTTTTTTTCTCAAATTCACAGTATCAAAACATACTACTTCTCTACACTTTTCACAACAATTCCACATACAAAATTAAAAGAGAGACTTTATCATCAAAGACAACTGCTTTTTCACTAAAGGTGGTACCTGAAAATTAAAATATCTAGTGATTGGTTATCATGATACTTATTGTGTCCCTTTATTGGCCTATCTGTTCCTTTATTCATACGAAGCAGACTTCATTCAGACATTGCTGAATCAAAAGAAGAAAACGCTAGCGGTGTCCTTTAATTTGACTCGTAGATGTTTGTCAATTAATAAAGATAATTTTCATTCATATGTAAATGTGATATATCCAAGCGAACTAGAAATTAAAGATACAGCAGAATCAAGTACTATAAGCGCTTCATATTTAGATATTTTACTTACAATAGACACAAACGGGAAATTGACAACTTAGCTATAGGACAAACGCGACAATTTCAGCTTTCCCATCGTAATTTTTCCACATTTAAGTAGTAATATCCCACGGTCACCCGCATATGGAGTTTATATTTCACAAATGATCCGATATGCCATATGAACATTTCATATACAGATGTAAACTACTCCCTGACAAATTATTGACACAGGGATATCACCTGATCCCACCTCTTCCAGAGGTCCGTGCTTGTCCATTTTTACCAGATTTGTATCTATATCCTGGACATCCTAAAGATTTATACTTTGGTATCTGAGATTTTTATATATTTATTCTTAGCTTATCATAATACTTATTTCGCCCAACACCACTCTGATTATTCACATAAATAAACTGATGGCGATCAATATAAAAATATGCTGGTATTTCTAATAGACAATATACATGTATATGTAATGCTTGGAGACGTTTTCTTTCAGCAATCTGTCGGCATTTCTATGGGGACGAATCGTGCCCCTCTATTGGCTGACCTGTTCGTATTACACAATATGATATCATCAAATATAGATTCTTTTTGTGTGTGAAAATTGGAAAAAAAAGTTTGTAATTTCACTAACGTGACAAAAAAACAAAACAACGGCGGACTGTAAGGTACGTAGAAATAAAGGATTTATAGAAATGTGATATGAATAGAAATAATAGATTTTGATATGCAAAAAATGGCAAATGTTTATAAATACAATATGAATAGAAATCTTTGATTATTAGTTTTTGCAATGAAATACATTCATCACTTTTTTCATCTTTAATGGTGGTGGAAAGAAACCTTTTACAATATACGCGGGAGGAGATCACCACGAATGTAAACTGACATCGATGAGTGGTAATATTATATATATATATATATATATATATATATATATATATATATATATATATATATATATATATATATATATATATATATATACGATGAACATAAATATTGGTTGAAAAGAAATTTTCGATGTATTTCTCTTCCTCATTTACGGTTCGTCCCACATCTCTATAGTTCCTAATAAGGGTTGTCTGTAAATTTTATTTCACAAATGATACCTTTCATTTTCTATTTTACCTACCAACGTCTTTTTGAAATGAAGCAGAAATCATTGTCCAGGTCAAGTATTTCATATCGTCAAAATTTTTATCCAACATACCTGTGAACTCCTTTGCGCTCTATCAATAGTTGGAATAATCAGCAAATTGTAGCTTCAAATTGAACCTGTAAATTGTGACGAAAAAATTCTGTATTTCTGTTTAAAAAAAACGTTTTGGTGAAATAACTTTGCTGTCAAATGTTGTTGGGTCATTGCTGTGAATTGCTTTTCACTTTTATATCGACCGTAAAATTTGCTAAACATTGACTGTAAATCCATTTCTTCATGTCCGTATTACAGTTCTTGATATCACCAAATATAGAAAAATATAGTGATTTTTGTGTGTAAAAATTGAAAGGGATAAAACAGAGTTTATAATTTCACAAATCTCGCAATAACAGAATGACCGACAGTAAGCTGACAATGTATTTGATATTTGAAGGCTTTAATGAACAAAAATATCACACGATTATACCAAAACTTTAAATAAAATGACTGAAAAAAATATTGCGGTTGAAAAATTTAACAGATCATGCACATATTGCCCAAACTTTTTATAACTTTTGATACAAAAATATCCACTGTGACAGCTGATATGCTTCTAAGTCATTAACCCCTTTAGAAATCTACAAAGGATTCGGAAATAGTAATAATGACTCGTTGATCTATTGCACCCACACGCCTACATAAAAAAACACAAAGGAATTTGACACAAGTCATCTCAACTTAGATCGTCATCTCCATAAAATATACGTATAACAAAATGACAAGTAAACGACATGATACAAACAGAGATATTATGTTAACCATTGCATATATATATCAACAATTAAATATATTTTGAGTGTTACAGAAAGGAGTTGTAGTGGGTGCAGGTGAAATACTATTTATTTAGTATCGGGCCTTCCCCTACTATCAATAATACCCTCAATGAGAGAAGGGCGGATATTATCATATAGTTTACAGTCAAGAAAGTAATGCTTAGCGTTTTCGACTCCGGATTCACAGCGACACCAGTGGTTTACAGTAAGGTTCCCTTTATAAATAGTATAAACATAATACCAAAGTTATAAATAGTATAAACATAATACCAAAGTTATAAATAGTATAAACATAATACCAAAGTAATAATGCTCAAGACGATCGTTTCTGTAAAGGTATGAATTTAGTATACTACGTCCTCGGCGCAGTCTGGTATGGATAATATTTTTTGTCGATTTCTTAAGCTATAGTACCTCGGTGGCGAGTAACAGGGGTTATTTAACTTGCTTTTAAAAGAAGATAAACTTGGTGAATTTCTTACTTCAAGTGGGAGACTATTCCAAGCATCTATGGCGAATGGGAAATTTAAAAAAAAAAAATGTCAAGTATACATTAAAATTGTTGAATGTTTTGATTGTTTCGCAAGTTATACGTTTCATGTACTTGTAATGGTATAATATTACTTAAATAGTCTGGGGCAATTTTATTTCTTATTTTAAACATTTGACAAAATTTTCTCTTATCACGTAGAGATTTTAATACATCCCCCAACCTACTTTCAGAGATATATTGAGTTAAGAAAGGGGAAAATTTATTCAGTTCTGTTGCTATTCTGGCAGGCTTCATGTTGCAAAAACGTTCAAGTCCTGTAGGAATCTATATCCGTAATACACTTCACACACATATTCAAAATGTGGTCTGATCAATTATGTATATAATTTAATTAGAAGGTCACTGTTTAGAATGTATATCAATTTACGAAGAGCTGCTAATTGTTTGGTTACTTTTTCGACTTATTATAAGTATGTTCTGTCCACTTCCAATTTTCACTAAAAGTTACGCGTAGGTATGTGTGACTACGCTTTATTCGTGAACCACCAAAAGTAAATAAAATATTGGTCAAATCTTCATCTTTTTGCTCCAAATATAACTTTTTGTTTTTGAAACGTGCTTCGTAATTCGGTCAGGAGGTCTCAGTACTTTACGCTCGGTCTGTCAGTAATCTGGGCTCTTGACACAATCGGCGTATGTTAAATATATTTACTTTCAAAATTCAGGACGTCATTTGTTTTTGAAGGAGTACATGTATTATGTAAAATATATATTTTTCAAAGCTTTTATCAATACCTAAAGCAAATAAAGATATCAGGTCACTAAATAAAATTTTCCCAGTCTTTAATGTTACCATGAAATGAATGCTGACATTGCCAAAACCAAAACAATAAAACAGTGAAAACAAATGCATGCATTTGTTATTCTTAAAACCGGATGGTCTGTTTGGGATATATATGAGATAAAATATTACATAAAATGGGAATGTAATATTTTTTACCTACGACAGGTCATATTGCTTTAACAGGGGAATTGGGAAATGACTTACCTCCCTTCTTAAAAATTGACATATAATATTGACATGTTTTCCATTGTATTTGAAATCTACCCATTTTGTATTGATTTATTAAAATGATATGTAATGGCGGTGCAATCTCATAACATATAATTTTAACAATTGTGGCTAAAGTCATCTGGCCCAGAGCCCTTTTTCACATTTTTGTATTTGTATAATATCCAGTATATCTTCCTTTTGTATGGGACTATATCTGATAAAACGGATTCTGTACGACTATAAAACATTAGTAAAATCTTATCTCAACCATTTATATATCTGGCAAAACTGATGATTAAGTAGATTACATTTTTCTATATCATTAAAGGCTGTGTTGTTTTACGTAAACATTAGGGGTAAGTTTTGGGATGGTTCTAGACCTCTTAATGATGACCTAATAATGGACAAATAAGGTTTTGGATTACTTGTTTTCATTTCGTCCAAATTGTCAGTTAAGGTGCTAAAGTACATGACAAACAGAAACAAAATCAAGATACGACCACAGACAGTGACTCTCTTTCGCAATTCTTCCTTTCCGCCGAACTTTACCTTGTCATCAAGCCTGACCTTTTCCCCGATTTGACCTTTTAATCGAACTAGAAATATTTCCATGGAACATATGCGACGTGTGTGGCTTGCCAACATGAGATGCTGATTCCTTCCGGACACCTGTTTCTATCCCGTTTGGGATTCGCATCTAATTTGTCTTGTTCGAATGGACTTTATATTCGATTATGAATTCGGACTTTATCATTCGTAAGTTCAACAGGTATGTATGATACCACTTTTGTTTGTTAGAAAATGTATTTTACATATGAGAATGATGAAGTTGACAGAAACGATCGTCTTGGGCATTATGATATTTACACGTAAGTGACGTCATATGTATATTTCTTCTTCTACCCCAGGTGACATGCATTGACATATGTCATTCATTAGGTAAATATTATATGACGAAGCATCAGGTATATCGTAATAAGGGTCTACAGTGGAACCTTGCTATTAGGACCATCTAATTGACTTAAAGTGAACCGATTAGTGTGGTGGTCTATTAAGAGAGGCTCTGCACTTAATATATACTTATCAAAAGACTGAAAACTTATGGTTTGAAATGAGAGGTGGTTTCCTATGAGAGGTGGTCTTTGGGCGAGTTTCAATGGTATTTTAAAAATGTTTAAAGGGGCTTCAAAATTTTTTCTTCCTTTTTAGATCACAGAGTCGAATTTTGAAGTGACCTATTGCTTACCGTCTTCGTCCGTTGGCATCCGTCGTGCTTTAACTTTTTATTTTTTTAACTTTAACTATAACATTACAGAAGGGATTTCGATGAATATTCAGCGCCCGGCCCTGAAAAAGTGTTGTTATTTTCAGGCGGGTCTGATATCTATGATGGCTGCCACAGTGGCCATCTTGAATAAATTATTTTGAATTTAAACTCCAGTTCTACTGAAGAGATTTAAATGAAACATCACGGAAATGTTTAGTAATCTTTGGGGAAAAAGTGTTGGCATTTTTGGTTTCAATCTATATATATTCATAACACTATGTTTTATTCTAGTTTTTTATATTTACAGGTCCATAAAACTAGGAATTATTTTATTTCGTTTTATTTTTATTTAGAAGTAGAAATACTAAAAAATGTGACGGTATTTTCCTGAAAAACAGGTGGCCAGATGTCAAAAACAGGTGGCCAGATGTTTAGACGGGAAAAATAAAAATCGTCCTAAAATCAATGCGTCACGCGCACGTCATTAATTCTATATAAGCTAGTACAGTCTGAGTCTCGGTATTAGTTCATCATGGATAACTCATCCGACAACCTGAAGAGCGACACATGAGAATCATTCTTATTCGGAGGAAACATATTGTAGTAAGGCTATGCACCCCGATACATTCTGGTAGGACCCCTGCAACACCGACTACACAACACCAGGAACCGTCTAGCCCTGACCCTTCACTTCCAGTACCTGTACAATACGTACTAGCCCAGGAAGCATTAGCCAATCTTCGACAGCATAAGGCCGAGATAAATCGACTGATGATAGAAAAAGAAAGAGATGTTCGTCGTTGGCGACGTCTACTCGACAGAAATTAGAGTCTCTCTCTTATTCAGCTTTTCGGGGCAATCATCGGCCCTTTTAAGGGCCACCCAACTTATTCGAAAAGAAACCTTAACTAAAAGTATGTAGGTTTTATGTATGTTGTGTTATTCTGTAGAGGTGAGTTTGAAAATAGTGTAGTGACTAAACACTACTTTGCAGTGTTTACCGTATGAAACATGTACACAGAGTAAATTTCAATATCAATAATATAATTAGGGAACTATCAACGATAATAAGGTTTTCATTACTTACAACTTAATTATGATATCAGGGGAATACCCTATCAGCTAATCAACGTTCATTCACTCTGGACCTCAAGACTAGGTAAAACTCATCTCCTGTTAGCAACTCTCGGCAACTCTCGTAAACTCACGCCGACTGTGCGACACCTACTACTGATTTTACTCCAACCTGGGAAAACCCCAAAGTTTCGGTTCTAAAAATAGATTCACTCTCAGCCCAAAACTGGAAAAACACAACTTCTATATGAGATATGAATTATTTTGTTATAACAAGATATTATGTCGTTATAACAAAATAGTATGGCGTAATAACAAGATATTATGTCGTAATAACAAGATATTAAGTGCTTATAACAATATATAAATTATCTTGTTATAACTAGATATTATGTTATTATAACAAGATATTATGTCGTAATAACAAGATATGTCGTTAAAACGACATATGAATTATCTTGTTATAACAAGATATTATGTCGTGATAACAAGATATTATCTTGTTATAACGAGATATGAATTAACTTGTTATAACAAGGTATTATGTTGTTATAACGAGATATGAAATATACGGAATCGTATTAGGACCACAAGTTGTCTTGTAATTGTTAGTTGTTAAGGTTTCATTTGCATTGCTTTTCACATCGTGGTTCTTAATAAGGCATAACATTGCATTACTATCTGTATGTTACAAGACATTATTCTTGTCACGTTTTATCATTATTGTTCAATATTGTTACTGTCGCAAACTTAATAAATACGTTTTATTAAATTTAATAAGATTAAGAGTATGTTATGTAAAAAAAACTTTGTTTTAAATTGTCCTTATCAATCTATTCTCTCACCGCTACCGTTTTCTGATATATCGCAATCCACGAAGGGGTCACGTGGATGTGACCTCTTGTAAGTTTATTATGTTCGACCAATGGAAATGCGACTTACAAAATTATATGACAAAGAGATGTATTTTATTTTATAAAAAGGAAACCGTCAGTCCGCAAAAATCCATTGGAATATATTTGGTGATTCGAATCTATCCAACGTTATGAAAATAATTTTGTACTTTCGGATTTTGTGTTGTTTAAAATGTTAAAAAATATTTACATCTCTTTGCCATTAGATCGCAAGATTGTGTAAGTCGCATTTTCTGTTTTTCATGGGTCGAAAATGACTAATTTACGAGGTCATCCGCGCGTGACCCCATAGCGGATTGCGTTAGATCCTTTACGCGACATATCAGAAAAGAACAGCGATTAGAGATCGGTATATAATTAGATTGGTCCGTTATAAGACATTTTTTATTATTTTTCCAAATAATTGTATCATATTTCTAATATTAACGTCACGAGCTCTATCAATAGAACACCTTACACTGGGGTCTGGAGTCGCGAGCTCTATCAATGGAACACCTTAAACTGGGGTCTAGAATTACGAGCTCTATCAATAGAACACCTTAAACTGGGGTCTAGAATTACGAGCTCTTTCAATAGAACACCTTACACTGGGGTCTGGAGTCGCGAGCTCTATCAATGAACACATTAAACTGGGGTCTGGGGGTCTGGGGGTCTGGAGTCGCGAGCTCTATCAATATAACACCTTAAACTGTGGTCTGGTGTCATCAGCTCTATCAATAGAACACCATTAAACTGGTGTCTGGTAGATAAGAAAAATAAGTAAAACTTCGTAGACACGAGAAGGTTTAAATGCCTTACGTGTGATGATTAAGGAAGTGAGGTTTGAATTACATCACTGTTACAACGATGTAATGTTGAAAAAGTAAAAAAGAACATCAATGGTATCGGTTCTGAAATAAAATAATTCAATTGATTATTTTTGGTATTCAAACTGTATAATCTACTTACAATTTGTATATACAAATAATCAACTCGCCAAGTTTTCTTTTATATTATAAAATATCAATTTTTAAATCGTGTTGTATTTCCTTTCATCATTTCTGTAGCTCCTAATAAAGATTGCCTGTGTTATTTCACAAATGATACCTTTGATTTTCCTTCCAACGATTTTTAGAAAGAAAGCGGAAATCATTGTCGCGACTGTTTAGATATTTCCAGGTCAGGTATTTAATATCGTCAACAATTTTCTACAACATACCTGTGAGCTCCTTTTCATGTTCGTATTACACAATATGATATCATAAAATATAGATTCTTTTTGTGTGTGAAAATTGGAAAAAAAAGTTTGTAATTTCACTAACGTGACAAAAAAAAAAAAAAAAAAAAAAAACGGCGGACTGTAAGGTACGTAGAAATAAAGGATTTATAGAAATGTGATATGAATAGAAATAATAGATTTTGATATACAAAAAATGTCAAATGTTTATAAATACAAGATGAATAGAAATCTTCGATTATTAGTTTTTTCAATGTTGAACGATACATTCTTTCATCTTTAATGGTGGTGGAAAGAAACCTTTTACAATATACACGGGAGGAGATCACCACGAATGTAAACTGACATCGATGAGTGGTAAAATTATATATATATAATATTATATATTATATATTATATATATATATATATATACGATGAACATAAATATTGGTTGAAAAGAAATTTTCGATGTATTTCTCTTCCTCATTTACGGTTCGTCCCACATCTCTATAGTTCCTAATAAGTTGTCTAATAAATGATACCTTTACATTTTCTATTTTACCTATCCAACGTCTATTTTGAAATGAAAAGCAGAAATTATTGTCCAGGTCAAGTATTTCCATATCGTCAAAATTTTTATCCAACAATACCTGGGAACTCACTTTGCGCTCTATCAATAGTTTGGATATAATCTGCAAATTGTGCTTCAAAATTGAACTGTAAATTGTGAAGAAAAATTCTTTATTTCTGTTTAAAAAAAAACGTTTTGGTGAAATAACTTTGCTGTCTAATGTTGTTGGGTCATTGCTATGAATTGCTTTTCACTTTTATATCGACCGTAAAATTTGGTAAACATTGTCTGTAAATCCATTTCTTCATGTCCGTATTACAGTTCTTGATATCACCAAATATAGAAAAATATAGTGATGTCTGTAAAATTGAAAGGGATTTATTTCACAAATGATACCTTTCATTTTCTATTATTCACCTTACCAAAAACGACTTTTTGAAATGATCAGCAGAAACTTTTTATACTTTTTATTGTCCAGGTCAAGTATTTCATATCGTCAAAATTTTATCCAACATACCTTGTTTGAACTCCTTCTCAACTTAGCGCTCTATCAATAGTTAACAAAAATGGAATAATCAGCATATTGTAGCTTTCAAATATTGAACCTTGTAAATTGTGAGTGTTACGAAAAAAAGTTCTGTATTTCTGTTTAAAAAAAAACGTTTTGGTGAAATAACTTTGGTTTTTGCTGTCTAATGTTGTTTTTTTTTTTTTTTTTTTTTTTTCTTTTATTTGGGTCATTGCTATGAATTGCTTTTCACTTTTATATCGACCTGTAAAATTTTTTGGTAAACATTGTTTTGGTTTTTGTGTTGCTGTAAATTTCCATTTCTTCATGTCCGTTGCTTTTTTATTACAGTTCTTTTTTTTGATATCACCAAATATAGAAAAATATAGTGATTTTTTTGTGTAAAAATTGAATTTTTGGGATAATTTGTTGTTTCTTTGGTTTTTACAGATTTTATAATTTCACAAATCTCGCAATAACACAATGTTTTTTGTTGTTTTTTTCTTTTGTTTTTTGTTTCTTTTTGACAGTAAGTTGTGCTGACAATGTATTGATATTTTGAAGGCTTTAATGAACAATAATATCACACGGATTATCATACCAAAACTTTAATTTTCTAAAATGACTGAAAAAATATTGCGGTTGATTTTTTTGTTTGGGTGGTGTTTTTGTCTTTTTTTTTTTGTTTTTTAAAATTTATGTTTTGTTTGGTTTGTGTGCTTTTGTTTTTTTTCTTGTTTTTTTTGTTGTTTGTTTTTTGTTTTTTTTTTTTTGGTTTTTTTTCGTTGTTTACAGTTTGTGTTATCATGGCACATATTGTGTCCCAAACTTTTTTTTTGTTGTTTTTGCTTTTGTGTTTTTTTTTTAAACTTTTTATACAAAAATATCCACTGTGACAGCTGTTATGCTTGTAAAGTCATTTGTTTGTTTTTGTTGACCTTTAGAAATCTACAAAGGATTCGGTGTGTTTTGTGTGTGTTTGTGTTTTTGTCTTTTTTTTGAATTAGTAATAATGACTCGTTGAGGGTTTTTGTTTTTTTTTGTTATCTATTGCATACCCACACGCCTACATAAAAAAACATGGTTACAAAGGTTGTTTATTTTGACACAAGTCATCTCAACTTAGAGTTTTTTTTGTTGTCTTTTATCGTCATCTCCATTAAAATATACGTATAACAAAATGTTTGTTTCAAGTTTGTTGTTGCGACTGATACAGAGATATTATGGTGTTAACCAATTTTTTGCTTTTGTGTTTTGTCTTGTGTTTTGTTGGTTTTTTTGTTGTTGGGTTCTTTTTGTTTAGTGTTTTGGTCTTTTTCTTTTTCGATTATTGCTTGTTGTTTTTTTTTGTTTTTGCTCTTTGATTGTTTATTGTTTGGGTTTTGTTGTTTTTTTTGTGTTTGTTTGTTTTGTTTTTTTATTGTTGTTCATTTTTGTGTTTGTTGTTTTGTGATTGTTTTTTTGAGTTTTGTGTTTTGCAATTTGTGTTTTTTTTTCATCTCTGTTTTTATTGTTTTGTTTTTATTTGTTTTTTTTTTTTGTTTTTGTTTTTTGGTTTGTTGTTTTTTGTTTTGCTGTTATATATATATCAACAATTAAATATACTTTGAGTGTTACAGAAAGGAGTTGTAGTGGGTGCAGGTGAAATACAAAGAGGGAGGGAGTGTTTTGATTGTAAGGAACGGGGGTTGTGCACTGGGTAATGTGATTGGTATAGACGAATCTGATAATGGTATGATAACCATACAGATATTCAAAATCGGTCACTCTTTTTATTGTAAGAATGAACCGATTTGAATATATTTTGGTTACTTTCGATACTTAAAGATGGACTGCCCCGAATAATGTATTGTTTTTGTGTATTTTTTTTGCGTGTTTTTGTTTTGTTTGTTTTCTCTTAGTATCTTGGGCCTTCCCACTACTATCAATAATACCCTCAATGAGAGAAGGGCGGATATTGATCATATAGTTTACAGTCAAGAAAAGTTAATGCTTAGCGTTTTTCGACTCCGGATCGGGCCTTCCCCTACTCACAGCGACACCAAGAAAGTGCTTTGCGTTTACAGTAAGGTTTACCCTTTATAAATAGTATAAAACATAATACCCAAGTTATAAATAGTTATAAACATAATACCAAAGTAATAATGCTCAAGACGATCGTTTCTGTATAAAGGTCTGAATTTAGTATATCTACGTCCTCGGCGCAGTCTGGTATGGATAATATTTTTTGTCGATTTCTTAAGCTATAGTACCTCGGTGGCGAGTAGCAGGGGTTATTTAACTTGCTTTTAAAAGAAGATAAACACTTGGTGAATTTCTTACTTCAAGTGGGAGACTATTCCAAAGCATCTATGGCGAATGGGAAATTTAAAAAAAAAAATGTCATAGTATAACATTAAAAATTGTTGAATGTTTTGATTGTTTCGCAAGTTATACGTTTCATGTACTTGTAATGGTATAATATTACTTAAATAGTCTGGGGCAATTTTATTTCTTATTTTAAACATTTGACAAAATTTTCTCTTATCACGTAGAGATTTTAATACATCCCAACCTACTTCAGAATATATTGAGTTAAGAAAGGAAAATTTATTCAGTTCTGTTGCTATTCTGGCAGCTTCATGTTGCAAACGTTCAAGTCTGTAGGAATCTATATCCGTAATACACTTCACACACATATTCAAAATGTGGTCTGATCAATTATGTATATAATTTAATTAGAAGGTCACTGTTTAGAATGTATATCAATTTACGAAGAGCTGCTAATTGTTTGGTTACTTTTTCGACTTATTATAAGTATGTTCTGTCCACTTCCCATTTTCACTAAAAGTTACACGTAGGTATGTGTGACTACGCTTTATTCGTGAACCACCAAAAGTAAATGAAATATTGGTCAAATATTCATGTTTTTGCTCCAAATATAACTTTTTGTTTTTGAAACGTGCTTCGTAATTCGGTCAGGAGGTCTCAGTACTTTACGCTCGGTCTGTCAGCAATCTGGGCTCTTGACACAATCGGCGTATGTTAAATATATTTACTTTCAAAATTCAGGACGTCATTTGTTTTTGAAGGAGTACATGTATTATGTGAAATATATATTTTTCAAAGCTTTTATCAATACCTAAAGCAAATAAAGATATCAGGTCACTAAATAAAATTTTCCCAGTCTTTAATGTTACCATGAAATGAATGCTGACATTGCCAAAACCAAAACAATAAAACAGTGAAAACAAATGCATGCATTTGTTATTCTTAAAACCGGATGGTCTGTTTGGGATATATATGAGATAAAATATTACATAAAATGGGAATGTAATATTTTTTACCTACGACAGGTCATATTGCTTTAACAGGGGAATTGGGAATGACTTACCTCCCTTCTTAAAAATTGGAATAATATTGACATGTTTCCATTGTATTTGAAATCTACCCATTTGTATTGATTTATTAAAATGATATGTAATGGCGGTGCAATCTCATAACATATAATTTTAACAACTTGTGGCTAAAGTCATCTGGCCCAGAGCCCTTTTTCACATTTTGTATTTGTATAATATCCAGTATATCTTCCTTTTGTATGACTATATCTGATAAAACGGATTCTGTACGACTATAAAACATTAGTAAAATCTTATCTCAACCATTTATATATCTGGCAAAACTGATGATTAAGTAGATTACATTTTTCTATATCATTAAAGGCTGTGTTGTTTTACGTAAACATTAGGGGTAAGTTTTGGGATGGTTCTAGACCTCTTAATGATGACCTAATAATGGACAAATAAGGTTTTGGATTACTTGTTTTCATTTCGTCCAAATTGTCAGTCAAGGTGCTAAAGTAGTTTTCTTTCAGAACCTTTTTTCATGTTGTTAAGTTTATTACGTTGGTTTCATATTTTATTTTATCAGTTAGTCTTTTTGACTTATTATATAAACTTCTAAGACGATCGTTTATTCTGATTTGGTTTTTTTTTATTGTCGAGTTAAACCAAGGCTGTGGAATGTGATTTCTAACTAACTCTGATAATTTATTATCAAAAGTCATGCAAATGTCGTCTATACTCGATTGATCCAGAAGTAAGGGTCATTGAGTATTTACTATATATTCTCTGAGCATGTCAAAGTTAGCCTGGATATACAACCAGATTCTTTTGCGGTAAGATTTCGGAATATGGGATTATAGTCTAAGTACACTGTAAGTAGCACTATGATCGCTTAAAGTGTGGTCAATATCTATAACCCCACTCTCTGTGCTGTCGAATCCGCCTGAAACAAGTGTCTTTAGTTTGAGATTTAAATGTAGTTCACCGCATTAGCAAGGTGAAGGGAAAATTAAGATATGTTACTTTAGATACCAGTGACACTACGAAAATTACATGACAAACAGAAACAAAATCAAGATACGACCACAGACAGTGACTCTCTTTCGCAATTCTTCCTTTCCGCCGAACTTTACCTTGTCATCAAGCTTGACCTTTTCCCCGAATTTGACCTTTTAATCGAACTAGAAATATTTCCATGGAACATATGCGACATGTGTGGCTTGCCAACATGAGATGCTGATTCCTTCCGGACACCTGTTTCTATCCCGTTTGGGATTCGCAATTGTTCTTCCTGTTGAGATCATTTACACATCTAATTTGTCTTGTTCGAATGGACTTTATATTCGATTATCAATTCGGACTTTATCATTCGTAAGTTCAACAGGTATGTATGATACCACTTTTGTTTGTTAGAAAATGTATTTTACATATGAGAATGATGAAGTTGACAGAAACGATCGTCTTGGGCATTATGATTTTGGTATTATGATATTTACACGTAAGTGACGTCATATGTATATTTCTTCTTCTACCCCAGGTGACATGCATTGACATATGTCATTCATTAGGTAAATATTATATGACGAAGCATCAGGTATATCGTAATAAGGGTCTACAGTGGAACCTTGCTATTAGGACCATCTAATTGACTTAAAGTGAACCGATTAGTGTGGTGGTCTATTAAGAGAGGCTCTGCACTTAATATATACTTATCAAAAGACTGAAAACTTATGGTTTGAAATGAGAGGTGGTTTCCTATGAGAGGTGGTCTTTGGGCGAGTTTCAATGGTATTTTAAAAATGTTTAAAGGGGCTTCAAAATTTTTCTACCTTTTTAGATCACAGAGTCGAATTTTGAAGTGACCTATTGCTTACCGTCTTCGTCCGTTGGCATCCGTCGTGCTTTAACTTTTTATTTTTTTAACTTTAACTATAACACTACAGAAGGGATTTCGATGAATATTCAGCGCCCGGCCCTGAAAAAGTGTTGTTATTTTCAGGTCGGTCTGATATCTATGATGGCTGCCACAGTGGCCATCTTGAATAAATTATTTTGAATTTAAACTCCAGTTCTACTGAAGAGATTTAAATGAAACATCACGGAAATGTTTAGTAATCTTTGGGGAAAAAGTGTTGGCATTTTTGGTTTCAATCTATATATTTATAACACTATGTTTTATTCTAGTTTTTTTTATATTTACAGGTCCATAAAACTAGGAATTATTTTATTTCGTTTTATTTTCATTTAGAAGTAGAAATACTAATAAATGTGACAGTATTTTCCTGAAAAACAGGTGGCCAGATGTCAAAAACAGGTGGCCAGATGTTTAGACGGGAAAAATAAAAATCGTCCTAAAAATCAATGCGTCACGCGCACGTCATTAATTCTATATAAGCTAGTACAGTCTGAGTCTCGGTATTAGTTTCATCATGGATAACTCATCCGACAACCTGAAGAGCGACACATGAGAATCATTCTTATTCGGAGGAAACATATTGTAGTAAGGCTATGCACCCCGATACATTCTGGTAGGACCCCTGTAACACCGACTACACAACACCAGGAACCACCTAGACCTGACCCTTCACTTCCAGTACCTGTACAATACGTACTAGCCCAGGAAGCATTAGCCAATCTTCGACAGCATAAGGCCGAGATAAATCGACTGATGATAGAAAAAGAAAGAGATGTTCGTCGTTGGCGACGTCTACTCGACAGAAATTAGAGTCTCTCTCTTATTCAGCTTTTCGGGGCAATTATCGGCCCTTTTAAGGGCCACCCAACTTATTCGAAAAGAAACCTTAACTAAACGTATGTAGGTTTTATGTATGTTGTGTTATTCTGTAGAGGTGAGTTTGAAAATAGTGTAGTGACTAAACACTACTTTGCAGTGTTTTACCGTATGAAACATGTACACAGAGTAAATTTCAATATCAATAATATAATTAGGGAACTATCAACGATAATAAGGTTTTCATTACTTACAACTTAATTATGATATCAGGGGAATACCCTATCAGCTAATCAACGTTCATTCACTCTGGACCTCAAGACTAGGTAAAACTCATCTCCTGTTAGCAACTCTCGTAAACTCACGCCGACTGTGCGACACCTACTACTGATTTTACTCCAACCTGGGAAAACCCCAAAGTTTCGGTTCTAAAAATAGATTCACTCTCAGCCCAAAACTGGAAAAACACAACTTCTATATGAGATATGAATTATTTTGTTATAACAAGATATTATGTCGTTATAACAAAATAGTATGGCGTAATAACAAGATATTATGTCGTAATAACAAGATATTAAGTGCTTATAAACAATATATAAATTATCTTGTTATAACTAGATATTATGTTATTATAACAAGATATTATGTCGTAATAACAAGATATGTCGTTATAACGACATATGAATTATCTTGTTATAACAAGATATTATGTCGTGATAACAAGATATTATCAAGATATTATCTTGTTATAACGAGATATGAATTAACTTGTTATAACAAGGTATTATGTTGTTATAACGAAATATGAAATATACGGAATCGTATTAGGACCACAAGTTGTCTTATAATTGTTAGTTGTTAAGGTTTCATTTGCATTGCTTTTCACATCGTGGTTCTTAATAAGGCATAACATTGCATTACTATCTGTATGTTACAAGACATTATTCTTGTCACGTTTTATCATTATTGTTCAATATTGTTACTGTCGCAAACTTAATAAATACGTTTTATTAAATTTAATAAGATTAAGAGTATGTTATGTAAAAAAAAACTTTGTTTTAAATGTCCTTATCAATCTAATCTCTCACCGCTACCGTTTTCTGATGTATCGCAATCCACGAAGGGGTCACGTGGATGTGACCTCTCATATGTTTATTATGTTCGACCAATGGAAATGCGACTTACAAAATTATATGACAAAGAGATGTATTTTATTTTATAAAAAGGAAACCGTCAGTCTGCAAAAATCCATCGGAATATATTTGGTGATTCGAATCTATCCAACGTTATAAAAACTAATTTTGTACTTCGGATTTTTGTTGTTTAAAATGTTAAAAAATATTTACATCTCTTTGCCGATTAGATCGCAAGATTTGTGTAAGTCGCATTTTCTGTTTTTCATGGGTCGAAAATGACTAATTTACGAGGTCATCCGCGCGTGACCCCATAGCGGATTGCGTTAGATCCTTTACGCGACATATCAGAAAACAAGAGCGATTAGAGATCGGTATATAAGTAGATTGGTCCATTATAAGACATTTTTTATTATTTTTCCAAATAATTGTGTCATATTTCTAATATTAACGCACAAACTTGTTTTTAATTTTTGGGCTCCCAGACAGTTCATTCTCGCCATTATTCTGTACACTAGACATGGAAGGAATGGGATAAATAAGGCGATAACTTTTGATTCGGGAGGGGGAGCTGGCAGAATTTTAAAATTAATATTCTGGCCTTGAAAACATTGAAAAGAAATAGTCTGTCCTTTATTAGCAAGTTGATAAATAATCTGACCTTAACCGGTACTGAAGTTGTGATGAAAAGCATTTTTAAAAAAGTTTCGGCTCGCTTCGCTCGCTGTATTTCTTACTACAAGTCTGGCTACGCTCATTTTTCTTGATTAATACATAAAGACATTTCTATATAATTGAGATAAAAGAAGTTTTGTTCCTGACTTAATCAGTCCACCACGAGGAGGGAGAAAAAACGCCGACAAAACCAAACCCCCACCCCAAAAATTTGACTTATACAAATAATCAGTCTTTCCGTTTAATGAATTTGAGATAAAATCAGTTCCTAATTAAATGTCTGGAACCTAGATAATGAACTTTAAACTCTCTGGACTTGTGAAATTTAACATTTCCTAGAGGTACTATCATATGGAAAACTGATTTGTTTCTTGGGGGGGTGGCAGTTACAAAATGCATCATTGGGCTTCCAAATCGGAAACATTCCAGCTTTTATCTGGAGAACATACTCTAGAATCCTCTAGCCGGAGTTGAATTTCACTTCACTTTGGATGTTTGATTCGTCTGTCAGAGGGATGGAATGTGTTTCCCGAAGCAGTTTTAGTTTAGATGGATAATCAGTTTGACATATTACATAGATGCCCCCTCCCCTCTCCCCAACTTTTTCACATACATTTTTTTAACATTATCAACAAGTCTGGAATCCAGGAAAATGCTTCCCGGTGCTTTCAAAAGTAAAATGCGAATATATTCTACATTTGCACCCTATCCAACTTTAAATCATAAGTCTGCCTTTGGTGAGGTACGCATTATATAACATTCTTAAAAAATAAAATTTTATATATCCAGCCTCAAACCCACTCACCCCTCTTGATAAAATGTTTAATATGTTTATTGCATAATTAAAAGGTATATGAAAATATTTTTTACCGGGGAAAACATTTTCAGAAAAACAAATTTGACTCCCCCATTTGATTTGCTTTCTTCGCCAATGTTTTAGATAGGTAAGACAGGCGTAATTTTGTGTCTTGAAGCTGATAAAATGCCTGTTCAGGATTCCAAATTTCTGAAATTTTCTGAAAGATGCGACAGTGTGTCACCTTTTCCGTGTCGAAATCTTGCCTCACTAATCCAATATGCAGTGCCGTATGTATTGTAGATATATATCGGTTTCAATAGTATAAATATTTTTTATGTTACACCCTCAACTCCCCTATGACATTTTTTTTATCCGCCACTGTAATATATACAAAATTGCCAGCGAATTACAATGGTCTATTTAACCCTTTCAACCCTATAAACCATAAACAATAGTCTTTTAAGACAGCATTAAAATATATAGAAATAAATGAGGTTGTGATATTACACAACAATTTGTTGCAATTTTCTCAAAACAATGCCTTAAAAAAGGAGTATTTCGTGAAAAGTTAGAAGTGGTTTATTTTTCATTAAATATAGCTTCTTTAAATAAAGGTTGTGTTAATTATAATATTGAATAAAAATTATACAATATAACATGATTAGTGTCTTGTAACACAATTATTACCAGATAATAACGCGATGTTATGCCTTATTAAGAACAGCGATGTGAAAAATAATTCAAACTAACAAATACAAGACAACCCGTGGCCCAAATATGCTTCCGTAATTTCGACTTAGTATCTTGTTATAACAAGATAATTCATATCTCGCTATAATACCATAATATCTTGTTATTACGACATAATATCTTGTTATAACGACATAATATCATGCTATAACAAAATAATACATATCTCGTAATAGGACATATTAAGTCGTTTTAACAAGATTTATGTCGTCATTACGACATTTTTTTATTACTACACGTGGCACGTATCGGCTTCCATAGTTATTTAAACCCTCGAAACTACATAAATGTGATTGTCACCATGTCGATTTTATTGTATATTATTACTAAAAATCACACACACACACACACACACACACACACACACACACACACAAACACACACACACACACACACAGAGATATATATGTCTGTCTGTCTGTCTGTCTGTCTCTCTCTCTCTCTCTCTCTCTCTCTCTGTGTTTTGGATCTTTTTTTGAAAATAATAACTTTGGTATTAAATTTATAATATTTTAGATTCATAACTTTAGTATATCCCTGTTCTTTATGCCTGTATGTTACCGTGGAAACAATGAAATACAGCTAGAATAACCCGATCAAAAATCATAACAGTTCGACCTGGCAATACTTGACCTGAAGTTAAATTTGAAAACAATAAGACGTTTCCGAGATCCAGAACGGTTCGGAAAATACATCGCACTGATCATGCGACTTTGAAAAAAATTAGGGCAATTTTTAAATACGAAGTAAACCATGGTAGGTAGATGAATAAAAAAAATAAATAAAAATGCAAGTGATGATGTGTGGTATCGTGTTATAAATCGGATTCCAGGAAGAAATATAAGCCGGATAAATATCCTTGGATGGATGACTTCCCAATACAAATATGAACATATACCTGAAGCAAATTCAGTTCTATTATACAACGCCATTGACACTGATAGTGACTCTGAGTCAAACCAGGAGTATAACCCAGCCAAACACTCTAAGATATAGGACAAATTTATGAGTTAAAATATTAATTGTAGGAACTTTTGTATCAATCTGAACCTTATCATTTCATAAGCTGATACGAGGACTGTAGGTATCCGCCTTTTTGTCCATAATATGCTTTAAATTTTGTCACGTGGTGATGAATGTCACACGACAGAGAGGTCTATCGATGGATCTCGATAACGACGTATCGTCATACGAGTGACACTAATTTAAAATTCAAATCAGGTACGCGCGTACCGCGAAACATTTTGTATTCATGTTTTACTCCACATAAACAACATAGATTTAGAAGGTTATTTAACCCTTTCAACCCTACATACAAACCATCACATATGCTTCTATCCGTATCATCAGACTGCACGCGATTGTTGTTGCGGATGGATTCAACCCGAACTGTAATAAATAGATGGTATGCTCTTTTGCGTTGTTAGACAAGTTTATTATGGTTGTAAGGTTTAAAAAGTTACCTGTCATAAACATCTATTTAAAAACAATTACCTTAAATGACCTGGGTACAAAATATATACTTGGCAAATAATACTTACAAAATAATACTTGGCATAATACTTATACATGGTTATAAACTTTGCGAAGACAAACGATATCATTTTGTACACAATCTGCACATGAATGCAATTAATATACTCTGTTGTGTTGAGCAAAGCCAAAGCTCAAAATAGCATGGAATAAACAATGTGTATATACTGAACTGAATAGATAATGGTCACAAATGAACAAAATCCGGAAATTAGATCATCCAGAATTGGCAGAGAACATATCAGAAACAATATGATAAAATCATTTATTGATACCTGTTCCTCGTGACTTAAATGGCGTTTACTACGAGTATGATGAATCTAGAAATATTGTGTAACTGCTCTGATGATCATTTACTTTGTTAATTTTGATTTCGGAATCCCAGAATTATTATGTTTACCTGCAGCCATGATTATGATTACACCTGAGGTGTATAGCAATAAAGTAAAGTTTTGATATGTCAGGTTTTTGTAAAGTAAATTCACTTTCTGGTTGTCAAATCGAACACTCAACTAATATAATAGCTTGTAACACAGGACTACATATGGAAATTCAGGTTTCGTTTTCTACCCGATGTTATTAGCGGTCAGAAGCAGTGACACAAAACATCGTTGAATTTAATTTATGATAAGCCAATTGTTTTAACATTGGTAAAAGTCGAGTTATTTTAAATAACGTATTGTGCAACTTGGTTCAGCCATCGTGAGGGTGCAGATGGAGGGAGTGAAAAGATGTTATTTCAGAATGTACTTTGTCTGACATTCATCATGGTAAGTTTGTAGATTTGTCCTAAGTTTGCGTTGATTTGTTCTTGTTCTCGTTTTCATTTACTCTAAGTCTTATTCCTTATTTTGTCATTACATAGGATAATCTTAAATAATCTTAAATTAGGCAGATAATGTCACTACTGATTTTGTATTCAAACGTCAATTTAAAAAGAAAGAGTATGTAACATTTAACATTTCTTACGACCATAAGTTTATAATCGTTCAGTTACCAACGAGCAATTGACCTGATCATTTTACAATTTGATTTTCCCTTTTCTGTGAGATTTATTTTTTAACATGAATTGTCAATTTAGTAAATTCTAGATTCTCTTATGACTACTCTTTGATTTATCTTTCAGAAATTTAATATTATTGCGGAAACAAAATCATTACAAATCAAGGCGGCATTTCATCAACATCCTACTCTAGTAATAAACCTTAAAACAGTCTCATTAAAACACTGCTAATTCATCAATTCAGTATATAGGTTTTCCTAATAATTTTTTCATCCGTAGAAACATACAAATACCTACTCAGTTAGAGCTATTCTATGATCGTATTGATTTTGTTCACATAATTATAAGGTCTCTGAGTTCGTTTGTAGTGCAATACTACTCTTACCCTCATGCCAGATTTTAAAATACATCTGTTAAAACATTCTTTACAAATTCAGCGAAGGGTGGAGTTTTGTGAGCCCTATCTTGACGTGGACGAATTTAAAATGTAGGCGATAAAGCATAACATTGAAGTACACAAACAAGAGTAATTGTTCCTACTTTTCGACATACATGAGAAAGTATCCAATAAAGGAATCAATAAAGTTTCCCGTGCAATTTGTCATAACGGAAAAGTTAGTGGACTTGTAAGTATGATGATCAAACGGTTACTCCGCCCTGTCGTGTTATTTGACTCAGGCAATATTTATGGCGAACTTGATGGTAAAGTATGTCAAAGTCAAGTAGTCAAATGTTACCAATCGTCATAATGGCTGCCAAGCTAGCATAGCTACCAAGTTATGCATTTATACAATTTTAAAAGCTACATTGTTTCAGATTCTTTTGTCTTTAACTAACTTCAGAGAGAGTGAGAGCGCAGTTGCTTGAATCATCAATTTAGTAAAGAAATAGAAAATGAAGATAATCTTAGAACACTTTTTATATTAAGTATTTTCAAATATTACTTTTATAAATATTTTTTTTTTCAGTTTAATTCTGTTTCAATATACTAACAATGCATATGTATTTTTGTGTATCATGGGTGTAATTTCAGTAAAAAAAAATCAAAATTCGAAAATTTGTAATGTGAACTGCAAATAAGATATTTTTATTAAGCGCATATATGAATTACATATGCACTTTAATGTAAAGTCGACCTGCAATGATTTGAAACTATTGGCATTGAAGATAACACTGTCTTACATTTTGTGACGTAGGTAATCTAGATATGTTTCAGCTACATACTAATATTACTTTACTAAACTTACCTGATGTAATTTTATGATAAAGACAAGTGCATTGCATGCTACCGTGTATTCTGAATTACCTATATTTCCGGAGTAAAGTGGATTGAATTGAATGATCGTTGGTTATCACTACAGATAAAAGAGCTGTGTAAGATTGATGAAATAGTGTAGTGTGCGTCATAGCAGCTATAAGAAATGGTGTAGTATGCGTCATAGCAGCTATAAAAAATGGTGTAGTATGCGTCATAGCAGCTATAATAAATGGTGTAGTATGCGTCATAGCAGCTATAAGAAATGGTGTAGTGTGCGTCATAGCAGCTATAAGAAATGGTGTAGTATGCGTCATAACAGCTATAAGAAATGGTGTAGTGTGCGTCATAGCAGCTATAAGAAATGGTGTAGTATGCGTCATAGCAGCTATAATAAATGGTGTAGTATGCGTCATAGCAGAGATAAGAAATGGTGTAGCAATCATCATAGCAGTTATAAGAAATGGCGTAGTATTCGTCATAGCAGATGTAAGAAATGGTCTGTTATTCGTCATGGTAGATATAAGAAATGGTCTGTTATTCGTCATAGCAGATATAAGAAATGATGTAATATTCGTCATAGCAGATATAAGAAATGATGTAATATTCGTCCTAGCAATTATAAGAAATAGTGTAATATTCGTCCTAGCAATTATAAGAAATGGTCTGTTAACCGTCATATGAGATATAAGAAATGGTCTGTTATTCGTCATAGCAGATGTAAAAAATGATCTGGTATTCATCATATGAAATATAAGAAATGGTCTGTTATTCGTCATAGCAGGTATTAGAAATGGTGTAGTATTCGTCATAGCAGCTATAAGAAATGACCGGTTATTCGTCATAGCAGGTATGAGAAATGATCGGTTATTCGTCATAGCAGGTATAAGAAATGATCGGTTATTCGTCATAGCAGGTATAAGAAATGATCGGTTATTCGTCATAGCAGCTATAAGAAATGATCGGTTATTCGTCATAGCAGGTATAAGAAATAACGGTTATTTGTCATAGCAGCTATAAGAAATGATCGGTTATTCGTCATAGCAGCTATAAGAAATGATCGGTTATTCGTCATAGCAGGTATAAGAAATGATCGATTATTCGTCATAGCAGGTATAAGGAATGATCAGTTATTCGCCATAGCAGCTATAAGAAATGATCGGTTATTTGTCATAGCAGCTATAAAAATGGTGTAGTATTCGTCATAGCAGGTATAAGAAATGATCGGTTATTCGTCACAGCAGCTATAAAAAATGATCGGTTATTCGTCATAGCAGGTATAAGAAATGGTGTTATATTCGTCATAGCAGCTATAAGAAATGGTCGGTTATTCGTCATAGCAGCTATAAGAAATGATCGGTTATTCGTCATAGCAGGTATAAGAAATGGTGTAGTATTCGTCATAGCAGGTATAAGAAATGATCGGTTATTCGTCATAACAGATATAAGAAATGGTGCAGTATTCGTCAGGGAAATTTTCAGAAGTGGTCTGGTATTCGTCAAGGAAGATTTAAGAAGTGGTCTGGTATTCCTGCAAGATTTAAGAAATATTTTGGCATTCGCCATGCCTGATTTAAGAAGTGGTCTGGTATTCGTCATGCCAGATTTAAGAAGTGGTCTGGTATTCGTCATGCCAGATTTAAGAAGTGGTCTGGTATTCGTCATGCCAGATTTAAGAAATGGTCTGGAATTCGTCATGGCAGATTTAAGAAGTGGTCTGGTATTCGTCATGCCAGATTTAAGAAGTGGTCTGGTATTCGTCATGCCAGATTTAAGAAGTGGTCTTGTATTTGTCATGTCAGATGTCAGAAGTGGTCTGGTATTCGTCAAGCCAGATTTAAGAAATGGTCTGGTATTCGTCATGCCAGATTTAAGAAGTGGTCTTGTATTTGTCATGCCAGATGTAAGAAGTGGTCTGGTATTCGTCATACCAGATATAAGAAGTGGTCTGGTATTCGTCATGCCAGATTTAAGAAGTGGTCTTGTATTTGTCATGCCAGATTTAAGAAGTGGTCTTTTATTCGTCATGCAAAATTTAAGAAGTGGTCTGGTATTCGTCATGCCAGATTTAAGAAATATTTTGGCATTCGTCATGGAAGATTTAAGAAGTGGTCTGGTATTCGTCATGCCAGATTTAAGAGTGGTCTAGTATTCGTCATGTAAGATTTAAGAAGTGGTCTGGTATTCGCCATGCCAGATTTAAGAAGTCTGGTATTCGCCATGCCAGATTTAATAAGTGGTCTGGTATTCGTCAAGCCAGATTTAAGAAGTGGTCTGCTATTCGTCATGCCAGATTTAAGAAATGGTCTGGAATTCGTCATGCCAGATTTAAGAAGTGGTCTGGTATTCGTCATGCCAGATTTAAGAAGTGGTCTGGTATTCGTCATGCCAGATTTAAGAAGTGGTCTTGTATTTGTCATGCCAGATGTCAGAAGTGGTCTGGTATTCGTCAAGCCAGATTTAAGAAGTGGTCTGGTATTCGTCATGCCAGATTTAAGAAGTGGTCTTGTATTTGTCATGCCAGATGTAAGAAGTGGTCTGGTATTCGTCATACCAGATTTAAGAAGTGGTCTGGTATTCGTCATGCCAGATTTAAGAAGTGGTCTTGTATTTGTCATGCCAGATTTAAGAAGTGGTCTTGTATTTGTCATGCCAGATGTAGGAAGTGGTCTGGTATTCGTCATGCCAGATTTAAGAAGTGGTCTTGTATTTGTCATGCCAGATGTAAGAAGTGGTCTGGTATTCGTCATGGAAGATTTAAGAGGTGGTCTGGTATTCGTCATGTCGATTTTAATACAGGTAATTAATATCCAGTCGCTCCCAACATAGGATTGCATTTCAATTAAACTTTCTGGAATTGTGGTTTTGAATTCTTGCAGTATCCTCCAAAATCTGAGCAAATTTCTAAAATTCGACCTTCTGTTAGTGCCAAAGCGACATATGTGTCCTTACCGGCTCAGTGCCAAAGCGACATATGTGTCATTTACCGGTACAATGACAAAGTGACATATGTTCCTTTTTATTCATAGCATTTTTTTACCATGTTAGAACACTTCTTTACGATGTAAAAATAACAAAAATATTTTGATTTTGATCATAATTTCGGATGACGGGTATCGTAGTTTGATTACCCTTTTGAATGTGTGACACTATTTAGATATCAATGACGTCGTTTTATGAAATATGACGTCAAATCCTGATAATTCTTGGGTCATCTATGCAAAAAATGGAATAGGGCAATTTTTCAATTTAACGTTATTTTCATTATTGTGTGCGAAAACTATGCACAATGTTTAAGAAAACTACCAGCTCAGGTAATGAAAACCAAACGTGACACAGACCCTGTTGGTATTGAAGTCAATTTTACACGGTTAAATCATTTCCAAAAATAGATCTAATAAATCAAGAGGGATCAGATATATTTGGAATCTTAACAATGAAAAGGGAAAACTAATCATATAAATGCCAACAATGAGAGGATTGCGGGTAAGGCATGGTAATTATGCAGGACACTAACAAAAGAAACAGTCGCCAAAACAGAAATGTGTATATTCATAATCATTAATATACAGTAGTAGAATAAAAATACGTTTGGAAAATAAATTTGACTATATATTTGTGGCATTTCTGCATCTGTGTGATTTTGTCTAATGAAATTAGTTATCATCCAAAATAAATGAAAAATTGCACACGAAACCCTGGGAGACTGATCCCAATTTTGATAATATTTTCGTTATTTTCCATCCATGGGTAAATTGAAAATCGATGTTTATACCTTTGGTATTTAAACATCAAAATGATGTCGCTATAATTTTATTATCATGAAAAATAATGTATTTCTTCTAAAATAAGAAATAGCCAAATTATCACCAAAACTTTCTGTGACGAACGTTTTGTAAAAATTTGATAAAAGACAAATACGAAGGGTCATTGAAAAAAAACCGCGCATTTACTTAGAATGTTAGTGAAAATAAATCATGCTAACTCATGTATGTCCTACCACTGTAGTTCTAAAATTACTGAAAAATTTTGTAGAAATATGCTATTCACACTATTAAAATGAAAAAAAAATGAAGATATATTTTTGAAACGTACACACAGTGGCACATATTACACACTTCTAAGTTAATACATGCAAGTAGAAAGTACTTAACTGAAACGCCCCTAAACATGACAGAATTCTAAATTGGGTCTATATGCATTCATATAGGAATCCTATTATCATGTTTTTTTTATTCACAAGGGTTTTATATGGAAACTATCAACCCCGTGCACCAGAGTATTTTTTCAGTCTTAATTGTATTTCTTTTTAAACCGATTCAGATTTCCATCGAAACCTACCGACATAATCAAAATACATGTGTATGTAATATAACATAGTGTAAAGACGGCAGGGTAAGATGAAATACAGATAAAATAAATTAGTTAAAATTTTAATTTTAGGAAATTAAAAAATATTAACACTACATCACTCATCCAAAACATTTCTTTATACCTGTAGGTGTACTCAGTTTCACTCTAACAAAATTGAAATGATTGTAAGATTATTTTTCGGAAATACAGCAACTTTTAAAAAAAAGTAAAGAAAAGTAATTTCTACACATTGACAGATCTGAAGGTGGCTACTAGACTTACTCAGATATTTTTCTCCATTACAATACTGTTTGTAGTACATTAACACAATATAAGAATAAAAAATAATCTTTATGTTATTCAAGTTAAAAAAATGAATAGGCCAACAATAACCTGCTCATATACAAATAGATTGGCTGCAAAAATTGAAACAAACCTCAGAAAATCCTACATCAGAGAGAAAGGAAATGGGAAACAGAAAATAATTGGTTCAATAAAGATTGAAAAAACACCATTTGATACCATTTAAATCAACACTGATCGCACTTTACAATGCTTCCAATATCAATTACAACACCGTTTTCTTCGTTAAATAAATACTTAATGAAAATTGGCATTATAATATATATATATATATGTGATATATAGATGTGTAAATCAGATGTAGATAAACAACTTTTTGAAGGGACACGATTTTTCTCAAATTCACAGTATCCAAACATACGACTTCTCTTCTGTTTATTAAAATTTAACAAAGATACATTTTATCATCAGAGACAACGTTTTTTCCACTAAAGGTGGTACCCGAAAATTTAAATATATAGTGATTGGTTATCATGATACTTACTTTGTTCAACACAACTCTCATTATACACATACATACACTGAAGTGGATACGAAAAAGATGCTGGAATTCATAAAAAAATTTGAAATGTTCGGAGACGTGGTCTTTCAACGAACCGTCGGCATTCCTATGGGAACCAATTGTGTCCCTTTATTGGCTGACCTGTTCCTTTACTCATACGAAGCAGACTTCATTCATGGACTACTGAATCGTAAGAAGAAAGAGCTAGCAGTGTCCTTTAATTTAACATTTAGATATATCGACGACGTTTTGTCAATTAATAAATAATGACAATTTTCATACATATGTCAAAGTGATATATCCCAGCGAACTGAAAATTAAAAATACAAGAGAATCAAGCACTTTTTCATACTTAAACATTTTACTTACTATAGACATAGAAGGGGAATTAACAACTAAGCTTTACGACAACGCGACGATTTCGGCTTTCCCAACGTAAATTTTTAAACATTGAAGTAGTAATATCAGACGGTCACCCGCATATGGAGTTTATATTTTACAAACGATTCGATATGCCAGGGCATGTTCAACATATGAACATTTCATATATAGATGTAAACTGCACACTGACAAATTATTGACACAGGGATATCAAACACTGCGTTTTATGTCAACGTTCCGCAAATTTTACGGTCGGTATAATAGTCTTGTTTGCGAGTACTCCGTTTCACTAAGTGAAATGTTGACCTGCCTTTTCGTGGCGTTTTTGAGATATCTCTACCAATTGTGACTAGGATTCGTTCGTATTTCATTTGGATTTGACTGTGGACTCTCGCGGCGGGTGTAACCGGTAGACATGGGATACTTACTCCTTTATGGCACCTGATCTCACCTCTTGCTTTCCAGAGGTTAGTGTTTGTCCATTTTTACCAAATTTGTATCTATATCCTTGACATCCTAAATAATTATACTTTGGTATCTGAGATTTTTTTTATATACACTGTAAGCAGGAAAAGCTGTAGTTTAAATATAGATAGTTTTTCAAGATATTTAACAAACAAATATTGTATAGAAATATACATTTTCTCTAAAAACTGTAAAGGTGAGCTTTTTGTATCAAAAAGGTCTAAATGTAGAACTTTCTTTGAAAATTGATTTCTGGAATTATAATTACAAATTTGAGGATGTTATTATCATTGTTTTTATTTGTATTAATCGGTAATGTTAAATTTTGTTTTGTATTCGTAACTGATTACTTTTTAATAAAATATTGTTTTCTCCAAAAACACAAAATAGGGTATAAGCAATAATATTTACATATCGACTGCAATTCCCTTCATTGCAAGTATATAGAGCGATGTATTGGATTTGTCAGTATTTGCAATCACGCGACCCGAATGTTAACCGCTTTACACGTTGGCATAGGAATGCATGAATTAATCAATAAAGAATAGAATATCACATATTTACTTCTTACTTATATAAATAAATCTTAGATACCTAAGTATAAATCAATAGAATGTCCAGGACATAGATACAAATTCGGTAAAAATGGACAAACACGGACCTCTGGAAACCAAGAGGTGGGATCAGGTGCCATGGAGGAGTAAGCATCCCCTGTCGACCGGTCACACCCGACGTGAGTCCACAGTCAAGTACAATGAAATACGTGAGGAGTGTATCCTCGTCACAATTGGTACAGACGTCTCAACAACCGCCAACGAAAAGGCAAGTCAACATTTCACTTAGTTAAACAGAGTAATCGCAAACAAGACTATTATACCGACCGTAAAATATGCGGAACGTTGACATTAAACCCAGTTTTTGATATCCCTGTGTCATCAATTTGTCAGTGAGTAGTTTACCTCTATATATGAAATCTTCATATGTTGTACACGCCCTGGCATATCGGATCATTTGTGAAATATAAACTCCATATGCAGGTGACTGAGGGATATTACTACTTTAATGTGGAAAATTTACCATAGGAAAGCCGAAATCGTCGCATTTGTGGTATAGCTTAGTTGCTAATTTCCCGTTTGTGTCTATATTAAGTAAAATGTCTAAGTAAGATGCGTGTGTGCTTGATTCTGTTGTATCTTTAATTTCTAGTTCGCTGGGATATATCGCATTGACATATGTATGAAAATTGTCATTATTAATTGACAAAACGTCGTCGATATATCTAAATGTCAAATTAAAGGACACCGTTAACTTTTTCCTCTTTTGATTCAGCAGTTTCTGAATGAAGTCTGCTTCGTATGAATAAAGGAACAGGTCAGCAAATAAAGGAGCACAATTGGTTCCCGTAGAAATGCCGACAGTTTGTTGAAAGACCACGTCTCCGAACATTACAAATATATTGTCTATTAGAAATTCCAGCATGTTTTTATATCAACTTCTGTGTATTTATGTGTAGAATCAGTGTGGTGTTTGACAAAATAAGTATCCTGATAGCCAATCGCTAGATATTTAAATTTTCGGGTACCACCTTTAGTTAAAAAAAACAGTTGTCTATGATGTTTTCTTAAAAAAAAATTATGTGGAACAGTGGAGAAGTCATAACTTTTGATACTGTGAATTCGAGAAATATTGTTTGCTTACAAATTTTCTAAAAGCTGTTTAGAAATTTTTAGTATCCACATCTGATTTACACCGCTTCTCGAATAAGCAACTGTACAGTGTTGTTGAAGTTTTTCCGTAACGGCTGTCAATATCTTGGTAAGGAGTAAAGATAAAAGTTTGGTAGAACATTTGCTGGATCCTGCTATGTATCTTTGCTTATATGGGGTTTTATGAAGTTTAGGTATCCAATATAAATGTGGTAGCTCAAAATCGGTATCCGTTGCAGGTATATCAAATAAGCGTAATACGGATACGTGATTTTGGAGGATCTCGTCCTTTGAAAGTGGGCTACGTGTGTATGTAGGATTACCAGAATTCGTATTAAACCCAAGTTCTTCTAATAAACATTTATAGTATTGTGCCTTACAAATAAAAACTGTATTATTTGAGACTTAGTCTGCTGGTACCAGTACATATTGGTCATGTAATCTATCCAGCTCAGTTACTACTTCTGGATCATTAAATACAGAGGGATAACGTGTTTTCTTAGTCCCTTTAAGTTTTCGAATACGAGATTTTATCAACCATCGTATGGCGTTTAGCCATTCAGACAAAGTGTCTGGTTCTTCGTTTTCATGTTTGGCCCATTGTCTGGCATAATCGTCGAAAGAATTCATAACTGAACTGAAATTCTGACGGCAATTAAAGGAACGGGCTTAGGGCCCCTTAAAATAAGATTTTTGAGGCTTTCATTTTCAACAGTAGAAACGTTGCCGGTGATGACATGCCCGATAGGATTGTATTTGAAAGGAGATAAAGCACATGAACATGTGACAGTGTTGTGTAGAAGATGGTTGATGTCCAGGCACTGCAAGACCTGTTTGTAATTGAATACCTTGGATCCGATGCTAGGACTGAACTTTTCGTGATTTAGAACATTGCCAATGTTTAAAACGTCTATGCCTTTATTTGTAAATTTAAGTTAAAGGAAAAGACGTTTCTGTTCAGAAAAGTCATCGTATGTAACGCGTGCAGGCTAAAACAGTCTGTGATAAGCGATGTCCATTATAACGGAGTTCAGTATGTATTCTGGGGTTGAAGAATCCGTGTAGGGGTCCATTCTTGCTTCCTGAATAAGTTTATTAAGAATTTTAAAAGGAACAGAATAAAGTTTGCTGTGAATGTGATGAAGACCCAATTTTTTGTTAACGTAAGGTAAAAGAGATGAAAAAGTGATATCATGTATGTAGGGTCGGTTGTATGAACGATGTCCGTGACTTCGTTTACGTCTTACGTTAGAATTAAAATCTTGAAAGCCATACATTACCACAGAACAAAAACAAAAATCGCAGAAAGAAATCGGTAAGGCAAGACTAAATCTACATCTGTAGCACAATGTACAGCCTACAGGCCCATATCTAGGTCATGTTATGACCAGAACCACAGACCACAAAAATGAAAGTTCGATTCATAGTTACAACAGAAAAAGGAGAGTGCAACTTTGTCAAACATCTCTGATAAACAGGTCGATTTGTTTGCCTTCACCGGAAATTCCTATCAGAAACAATTCGTCAGTCGCATCGTGGGAAATCAGGCCGTGTGAAATACTTACGTAAGTTACGTATGGATCAGGTATCACGGTTTCCAGTTGCTTGGTAAAAGATGTCAAATTAAAGTAAGACTTAGTATCTCCTACGTATGACTTATTATCTCCTACATTAGACTTATTTGTCCCACGTTAGACTTAATATCTATTACGTAAAACTTAGTATCTTCTGTGTAAGACTTAGTATCTCCTACGTATGACTTATTGTCTCCTACATAAGACTCACGTTAGACTTAATATCTATTACGTAAAACTAAGTATCTTCTACCTAAGACTTAGTATTCCCTACGTAAGACTTATTATCTTCTACATAAGACTTATTTCTCCCACGTTAGACTTAATATCTATTATGTTAAACTTAGTATCTTCTGCGTAAGACATAGTATCTCCTACGTATGACTTATTATCTCCTACGTTAAGACGTATTTGTCTTTGTCTCTTTGTCAAAGTAAATTATATATTGTAGTGATATAAAAATCTCAGATACCAAAGTATAAATCAATAGGATGTCCAGGACATAGATACAAATCCGGTAAAAATGGACAAACACGGACCTCTGGAAACCAAGAGGTGTGATCAGGTGCCATGGATACATGTATGTTTTTGAAAAAAGGTATTTGTAAATACGCACATCAAATGTATTTGGCATCGATAACGTGTTTTGTAACGACTGCAATGACGACGTCATAACAGTAGAAAAATCAATGTGGCACTATGAGGATTAATATTTCGTAATGAACCTGTTTATTCGGAATAGCCCTGTAATAATGCCCTGTAATAGGACAGTTTTGCTTTTATAATAAATGTGAAATTCTATACATAAAACACATTACTGATGACTGAAAGATGTATAAATGAAACAGATGACGTCATCTTCAATAAGAAATATTGCAAAATGTAGGACTGAAAGTATTTGTAAACAAGAAACTGGGAATCATATAGCCTTTTATTTTACAAATTTGAATTTTAGAAAAAGACACTTTAATTCATTGGTACACAGAACAATTGACAGGTTTGAACAGTTTCTGACTGGTAATGTTCATTATAGAACATGTTTTATGTATATTCTGGAGTTATTATAAGGTAAAAATAAAAATAAAGTGACATTTATATTAGGCCTGTTGTATCACTGATGCCATTGCTTATATCTTCGGTTATCATCAAAATATCCCATCACATTAACATGGCTACAGTGCAGAAATGTTATACACGCTGGATCTTGTCATTATAGTGACTATTTGTCTAGTCAAGTATTTTTCAAGTCGTCCATTTAAGGTTATACTCAAGGTTGGATTTATAATTCGGGTAATATATATTTTCAATTATACACACACTTATGGACAAAACAGAATGGAAACGGGGGTTAAATTGTCTACGGATTAAGTCGGTTGTATCCATTATAATCTCAAATCGATGTCCAAACATTAGTGTGTTCAATTACCCATTTGTCTCGCCAATGCAATGTAATCCACAGATGGGACACTCGTTTCCACAAGCAGCACACATGGAATCCTGACTTCTGTTATGGTAATGCTTATTAGTAAGATTACTAGTCAATGTCTAATTTGTTATATGTATTTCGCAAGTCTTACAGAACCTTTTGAAATTTGAAAATAAGTCGCCAACAGGCAACTAATTGGATCTTACACTGTTCAATTGGTATGTAAGCATAGCTATGCCTATATACAAACTGCTTGTATGAATGATTTATGGGTGGTTTAGGATGCAATAGGACAAGGCCCTGGGATGAGTTTGGTCCATGTCACATAAATGATCAACAAAGGCAGTTAATTGTCGTTGAAAAGTTATATGCCCCTATATTTAATCACCATGGATTTAATAATAACCCTAGTTTTAAGTACAACAACATTAAACATATAAAAATCGTCAACGGCAGTCCACAACTAAATAAAAATTGCGTTCCAACAAAAATCTCTTCAGGATCGGAAGGACATTGTTTGTAAGAGTGGTATTTGCTTCATGTGTTGTGGTTAGAAGAAGCATCGCGCTAAACGTTCCGAGAACGAACTCAGGTTGCGACAAAGTGTGGCGACCTGAAGTAACGAGTAAATATGTCTGATTGACGATCAGAGCAAAGATTCTCTGGCTACGTACATAATCTTTCTTTGAGTCATTTTTGCGAAATTTGTCCCAATATCAGTATTCCTAAGTATCATATGGGAGTACATTATAACACCAAACTTGTAAGTTTGCCGTCCTAATCAATCAATCGGAGTTGATTTAACGTGCGGCGTGACTACTCAAAGACCTTGCCACACGCTTGCCGCCCTATTTCTTTCATTTAAGGGAAACAGAAAAATATTAGAGGGAGATAACAAAGGCAATCTGCTTTTGATAAAGTTTTTTTATGACCTGAGCTCATTCCGAAAACTTAAATGTTCTCCCCGGCTCGGATGGATATTTTCATTCAAATCCCTGCCATATTTGTTATCGTAAACTGGCTCCGATGGTTTGATTTAGGTGTTGAATTCATCATAATAGCAAATAACGTCATTTTCATTTAAATGCGTCATATGTAAGTTTTGTCTTAAGCTTAACAGACGGGAAATTAACAACTAAGCTATACGACCAACACGACGATTTCGGCTTTCCCACCTATAATTTTCCACGTTTCAGTAGTAATATTCCACAATCACCCGCATATGAAACTTATATTTCACAAATGATCCGATATGCCAGGGCGTGTTCAACATATGAGCATTTCAGGTAAAACTACTTATAGACAAACTATTGACACAAGGATATCGAAAACCGCGTTTGATGTCAACAGTCCGCAAATTTTACTATCAATATAATTTGTTTGTTATAATATTGTTTGTTACTACTCTGTTTCACTAAGTGAAATGTTGAGTTACCCGTTCGATGGCGGTTGTTGAGACGTCTGTACCAATTATGACGAAGATTCGTTCATTTGACTGTGGACTCACGGCGGGTTTGACCGGTCGACAGGGGATGCTTACTCCTCCATGACACCTGATCTCACCTCTTGATTTCAAGAGGTCCGTGTTTGTCCATTTTTTACCTCATTTTGTACCTATATCCTGGTCATTGTAGTGATTTATACCTTAGTATCTGAGACTTTTTAGATTATAATTAGCCAATTATATCAGTGGTAATTGCATATTAAATTTAATAAACCCACTATAACTGACATGGAACTCCCTACAGACTTATTAAAATCGATTTACCTCAATTTGAAAGTAGACAAATTCTCAAATAACAATACGCTTGCTTGTTTTGTTTTACATAGTACATTAGTTGTCTTTTAGACGAACTAGGGGTTTAATTCTAATTTTGGTAATCCTACATATGCACGCAGCCCACTTTCAAAGGATGAAATCTAGAAAATCATTCATTAACAGCACACTCTTTTGGTTTCGCTAAATCTGATACTGATTTTAAACAATATTTATATTGGATACCTAAACTTTATAAAACCACACACAAACAGAGATATATGGAAGAATACGGCAAATGTCCAACCGGATCTTTATCTATAGTTTTTAGCAAATTACTGTCAGCAGTTAAGGTGATACTTTAGAAATACTGTTAAATTACGGAAGCCCTGTACATCATCTCCTACGTAAGACTTATCATCCCCAACACAGGACTTGTCATCTCCTACGTAAGACTTACCATCTCCTAAACAATACTTGTAATCTCCTACATAAGACTTATCATCTCCTAAGTAAGACATGTCATCTCCAATACAGGACTTATCATCTCCTACGTAAGACTTATCATCTCCAATGCAAGACTTATCATCTCCTACGTAAGACTTGTCATCTCCTACGTAAGACTTATCATCTCCTACGTGAGACTTGTCATCTCCTACGTAAGACTTATCATCTCCTATGTAAGACTTGTCATCTCCTACGTAAGACTTATCATGTCCTACGTACGTCTTACCATCTCCTACACAGGACTTGTCATCTCATACATAAAATTTACCATCTCCTTCGTAAGTCTTATCATCTCCTTCACAAGACTTGTCATCTTCTACGTAAGACTTGTGATCTCCTATGTAAGACTTATCATCTTCTACACAGGACTTGTCATCTCCTTCGTAAGACTTATCATCTCCTTCACAAGACTTGTCATCTTCTACGTAAGACTTGTGATCTCCTATGTAAGACTTATCATCTTCTACACAGGACTTGTCATCTCCCACTTAAGACTTATTATCATCTATGTAAGATTTGACCAAGGTACACGTTTTGTGTAAAAGAAGTTTATTTATACCTCGACAACACATTACAGTGCAACAGGATACAGTCATTAGTGTTTATTTCATTCAGGAACAAACAAAAAAGCTTCAACAAAAATAAACAGTACTCGCTAAAACGCTTAGCGTCATTTTTTTGCCTTATTTTGTGACATTATTTTGTGAAAACGACAGAAAATATTATGTTGTTAGCTTAACATACCAGTAAATGGTTTTCTGTAATCGTCAGGTTTGGATAATAAAGACAACAAATGAGACAATATTAATGTTGCATCCAAAGAACACTACCGTTTCTCCAACATAAATAAAACATTATTATCAGTGCAGTTTCCTGCAGAAAAAAATATCAGATACCAAAGTATAAATCTTTAGGATGTCCAGGATATGGATACAAATCTTGTAAAAATGCAAAACACGGACCTCTGGAAACCATGAGGTGAGATCAGGTGCCATCTAGACCATTGTCTGTGAAATAATCAAGAAAACTAAGTTTTACGTAAGAGATACTAAGTTTTACATAGTTACAGTAGATACGTTTAGTTTACATATATATATATATATATATATACTAAGTCTTACGTATGGGATAGGAGATAATAAGTCTTACGTAGGAGATAATAAGTCTTACATAGGAGATAAAATGTCTTACGTAGGAGATAAATAGTCTTACATAAGATACATTTTAGGGCGATACTAATACGCTGCCATAGCATATAAATAACCAATATTAATTACAAACGTGATGATATTGGATTTCCTATCGTTATATTTCCACATTTAGTAGCAATATCTCCTTTCACTTGGTGTTTATATCTACCTGATGATATGCCAAAAGCGTATTCAATATATGCAGTTTCCAGATACAGAGGAAGCAAACTACGTGCAGAAAAGTTGTTGTCACAGTCATATCAGCAATTGAGTTAAATGTCAACATTTCGAAAATTTTACTATCGGTATAATGACCTCTTTGTAGTTACAGCAAGTACCGAGGGAAATAAATGTTGAATTGTTTGTCCGATAGTGGTTGGTGAAATGGTCTTTACCAATTACAACGACGATTTATTCTTCCCTTATTTCATTTGAATTTGACTGTGGACTTGCGGTGGTTGTGACCGATAGGTCGTCAGGGGATGCTTACAACCGATCCCACCTCTGGATATTCAGAGGTTCGCAGTTGTCCAATGTTCAACAGATTTGTATATTTTTTCTGGTCACCCTGAAGGTTTATTTTTCTTCTAACTCTGTCTATGTCGAGTTCATGTAAATTTTCTTCTAACTCTGCCTATGTCCAGTCCATGTAAATTTTCTTCTAACTCTGTCTATGTCGAATCCATGTAAATTTTCTTCTAACTCTGTCTATGTCGAGTCCATGTAAATTTTCTTCTAACTCTGTCTATGTCGAGTCCATGTATATTTCCTTCTAACTCTGTCTATGTCCAGTCCATGTAAATTTCCTTCTAACTCTGTCTATGTCCAGGCCATGTATATTTTCTTCTAACTCTGTCTATGTCCAGGCCATGTATATTTTCTTCTAACTCTGTCTATGTCGAATCCATGTAAATTTTCTTCTAACTCTGTCTATGTCGAGTCCATGTAAAATTTCTTCTAACTCTGTCTATGTGTCGTATATTTCCTTCTAACTCTGTCTATTTCCAGTCCATGTAAATTTCCTTCTAACTCTGTCTATGTCGAGTCCATGTATATTTCCTTCTAACTCTGTCTATGTCCAGTCCATGTAAATTTCCTTCTAACTCTGTCTATGTCCAGGCCATGTATATTTTCTTCTAACTCTGTCTATGTCCAGGCCATGTATATTTTCTTCTAACTCTGTCTATGTCTGTGTCTATTTCATCATTAATGCTATAAAGTTATTTTTATAAAATGTCTCAACTTCAAATTCTAATTTGTTTAATAATATCTGTAGTTAGTTTTGGAATAATTTTGAGAAAAAGTTTTAAGACTCTAAATTACCGAAATACTTGGTTGTTTTTTGTTGTTGTCTTTCTTTAATCCATTTAGCACTAGATCTAATCATGCTACCCTTAAGTTTATATTTTGTAATCTTTTCAAGTTCATGTTTTATATGTTCAAGTTGGTCTAAATTGTTATCATATTTTAGTCAAGATAGGTTATTATTTGTGATAATCTATATTCATGCAGCTCATGCTGTCCCTTTTTGTAACTTGAATAAGATCTTGTTTTGTACGCATTTCTAAAAGTAAAGTTTCAAGATATAGTTGATCATTAATAACAAAATGTATATCAAAATTTGGAATTTTGTGCAAATTATTTCTATTATAAACTGTTAATGTATATTGTTTTTGAACATCAAATAATACTTCTTTTATTGAATCTAGGTATGATTTATCATGTAAGAGTGAATTAGTAAATTTCCATAGAGCTTTACCATATTTGAAATCATTTAATTTCAGTGTTAAGGAACCAGGCGAATGATCAGATCTGTAACTTGAAAGTATGGATACTTTTTAACATAATGGAGGATTGAGTCATTTAAAAGAAAAAAATCAAATCTTGCCTGTCATATGGGTTATTTCTACGTCATGTATATCTTTTTAAATCAGGGTTATACTCTCGAAAACCCTCAACAAGATTAAATGATTGAATCATCTGTAGTGCTTTTGTTTCTTGTCCGTGTACTGTTTGTGTGTGTATAATTATCAAAGTCAACATCAGGATTAAGAACAAGGTTGTAGTCTCCAGCCAGTATTACATCAGTATTGATACATTCATCTAGTATTACACACAAATTTTCAAAACATTCTGGTGAGTCTTTGTTTGGTCCATATAGAGTGACTAGAGATATTTTTTTATTTCCTATAAGTATGCTTAGGGCCCAAAAGTTACCAATTGCATCTTTCTTTTCACCTAAAACCTTATATTCAAAATTATTATTAAATAAAATTGCAACGCCTCTAGAGTTTGAAGTATAAGAACTAAAGTAGGAATCAAAACCCCATTGGTTTCGTATATCTCTTTCTTTTTCTATGGTAAAGTGTGCGTCTTGTAAAAACAAAATAAAAAGTTGTAAATAACCTGTTTAATTTGATAGTTACAGTATCGTGTTCCTGGGATATCAAATACAACCCATCATTCCTCTGATTCTTTCTTGTACGGACAAAGCTTACGGAAAATGACAAACAATTAACATTGTACTTTCTCAATTATTTATTTATAAAGTATTCTTCAGTGACATAATGTGAGTTAACAACTGTTCAGTATGACGAAACAGTAAAGTTATAATCTCGACAAGTGTCTGTCTTTGTCCGGGTTATTCTGTAACACCTGTAAAATCATAAAATCATATGAAAAATCCTCACACAAATCTATCGATCTCTTATGTTGTTTATAAATATATATATATATATATATATATATATATATATATATATATATATATATATATATATATATATATATATATATATATATATATATATATGTATATGTATATATATATAAATAAATATGTATATATATATATATATATCGATAGATTTGTATATATAAGGAATGAGTTTTTCTTCTAAATTTCTCTACACTTTCTCCGTGCAGATTGAATTGTATGTTTGGTGTTTAAACATATAAATATGATATTTATGACATATGATATAAATATCGTATTTTTTTTTAAATTGCAAACTTGATACTCATAAATTAAAACAATTCAAATTTGTAACATAGGTCAATGCTGTTTTACCACAATTAACAAACATAAATCACATGTTTATAGAAATGATTATCATGATTGATTTTATGACACAAATACAAAATATTTCTCAATGAGATGAGAGGCATGTTTTTTGTACTGTTTATTTCTGAGATCAGACCAGATTACGAAAACATGATCGATCAATATGATTATTTGTTATATAATCTTATTCTCGAAGCAAATAAAAACATTTAATACATCACGTGGCACAACAGGATTCGATCAGTAGACATTACACATTATTATAATTGGTTTATTTTTACAATACTGTAATACCATGATATGATATTGTGATATACGTAAACCAATGAATAAGATATCTAGTAAGCTACCACAGAGTATTAACACTGTGTTGTGACATTATAATATTTCTCAATGTATTGCTTACTTATCTATAAGGGCCCCACGGATATATGAATATCTGATCATTTATCGTACTTTGTCTTTGAAAATAAAATGTGGTTATTTCTTTCCATGCAGTACTTTGTGTCATACATACATGGTGTGTTCGGTGCACTGCGTGAAATGTTTCTATTCTCGTCTACATTGTACGAAAATTACTAGTTTAAGTTATAATCATGTTGTTGAACTAAAGTTGCAATGAGTGTATAAGGGTCTCCGTAGCCGAGTGGTTAGAGCATTGTGCTTTGAACCATGACGCCTATCACTTCTTATCAGTACGGTTCAAGCTTCGCTGTGGAACCTAAGCTGATTTTTGTGAGAAAGTATGTCAGTTTACCTGCTTAGTGGTCTCTTACTGGGTTCACTTTAACTTTCGACAATCAAAAACTTCCCGCCATCATATAACTGAAAAATTGTTGAGTGAGTGTGGCGTTAAACACTATCCAAATTAAAATGAGTGTATATCGATTTACAATTTCACTCAATGTATATATCATTTAACATGGTATAATCAGAGTTCCACGGCAATAATTTATCTCTGCATTTAACACTGGTCTTTTATTGTTTCATGTAACCGTAAATTGTCCTATATGTTTTTGACTTTTTTTTTTTTTTACATTTTTGCAATATGCATTGCTTTATGATATATACCATACTGAAATTAGAAGTGATTTTGAGGAGCTACTTTGAATAAATCTCCTTAAACGTGGAAATATCCCATATGGTGTTTCCAAGAGTCCGAGAACAGATGAAACCAATCTTGATTATGTTGAGGGGTATATTAGTTTACAGAGTCGGAAATGAGGTAATTTTGTGTAAAATGTAAACTGATCAACTTATAACTGAACACAAATGAATGTTTACCATTTCGAAAAATGAAATGTATTACCTAAAGCAGACATAATCTGTTTTTTTAAACTTCCACACAAGTTTCAATTTCTCATCCGGTTACAATTTTACCTTCTAAAAACGAATGTTTGCTTTTGATCTAACTATCCACTGATATAGAAAATCATCAATAAACTTTACTTCAAATTTAATTTGCACTTTAATAAATATATTTGTATCTTACCTGTCTTTTACCTGAATAACTTGGTAACTTACAAAGCACACAGGATCCTGCAATTAGGCAAATCCGAAGACGAAACATACAGTTCCTCGGACACTGACATTCTGAAAAAAAAAACCAGAATACAGGACTTGGAAGCCGTGTCTATCTTAACATTGGAACATATAACACGGTAACTAGGAAATATACAACAATAACCTGAACGGAATCATCTTTCATAAACATTCTAATGATTCTTGTAAATTGTTTTTGTGTTTTTATCTTGTTTCTTTAATTTCAGTTTTACCTCTATATTTTCATAAACCTGGCTTTATTATTATGTGTATAAAATATAATTAAAAAGAATATGTTAAAATTATGAAAGTATGGAGAAATTATATATAGAAACATATAAAAAGCTGATATTATTAAAATATATCCACTGTCGGGAACATATAGATATAAATAAATGCCACCTATCCACTAATTTCATTGTTTTACTGTTCCAAAAATACATATAAACTTCTGTGTACAAAGACATATTACAAGTTGTGATAATTGTAAATCTGATTGTCGTGTATTAAATTATTCCTCTTACCTTCCATTATTCGTGGAATAGCGGAATCCCTCTGTCTTTGAATAGAACTGACCGATACAGAAGAGCATACCAGTAATCCAAATAACAGCACGTGTATTACCTGCATCTTGTTGTGTCTACCTATGAAATAAATAGTGACGCTTGATTTACAGTATATTACTTATATACAATCTTTTGTTGCAGTATTTTACGAAAAGTTCAGGTGAACGCCTCTATCCACTTTCTATGGGGGCGTCTTTTAGAAACAGTAATATTATATTTATATCACGTATGTCAAAACTCACACTCCCCCTAATAAAATCAAATAAACATATAAATGAACAAATAAAAAGTCACTGAATTTACCTACAATGATGTTAAGTAGTGTCAATCAGTATATATATTTTTTTTCATGCGGTAATATAAACCTTTATTAAATGCAACTTATCTACTCTAATATAAATCCAATACAATTCCAAGGAGAAGTATCGTTATGCGAAAAAAGCAGTAAATTCTCTAATTCCCCGCCCCTTGGCTTGATCAAGTGAAAGGTATTAGCTACATGGTATAAAAACTAAGCAATAAACAGCTTCATTGCCAATGTTTTGTCAATCTTGATTAATTATGTCACAAGTAACGACATCACAACGTTAACAGCACATGGAAGATTCACGAGTTACATGGACGGGAATACTGAAATTAATTAAATTAATAATATTAACTAATTAGTCATTTTTTATGCATGAATATGACATTGTATGCAATATTACATCAAACTGATACATATTCAAACAAAATGACAGGGCTTAAAGAACATTTCATATTCCACACGGCACAGTGCACAGTAGCTTTTAAAATTCACTCAACACTTGAACAAATTTACTCAACACCTATCACAAGTGACAACACTTCTTTAGGATTAGTATTGGTATATTTATTTAAATTAATTCTTTGAATCTTCAGTTTTCAAGTCGAATAGCAAAATAAAACAACAACAAAAAGTGAAAAGTCTGACTTTCATACATACAATGTCAATCAAATTGTTAAATTCAAACATGATTCAAATACTGTAAAACTAGAAATTCAAAAACTGTAATAATAGATATTATAAACATAATACCAAAGTTATAAATAACTCAGTCGCTGTCTTCACTCAAACTGTCAACAGGTTGCAAATGCATGGGAATGTCAATTTCGTCAGTAGAATTGGCAGTGCCAGATGCACTGGATCCAGATGATCCTGAACATGTTTGGATGTTTTAGCAGAACACAGAAATAGTTCAATGGCAGGAGATGGATCAAATGACTGAATTGTGTCATCATAATTGTTGATCACAATTAGATCAACAAGAGTGATTAATAGTACTTTTCAACTTGAATTTTATTCGCTTCATGCTATAGAGAAACCTCTTTCACATTTGGCTGTACTGGGGGAAAAGGTAAACATGAGTGTTACAAGAGTAAGTACAGATTCAAGCTGTATTGTCGCTTGGCTTCCAGCAGAGAAGATAAAACATTAATAGGCTTTATTAACCTTTTCCTGTCCAGACGAACTTTGAGTCCAGCCACTGCTTGGGAATTTGTTCCAACTCCAATTTAGCTAGAAGTGGCTTTACAAAGTCACAAATCTGCGATATATCTGCTGTTCCAAAATTGGCCAGCTCTGGCAATCTTGGCCACAGACTATGGTCAAACACCTGAAAGCTACTTAATGGTGGACAGCAAACTACTGAACATATTACTAATATATTGTATGACGTCATGTAAAAAGGACTGAAACATGCTGTTAAAGTGATCACTGGACTTTGTTATTTGTATTGTGTTTGTCAATTTCTGTCCACATTTCAGAGTCATTTGTTCCTCATCAAGATTTTTGCATAGTGTGTCTCCAAACTTGCCTGCCTTGAGTCGCTGTTCTTCAAACTGTAGCACACACATTTCAATGTTGCACAATACATCACTGATAATGAGAGAATCATTTTGAAACTGTCGACTCAAGTCAGCAAGTATTTGTGTGACATCTAGCATGAAATGTAAAAATCTTACAATTTTTTCAGAGCACAAATCTTACACAATCCCTTTAGTTTTAGCTTTATCTTTAGCTCTGCCTGCATCAGCTGATGCATGGTTTAAATGATATACAACGGTGGGAAATGATTTTTCAAGGGCAGATAAAGTCCTATGTCTACTTGCAATTCATCGACTTTTCTGAAGACCTGTTTGCATAGAAATTGAAAACGTCATTGACGGTTGACTGAAATTTCCCTAAATATGGAACATTTTTACATCATCCATCACTCCCAACTCTAAATTATGAGCAACACAGTGAATAAAAATTATCTCATGACTGACACGATCCTGAATTTTCTTTGCAACACCCCTTTGGCACACAACCTAACTTAAACTTTTCTACTGCCTTTTTCATAGGGGCACACTTTCACTTCCCTTCGTGTACTTATAAATATCATAAGACAGTTTGATGTGTCACCCACACCCAATAAAAAGTGACGACTTTGATCAGCAATCACAACGTCCTGCAACTTACATAATGTCTTTTCTACTGTTTGACACAGGAGTATTTATGTCCATTCATTATTAAAACGACGTATTTTTTTCTTCTGCCCAGATAGATCGGGCTCTGCGTTCATCTTCAGTCGGAAGTATTGCTCTGTGAATAACAAGTTAGCAAGGTATTTCACCGCTTAGGTCTATTAGGCGCCGTTCTTTAAAAGATTAATAATATCGATTGTGTATATGTACGTATCGTGAAAATTCTGTACAATCGATTGATAATTGTTTTAAAAAAACATGATGTGAACAAGAAGATGGAAATCGAAAGCAAACAATTTTAGCCCCATGCCTATGGAAAAATACTCGGCACGCGGACAAGTGCCGACTAAAAATCACTCGGCACTTGCAACAAATCACTCGTCTGGACGAGTGGAAGAGTGTTTTATCAAGCCCTGAATGATCTATGTCATTTCCTCACGTGTTTCATTTGGACTTGACTGTGGACTCACGGCGGTGTGACTGTTCGATAAGGGTTGCTTATTCCTCCATGACACCTGATCCCACCTCCTGGTTTCCAGAGGTTTGTGTTTGTCCATTTTTGCCGGATTTGTACCTGTGTCCTGGACATTCTATTAATTTATACTTTGGTATCTGAAATTTTTATATTTATACCTGTGATTTCCAATTTTCTATTTAATATAGTTTTACCCCTTGTATTGTATCCACTCTATCTAATTACGGATGTCTAGTCATAAACCATCTATTACATAGTACCGTCACACGTGCATCATCTCCCTTCATTTATAATCCTATCGGGCATGTCACCACAGGTGACGTATCTATTATTTAGAATGGAAACCTCAATAGGGATTTATACTTTGGTATCTGAGATGTTATATATTCACTTAGTTTTACTGTTTATGTAACAATTGAACCCAGAATAGGACGGAATGAACTTCCTTCAATTCTGATGTCCTTATCCAGATGTTGTTGAAAAATACCAATTTTGTAAAAGTGAATGATTGTTTCCAAGATTATACCCAAATTTAATTGACCTTACATTTTTATACTTCTTCTATTTCAAAAATATATATTAACATTTTTATCAATGAGGTCACAATGACCACTTTCCTTCATTTTCATCATGCATAACATACATGTCTTATTATTTGTCTTGTGTAGGGGCTTGGGGATATAATTGTGACATAAATAGTAAAGTATATCAGAAAACAGCTGATCAAAAGTTTTCTTCCCGTTGATGATGTTACATAATTTGTTTCGTCTTCAAAACCTGTAATACTAGCAACGGAAAATAACTGTATTTTGAAACCTCTGTGCACATTTACCCAGAATGCAGTAAGCTCTAAGCAAATGACGATTATCAAATACGTTAATTTTATAGTTGAAATAACATTGATCGCAAGCATTGATATTTAATTTTCTGTCCAACAGCAGTAACACTAGAACAAATGTAACATTAGCAACAAATTTCCTCTTTATTTCCTATAACCTTTGTGTAGCATAAACATGGACGGAATTATTGCAGTGTGACATATTCCGTCCATGTATCACTAGGGCTCGTGAAATCTGCCGTAAATAGATCTATGTAAGCATACATTTACCAAATGTTATTGCTAATGGATTATTAAATTATTAATGAACTAAAGTTGAATTAGGATCATAAAAAGCTTTTGAACTTTTAATAAAAAAACTAGTTTGTTGAAAAAAACATGTTTAGAATCATTCCCACTTCATCTCCCCACAATGCAGATATATTTGTAACCCTTTCACCGGACCGGAACTCCCACAACAGGTATAAAAGAAGATTAGTTATATCAGTCGTCATTGTATATCTGTACTCTCAACGCGAAATGTGCGAAGTCCCAGAGGCTGAATAAAACTCACCGACTTAGTCTTACCTGTACTTTTCGACGAAAACAATCATCTGTGTCTAACGTGGAGTATTCTACACCGTACAAACAACAACAAACAGAGAATGAATATTTCATACATGATAAATCCAAAATTTATTCCATTGTACTAAATATCAAGCGCCTTCCAAACAAAAACAAAACGATCAGTTTCCTATTGTCATTGAGCCATATTTCTTCTTCCGGTAAACAGAGGAGTGTTAAAAAAACAAAAAAAACCAAAAAAAAACCAGGCATTTAAACATTGCTCAATGGCCGAATGACAATGTTAGGTGGAACAACCGAAATCGTCGCGTTTGTCGTACAGCGTAGTTGTTAATTTCCCGTCTGTGTCTATAGTAAGCAAAATGTCTGAGCATGAAGCATATATCTGCTTGATTCTGTTGTATCTTTAATTACTACTTCGCTGGGATATATCGTATTGACAAATGTATGAAAATGTCTACTTTGCTGGGATATATCGTATTGACATATGTATGAAAATTGTCATTACTAATTGGCAAAACGTCGTCGATATATCTAAATATCAAATTAAAAAGGCACCGCTAGCTTTTCCTTCTTTTGAAAAAAAATTAATTTGTGATATCAGACAGTTGATAGAAATTCAGACGGTATAACTTTTTATTGAAAATAATAAAAAAAGAATCAAGAGAAACAATTTATACAGGTGCATAAACTCATAATGAATATTAGACTGACAAATACATACACCATAGCTTATTTCTGATTAAATATTGATTCCATGTCACAAAGGCAATTGATTATTTCATTTAGTAAAATAATCCTACCCGAAGGAATTCTTCTGTTTCAACTTTCAAATATGAATTTTAGTTTGATATACGATACACCTCGCTCTATATTGAATGTCATGCGCCTAAAAGTACTCTTTAGCGTATTACTAATTTTGTGAGATAAAACTTTAATATATTGTAAATCTATTTCATGGGGTTGATTTGATGGGTTGATTTGATGGGTTGATTATAAGTCGATCAACATTAGACTTTCCACGTTTCGTCATCGTCCCTGCCCACAACTGCACATTTGTCTGTAGGAGATACAACTGCATTAGTTTTACAGAGTAACTTGGATTCCATTAACTTCCTGGAAACCTATATACACTCTCGCCAATGATATGAACCCTATATCAGATACAACATTATGTTGAATGTAGACGATTGATACATAGCTTTAACTGTCATGTATTTATTAGATTCCGAAGAAAATAATCCCTATAAACAACGATTTTTTGCAGGGTAATCTATGTGCGCAATCAAGTCTGAATCTATCATACTCACCAAACTGGTTACACGTTTGTCTTCAGTAGTATTTTGCAACTTCCTACTCAAGAAGCGGAGTCAATCAGATGCAAATCCTACCGAATTTAAGAGTTGATGGAACATCTAAATTATCAACTGAAATTTCAAACATATTACAAGTATCGCGTATGTTTATTTTTCGACCCTTTACACAAATATTCCTCACCACAAACTTAATAATTGAGTCACCTTTATTATACGAAACATTTATATAAATACAAAAGTATCAGATATCAAAGTAAAAATCTTCAGAATGTGTCTATAGTATGTAAAAGTCCAGGTAGGAAGAATGTGTGCTTGATTCTGTTGTGTCTTTTATCTATAGTTCATTGGGATTTATCGCACTGACATGTGAAAATTGCCATTATTAATTGTCAAAACGTCGTCTAATGTCCACGGCTAGCTTTTTCATTTTTGATTCAGCAGCTTCTGAACGAAGTATGCTTTGTATGGATAAAAGAACAGGTCAGAAAGAAGGGGTACAATTAGTTACCAAAGAAATGCCGACAGTTTGGTGAAAGACACTATCTCCATACATTACAAATATATTGTCTATTAGACATTTCAGCATCTTTTTAACAACTTCAGTGTATTTATATGTAGAATCAGAGTGGTGTTGGATGAAATAAGAATTACGATAACCTTTAACTAGATATTTAGATTTTCGGGTACCACTTTTAGTGAAAAATTTGTCGATGATGCCAAAATGTGTCTCTTTTAATTTTGCATATGGAATGTCTACTGGAACCAGTACATATTAGCCATGTAATCTATACAGCTCATTTATCATTTATGGGGGTCACTGAACACAGAATGATAACGTGTTTTCATAGTTCCTTTAAGTTTTCAAATACGAGATTTTATCAACATCGTATAGTTATATCCATTCAGACAAAGTAACTGGTTCCACGTCTTCATGTTTGGTCCATTGTCTGACATAATCCTCGATAAAATCCGGAACTAACTTCCGAGCTGAAATTTTGACCCGAATTAAAGGAACGCAATTCATAGTGTTAAAGACCTCTTAAAAATATATATATTGAGGTTTCCATTCCAAATAATAGATACATCACTGTGGTGACATGCCCGATATGATTATAAATGAAGGGAGATGATGCACGTGTGACGGTACTATGTAATAGATGGTTTATGACTAGGCATCCGTAATTAAATAGAGTGGATACAACACAAGGGGTAAAACTATATCAAATAGAAAATTGGAAATCACAGGTATGAATATAAAAATTTCAGATACCAAAGTATAAATCAATAGAATGTCCAGGACATAGACACAAATCCGGTAAAAATGGACAAACACGGACCTCTGAAAACCATGAGGTGGGATCAGGTGCCATGGAGGAGAAAGCTTCCCCTGTCGACCGGTCACACCCACCGTGAGTCCACAGTCAAGTCCAGTGAAACAAGTGAGGAGTGTATCCTCGCCACAATTGGTACAGACGGACGTCTCAGCAACCGCCAACGAAAAGGCAACTCAACATTTCACTTAGTGAAACAGAGTAGTCGCAAACAACACTATTATATCGACTGTAAAATTTGCGGAACGTTGACATTAAACGCGGTTTTCGATATCCCTGTGTCAATAATTTGTCAGTGTATTTAATATTTAATGTAAGGTCATGAGGAAACATATTTTGTGAAGAAACAGTTATAGTTGTATGAAGCGGAGTTTATATAGTATCTGCACTCAACAGGAAGGAAACAGCATCAATTTTATTTAAAGGTAGGCCTACTTCGACGACGTCCTGTCTATAAATGACTCAGAGTTTCAGAATTACCTCGACCAGATGTATCCTATTTAGATTGAGATCATTGAGAGCTGCACATGTGCTTCTTACCTATAATTACCCCTGTCGACTTGGATGGGCGGTCACCGATTTCAATTTCCATATCACACACTTTCCGTTTCTGAGTAGTAATATCCCGTCTTGTCCTGCCTATGACATTTTCATTTACAATGCGTACGTTAACCAGGCATGTTCCTCTTATTAATCTGTTATTCTGAGAGCCAAACGACTCGCCAATAAAGTACTCACACAAGGATACGACGTTGAACGCTTGAAAGCGTCACTGAGGAAGTTTTATGGTCGATAAGGGGATCTTGTTAAAGAATACGGAGTCCCCGTCTTATGAATGTAAGATAGTATCCTGGTGCATACCCATAATCTGTGACTCCATTTGCCAATTATATCTAAAACTAACTGATGACATTTTCACCTACCATGACCTTGTCACTGAACTCGAGAGGTTTCCATGAACAATCGCGACGGGTGTGGCATGGTAACAGCGGAAGCTGACTCCTTCCGGACACCTGGTCCCATCCCATTTGGATTAGTGATTCTTCTTCATTTTGAGACTTTTATTATATAAAATTTATTGTCTAAGTTTTGAACTTAATATTTTTAATATCCGTTTGGCACCTCTTCATTTTTACACAGTACACAGTGATATAATGTAGTAAATCAACAATTCTCATGGTTTGATATACTTTAATGAATCCACATTTCACAAGGGTTGGATATACTTTGATAGTTCCACATTTCACATGAGTTGATATTGTTAAATAGAATTAATAAAGAGAAAAACGAAGTAAGTGAAACAATTGATCCAGGTGTATAACTTATAATGAACATTAGACTGACATATACATGCATCAAATCTAATTTCTGATGAAATATTGATTCCATGTCAAAAAGGCAACTACATATTGGTATCCATGTCATTTAGTGAAATAATCTTACCTGAATGAATTCTTCAATTTCAACATTCAAACATAATTTTTAGAGTTTGATATACGATACAATTTATTTATACTAAATGATATGACGTCATTTAACACATTACTGATCAAAATGTTATATCGTGTAAATCTATTTCCCGGTATTTACTTGAAGGGTTGATATAGTTTTAAAATGTGATATTTCGCATCGGTATTGAGTGGGTTATTTGCAGTTAATATTTAGACATTTCACATAGGTTAATACAATGTAATTATTCTGTATTCCACAGTGGCTGATAAGAATTAATCATTTGCATTTAGTTTGATATACTTAAATGTTTAGACATTTCACATGGGTTGGTAGCGATAAATATTCAGACAATTCACGTTTGTTGATTTCATTTGATATTTAAACATTTCACATGAGCTGATATCATTTAATATTTAGACATTTCACATGGACTGATATCGTTTAATATTTAGATATATCCCATGGGCTAATATCGTTTAATATTCAGACATATCACATAAGTTAATATCGTTTAATATTTAGACATTTCACACGGCTGATATCGTTTGATATTTAGCCATTTCACATGGGCTGATATCTTTTAATAATTAGACATTTTGCATGGGTTAATATCGTTTAATATTTAGACATATCACATGGGATGGTATCGTTTAATATTTAAACATTTTGTAAAATATTAAGACATAAGTTGATATGGTTCATTATTATACCTCTATGTTATATTCTTAATCCATACTTGACAAACGCATTCACGTGACCAGGAACAAAAACGTCAAGTCTCCCTCACGCGCCTCACTTTCCCTGTTATATTTCCTCTCATTCGGAACTCCCACTAGAGATATAGTAATTGATACGAAACAACTATGGATCATCAATGTGAAGTTTTTTCATAACTTTCTCGGAAAATGTTGTTTTGAATAAAATGTTTTTGAAACTTTATTGGCAGTTGTTTACTTTTTGAGTTTTTCATATCGGTGCGGGATAAATACGATAGCCTTCGGGTTAACAAATATTCATATCTCCCTTATACAAGGGCAATAGGTTATCATTCACACAAAGATTAATATATTTTAATATTTAGACATTTAGCATGTATTTATTTTACTTTATTTCAAAGAAATATCACATTGGATGATATAGTTAAATGTATAGGAATTACACAAAGGTTGATATAAGTTAATATCTATTTTTCATTTCACAGTACTATAATTAGATACGTCACATGGGTTGATATAGTACTATAATTAGATATGTCACATGAGTTTGTATGGTACTATAATTAGATACTTCACATGGGTTGATACAGTGCTATAATAAGGTACGTCACATGGGTTGATATAGTACTATAATTAGATACGTCACATGGGTTTGTATAGTACTATAATTAGATATTTTACATGGGTTTGTATAGTACTATAATTAGATACGTGACATGGGTTGATATAGCACTATTATTAGATACGTGACATGGGTTGATATAGTACTATAATTAGATACGTCACATGGGTTGATACAGTGCTATAATTAGATACGTCACATGGGTTTGTATAGTACTATAATTAGATACGTGACATGGGTTTGTATTGTACTATAATTAGATACGTGACATGGGTTTGTATAGTACTATAATTAGATACGTCACATGGGTTGATATAGTGCTATAATTAGATACGTCACATGGGTTGATAGAGTGCTATAATTAGATACGTCACATATGTATAGTTAATTATATTTTACATGGGTTTGTATAGTACTATAATTAGATACGTCACAATGGGTTGTATAGTACTATAATTAGATATAATGGGTTTGTATAGTACTATAATTCACATGGGTTTGTATGTATTAGATACTATGGGTTTGTAAATTAGATATTTTACATGGGTTTGTATAGTACTATAATTAGATATTTTACATGGGTTTGTATAGTACTATAATTAGATACGTGACATGGGTTGATATAGCACTATTATTAGATACGTGACATGGGTTGATATAGCACTATTATTAGATACGTGACATGGGTTGATATAGTACTATAATTAGATACGTCACATGGGTTTGTATAGTACTATAATTAGATACGTCACATAGGTTTGTATAGTACTATAATTAGATACGTCACATGGGTTGATACAGTGCTATAATTAGATACGTCACATGGGTTTGTATAGTACTATAATTAGATATTTTACATGGGTTTGTATAGTACTACAATTAGATACGTCACATGGGTTTGTATAGTACTATAATTAGATATTTTACATGGGTTTGTATAGTACTATAATTAGATATTTTACATGGGTTTGTATAGTACTATAATTAGATATTTTACATGGGTTTGTATAGTACTATAATTAGATATTTTACATGGGTTTGTATAGTACTATACATCAGCGTCGGAAGCAAATTGAAAGTGGGGGGGCTAAACCAACTTAAAACACATACACACGCCAGAAACGTCCTATGTCTATATTTGCAAAAAAGTGGGGGGGGGGCTAATCCCCCCTAGCCCCCCCGGTTCCGACGCCTATGCTATAATTAGATATTTTACATGGGTTTGTATAATACTATAATTAGATATTTACATGGGTTTGTATAGTACTATAATTAGATACGTCACATGGGTTGATACAGTGCTATAATTAGATACGTCAAATGGGTTTGTATAGTACTATAATTAGATATTTTACATGGGTTTGTATAATACTATAATTAGATATTTTACATGGGTTGATATAGTACTATAATTAGATACGTCACATGGGTTGATACAGTGCTATAATTAGATACGTCACATAGGTTGATACAGTGCTATAATTAGATACGTCACATGGGTTTGTATAGTACTACAATTCTATCTGTTGATGTATAGGCTAGTTTTATACATTTCACATGGGTATATATACAATGTAGTATATATTGGTATGTATTTTATAACGTTATGCATCGAATTGTGTTGTAGGTACCATATGAGGAAAATAAGATATGACAAATTTGTGAAACATACATAATATCTTAGAGAAGTCAATCCAGAACATTTAAGGAACAAATTTAACACATTTTATATGGAAATATGATAGATTATGATATACTTTCAGGGGCAATGTACTGATACGTAACTCCTTTTATTTACAAGTTTCTTGTTTGCATTAATTGGTACATTTATAGTTCATTGCATTCATGACAGTCCTTTAAAAACATCAGTAAAACGTATTACCTTATCCGTTGGAAAATTGTTATCGTATACTATCCATGTCGGGATTAATTTCATGTTTTTTCGACAAATATTAATAACCATAAACTACAGACAAGAAAATGATAAGCATGAAGTACAGACACGAATACGTTAACCATGATAAAAGTTTTGCATTCAGAGAATAGGCCACAACAACTAGTATTGTACATTGAACCCGATCATGAAGCACATCCATTATTGGATCCATACATTTTTTGTTTAAATCCTAAATAGAAATTGAAATATCACATGTTTATTCTGATGGGCACATACTTTTTGCCTGAGTTTGAATGGCAGACTTACATCAAATGATCATCTCTATTGGCAAAAATGCTACAGTGTATTGTCTGTTTTAGTATGATTGTTTTTAATAAGCCCGTGAAAAGCAAAATTATGTTATCAAACTTACGAAGACCAATCATATGAAAGACTATAGCCGTAAATAATCCGCCATTCAATCTCTATGCAATACCATCATGTAACAGGGCAATTAATGCTTGCACATCGGGAGGCCTCGGATAGCGGGCTATTTTACAAACCGGAAGTCAATAGACGCTCTGTCGGCCTTTGGCTTTGGATGATCACGATGGCAGTGCAGAGCGACACATCATTCCACCCCAAATTTGGTAAGTATTACAAATCTACAGAATATACATTTGGTAAGTATTACAGATGTACAGAATATACATTTGGTAAGTATTACTGATGTACAGAATATACATTTGGTAAGTATTACTGATGTACAGAATATACATTTGGTAAGTATTACAAATCTACAGAATATACATTTGGTAAGTATTACAGAATGCATTTGGTACAGCAGAATATGCATTTGGTAAGTATTACAGATGTACAGAATATGCATTTGGTAAGTATTACAGATGTACAGAATATGCATTTGGTAAGTATTACAGATGTACAGAATATGCATTTGGTAAGTATTACAGATGTACAGAATATGCATTTGGTAAGTATTACAGATGTACAGAATATGCATTTGGTAAGTATTACAGATGTACAGAATATGCATTTGGTAAGTATTACAGATGTACAGAATATGCATTTGGTAAGTATTACAGATGTACAGAATATACATTTGGTAAGTATTACAGATGTACAGAATATACATTTGGTAAGTATTATAGATGTACAGAATATACATTTGGTAAGTATTACAGATGTACAGAATATACATTTGGTAAGTGTAATAGGGATGCATTGAAGTAACTTTATTTTATATTATATTTCTAAACATGTCAACAAATTTCATTTTTTTTATCTCCTGTTATATATTGCTAGCGGATTATCTCCCATGAATATTCTTTAGTGTCTATTTTAAAACTTGTTTAAGTAATTACCAACCACGTGATAGTCTACTTCCTGTTTTGAAATCGTCATAGGGAATTACCATTTTGATTGGGTAATATTTTATACTTGCTTTCTATTGGTCTATAAGACTTACCCGCACATTACAGTTTGCTCAATTTAGCCTCAGTCATATTCATCATTACGCCATGTTGAAATGTATGCTCACGTAAATTGGAATGTTGGAAAATCAACTTATAGTGCAGGAATATGTATCCGAAACACTGAATGTAAGTTTATATAACATTTATTTTATATTACTTGATGTAGCATAATTCATATATTTGAATACTTACATATAAATCCAGTTAAACGTGTTATTTTAATTTGACTATCTCGAGTGTTTAATATTGTATTGAGAGATTGATATTTAATGGTGTTGAAATTATACATAATATGAATACTTTTTCATATAACATTATTTATTGAAATAGTTGTTTAAAACATACTATGCGATATATATGTAAGGAACATTCGTTTAATAGCCAAGTTCGGTAACTCTGTTTAAACATTTAATATCAGCTGTTGCTATACTGTACTCAGCTACTTGTACACCTATATTATGTCATACAGAGAACAAAAGTTTTAGACGTTTTGTTTTATTTTAACAGATATATAATTGTCAAACCATTTCAACGCTGAGAGATTGTGTGATCGGCAGGTTCCATTTCTCAAATGGGTATATATGATTTTTATCTATTTATGTTTAAATAATATACCGATATCAATTATTGATTTCGAGCCATGTATGTTTATAACGATATTTGGGTCATTTTTATGATATTGTATTTAGTTACTCTATCATATATATATATATATATGGAAGCTTAACTAGGACACTATATGGGCTATCTATATTAAACTTAAGATTATTAAATTTAACATCAAGAATGGCAATTATATCATTATAATTATTATTATTATTATTATTTTCTATTATTATTATTATTATTATTATTATTATTATTATTATTAAAATAAAATTTATTGTCAATAACATTTCATAAAGTACATCATTATATTGTTATTGTAATTTTTGATTACTATAATGATGTTGATAATTTAAGGTTATTTATTTATTTATAATATCTATTTTAATTGTTACACTAATTATAGTTTTCCTGTTCTCTATTGAATCAAATGTTTATAATGTTTATTTTGAATTGCTTGATTATTGCATACAAATATTTTATATTATCATATGTATTTGTAGGATAAAATACCATATGGAGATTAAATAATATCAAACCCAGCAGTGGCTTTCATCATTTGTTCAGCCCCTGTTACATTGGCGCCCACGTTGGGACTTCTCTCACCAGTCGAATACCTAACCCTACTTCTATGATTGTTGAGGATACAGACATCTATGATGATATTCATGATTTCGTGAAAAGTCCAGAGAGGAGTCCAGATTCCAGCTTCAGGGTTTGTGTTTTAGATTGGAAGATTTTCGAATGTCTTATGATTATGACTCACAAGTAACATTCATTGCAATTTCCTTATATAACTGAATGTGCACGAAGTTATTTTACCGATTATCTGAAGATTACGTATATCTGAAAGGCATTGATTGTGAATATAACTTTCCAGCATTCATATAGAACTATGATAATGAGAAACTGAACATTGATGTGAACAACTGACACTATCCATTATTCTATGTGAGCCGTACAGGATCTGATGAACTTTGTTTACATTCAAAAATTGCATTCATATATTATATATTACATTGTTGTTTTCACATTCGCATTTTTCATTTGCCTTTTTGCATTGCTTTTATTTGTATTGATATTCGCGATTGAATTGTATGTTTAATACATTTATTACAAATTTATATGCTCGCTGAATAATCAAAGTACATATCAAAATATAATATGGCAACTAATGCTGAAAAAGAAAATACATGGGTGAAAACTGAGGCAGAGACTGAGAAGCCAATAGTAGATGAAGATACCCTTTCAAAGATGATAAATTTCTTACAGAAACACACAAAGTATAAGGTCGTAACTGAAGAAGAATACAGTGTATTGAAGGGTCCAACACTTCATTCAACACCAAAGCCTAAAGATTTAGCAACCGAAGAAGCGCCACCTAGACCACCTTTGCCTGAGTCTGAACTGACACACAATTACACCGCTAACTTACCAATATTTGGAGGCAAAAATCATTTACCAATATTTTCAGGTGAAAATAAGAGCGGAGAAGTGACATTCGATGTATGGAGGTATGAGGCAAGATGCATAATACGAGAAGGTGCATACCATGTTCCGGTGATTTTACATGCATTCCGCAATTCACTGCGAGGGAAGGCCCGTGCTCTATTGGTAACTTTGGGAGATGATACGTCACCAACATCGATTATACGGAAGCTCGAAGGTGTGTTTGGGAATGTATCTGACAATGAAGCTGTTATAGAGAATTTGTACAGACAATTACAAGAAGAGAACGAGACTGTAGCGGAATATGGCATGAGACTTCAATCTCTTATTCAGGTGGCATATGAGCGTCAGCAGATTTCAGACATCTCCAGAGAAGAAATGTTGTGTTCGAAGCTTTTTACGGGTTTGAGAGATAAACAGCTGCAGGCTGCAGTTCGTTATAAATATGAAACGATTAAAGATTTTGATAAACTGCTTAGAGATGTAAGAGCTGTAGAACAACAGATAACAACTACGGTGACAACAACCAATCAGAAGCACGAGAAAGCGACTAATAGACAGCAGTCGGTCACAACCCTTGATGATATTATGAATAAGATTGAAGGTTTAACGATGAAAGTTGAAAGAGTAGAGTCAGAACTAAATGTTGTACAGAAATATGGTAAACGAGTACCCGAACGGTATAATGGAAATCGCGGCAAGATGAGTGGTTATAGAGATTATACAAGTAGTGAACAGTTTGGTAGACGATACAGTGATGGCAATAATCTAAGAAATCAAAACAGAGGTTCATATTTAGACAGAAGCCGAAGTCGACAAATACAGTCATCCACAGGACGAGGACAACATACTACTGGAACAGGATATGGTTATCAACAACAACAACAACAATATGGTAGTGGAATGCCACATAATGGTAACGACAGGACTCGACGACCATACCGAGGTCAAGGTTCCTATCGAGGTTACAGACATTTTCAAAATGATTTAAACTACTAGAGGTTGCAGATATGGGACACTCTAGCGACCTACAGGATCGTCCCAATAATGATATAGAATCAAGTGATCGAAAAGATGTATGTAAATCACTTCCTGTGTGTTTTAGATGTTACGGAGAAGGTCACCTTATGAGAGATTGCAAAGCCAGATTGGACCATTCCAGTAATTATTTTGTAGACGATATTCCTGATACTTACCTTAGAGTCATGAAATCAACCAATCTATCCGAGAATAGGAAGTCGTCAACGCTAGTGGGAACAACAAACGAGACAGTCGTGATAATTAATCAGAAGAAAACGTCAGCACTTTTGGATACAGGTTCATCAATTTCAACTATTAGCCAGAAATACAACGTAGAAAAATTATCAAACTTACCCATTCAACCGTTAGATGATATACTTTCTATTGAATGTGCTGACGGGTTGGAGCTTCAGTACCTTGGTTACATCGTTGTGCCAATACAAATGGACGAGTTAAGTACAACTATAGAAGCGTTCTTTCTCATAGTACCTACAACTAATTATCACCAGAAGACACCAGTGCTGATTGGTACCAATATTTTGAATGTTTTATTATCTACTACCAAAGAAATGTACGGAGTTCAATTCCTGCAAAGAGCAAAACTCATGACACCTTGGTATTTAGCCTTCAGATGTTTGTCTCTTAGGGAGAGAGAACTTAATCAGAACCAGAATGTGCTAGCATACATCAAATCAGCTGAGAACAAAAAAGTTACCATTCCTCCTAATTCAGAATTTATTATACAAGGAGCTATGCATAGAGCCATACCATACCAACCAGTTTGTGCAATCTTACAGCCTACATCAAAGTCCAGAATCCCGACTGATATAGAAATATCTCCTGTCATTATTACCTACAGCAGTACACCAAAGGAACATATACCTGTTATAGTCAGCAATATTTCAAATAAGACTGTCACTATTAATCCAAAAGATGTTATATGTGAGGTTCAACCTGTGAGTTTGGAATACTTACCGACTGATAATGTCACAACAGATCATGATGTCATAGACCAAATTGTAATACCAGAAAATGAACTTACCTCTACTGAACACGTTCAAGTCAAATCATTACTCAGGGAATATACTGACATTTTATCAACTGGAGATTTGGATATTGGTCACAACTCTAGTGTGAAACATCGCATAGAATTAAATAATGAAATACCATTTAAACAACGATATCGTAAAATTCCACCATCTATGATAAACGAAGTCCGTGATCATATACAAACACTTCTCAAAGGCAAAATCATTAGAAAATCACATTCACCGTTTTCATCCAATGTAGTTCTAGCCAGGAAAAAGAATGGACAGTTGAGACTTTGCATAGATTTTCGCCAATTAAACGCAAGAACTATTAAGGATAATTATGCTTTGCCTAGGATAGAAGACATACTTGAGAATTTAGCCGGAAACAAGTTCTTCTCCGTATTAGATATGAAAGCAGGGTACCATCAAGTGGAGATATCAGAGGAGCATAAGAAAAGAACTGCGTTTACAGTCGGATCGTTAGGATTTTATGAGTATAATCGTCTTCCGTTTGGCTTGACAAACGCTCCAGCGACGTACCAGCGTCTCATGGAAGAATGTCTCGGAGATTTGTTACATTTATCTTGACGATCTGATCATTATGGGGTCATCATTTGAGGAACACCTTGAACGATTGAAAAGAGTATTTGAGAAACTTCGACAGTCTGGTCTGAAACTGACCCCTAAAAAGTGCTCACTTTTCATGAAACGTGTGAAATATGTAGGACATGTTGTATCCGAGAACGGAATAGAACCAGACGAAGATAAGATAAGTAAAGTTATCAACTGGCCAGTACCGACCAACAAGGAAGAAGTTAGACAATTTTTAGGATTCGTTGGGTATTATCGGAAATTTGTCAAGAATTTTGCTAGGATAGCTAGACCACTGACAGACTTACTGCCATCAACATTGAAGTCTAAACGGAGAAAGAAAATTAAAGATGAGACAAACCCATTTACGTGGAAGACAGAACAAGATCATGCTTTCAAAGAACTTAAGTCACAGTTATCTTCTCCAATATTAGCATATTCGGATTATACACTTCCGTTCGAAGTACACACCGATGCCTCCGGAAAAGGATTAGGTGCTGTATTATGCCAGGAACAAGCAGGTCGAAAAAGAGTGATATCTTACGTAAGTCGAGGCTTAAGCAAATCCGAACGCAATTACCCAGCTCATAAGATGGAGTTTCTTGCTTTGAAATGGGCTGTTACAGAAATATTTAAAGACTACCTTTATGGGAGCAAGTTTACCGTCCTTACAGATAACAACCCGTTAACATATATTTTAACAACCGCTCAACTCGACGCTACAGGACATCGATGGGTATCCGCTCTTGCCGCTTTTGACTTTGATCTGCAATACAGAACCGGAAAGAAAAATGCAGACGCTGATGCATTATCACGTCATCCGAGTATCACAAATGATATGAGTTTTGTTCCACATGATTCCATCAAAGCTGTGTGTAACGCGCTAACAATTCAGAATCCTCTTATAGAATCCTTACCTATTTCAACTTTAAACATGGATCATCACCTCAGAGTACCTGATATTACTGCTATTGATGTTAAGAAAGCTCAAAAACAGGATTTTAATTTACAGTTTTGGATTGAAGCTGTGTTGAACAAAACAAAACCGTTGAAAAATAGGTTACAGAAGACTTATTTTGATACCGTGATGCTTCACAATTTCGAAAAACTATTTCTTAAGGACGATATTTTATACAGAAAAGTTACACAAGATCAAGAAGTAAAACATCAACTTGTAATCCCGAACAATCTTATAGATGATGTTTTGTATTTCTGCCATGACTTACTTGGACATCAAGGTCGAGACAAAACAATATCACTTGTCAAGGATAGATTCTTTTGGCCAGGTGTAACAAGAGACATAGAGAACTATGTGAGTACCTGCGATAGATGTCAAAGACGAAAAACTCCGACTAAAGTAAAGGCTCCATTAGTAAACATTGTAACCTCAGAGCCCTTAGAGTTAGTATGTATTGAACGCTCAAAAGGTGGATACGAATATGTTCTTGTGATAACAGATCACTTTACTAAGTATGCTCTGGCAGTACCAACTAAAAATATGACGGCAAAAACCACAGCTCAAGTTTTCTATAACAACTTTGTAGTTCATTATGGAATACCATTCAAGATACATTCTGATCAGGGAGCAAACTTCGAAAGTAGCCTTATACGAGAACTTTGTATGCTTCTTGATATTCACAAGACTAGGACAACGCCTTATCACCCTATGGGGAATGGCATTTGCGAACGGTTTAATCGCACTCTTATTGAAATGCTTGGGACGCTTCAACCAGAAAAAAAAGCTGATTGGAGGACATATATTGGGCCCATTGTTCATGCCTATAACAGTACTAAACACCATACAACAGGATATTCTCCATACCAACTTCTTTTTGGACGAGAACCACGATTACCCGTTGATGTTGTTTTTGGAACAAGAAAACCTGAAATTACTGACAAACCATTTCATAAATACATCGAGGATTTACAAAATAAATTGCAGAACTCGTTTGATTTAGTACAAAAGAATATCCAGAAGGCCCAAGACATTCAAAAGAAAAATTATGACCTGAGAGTGAGAGGGACCGCAATAGAACCTGGTGACAAAGTCCTTGTTAAGATTGTAGTACATGATGGCAAGCATAAGATCGCCGACAGATGGGAACAAGATGTGTACGATGTAGTTTCAAGACCGAATCCCGAAATACCAGTATTTACTGTGCGCAAAGAAAATGGAAGTGGTCGTCTTCGAACACTTCATCGAAATTTACTTATGCCTTACAAACATGACCAACATATAGATAATTTGTTACCATCTCCGGTGGAAAAGCCTCGTCCTATGCCTCGACCAAGGAAAAGAAAAATTTCCGATAAACACCAGATAAAGGATAGGGAGATGTCCTCTACACCAGAAACAATCGTTTCTAGTAATGAGACGTCAAAAGAGTCTGATGATCATATCTCAGATGTGGTTCCTGAGGATTCAGATGAAGAAGAGTTACTCATCATTAGACCAGCTGGCAATAATGTTAGAAATCACTCTAACGAATCAGTTTTACCAGACGTACCGGTACAGAAACAAACAGAAGAGGATCTGAACAGTCCAGATGGTAAAGCGACTTGTTTCGATACCCTTCACGATTTTGCAGACGACAAAGATGAGGAAAATGTTGAAAATGCGACGTCAAAGGAAATAAACGTTGAAAGAGACGAAACACGATGCGAAAAAGAACCTACACCACAAATTCGTAAATCGATAAGAAATAGAAAGAAACCGGATTGGTACACATCTGAAAACTTTAAAATAAAAAACATTAATACAGACTGGATGTCCAGAGCCGAATACTTGAAATCACTAATTAGCAAGGACAGTTTAATGAATGATCCTTCTATTAAACAAACCTTTCTAAAACTTGTGACTTGGAAGCAAGATAATGTCTAAATAAAATAATAATGATTAAGAATGACGAGGACGTCATTTTGTGAACAGGGGGGAGAATGTAATAGGGATGCATTGAAGTAACTTTATTTTATATTATATTTCTAAACATGTCAACAGATTTCATTTTTTTTTATCTCCTGTTATATATTGCTAGCGGATTATCTCCCATGAATATTCTTTAGTGTCTATTTTAAAACTTGTTTAAGTAATTACTAATCACGTGATAGTCTACTTCCTGTTTTGAAATCGTCATAGGGAATTACCATTTTGATTGGGTAATATTTTATACTTGCTTTCTATTGGTCTATAAGACTTACCCGCACATTACAGTTTGCTCAATTTAGCCTCAGTCATATTCATCATTACGCCATGTTTAAATGTATACTCACGTAAATTGGAATGTTGGAAAGTCAACTTATAGTGCAGGAATATGTATCCGAAACACTGAATGTAAGTTTATATAACATTTATTTTATATTACTTGATGTAGCATAATTCATATATTTGAATACTTACATATAAATCCAGTTAAACGTGTTATTTTAATTTGACTATCTCGAGTGTGTTTAATATTGTATTGAGAGATTGATATTTAATGGTGTTGAAATTATACATAATATGAATACTTTTTCATATAACATTATTTATTGAAATAGTTGTTTAAAACATACTATGCGATATATATGTAAGGAACATTCGTTTAATAGCCAAATTCGGTAACTCTGTTTAAACATTTAATATCAGCTGTTGCTATACTGTACTCAGCTACTTGTACACCTATATTATGTCATACAGAGAACAAAAGTTTTAGACGTTTGTTTTATTTTAACAGATATATAATTGTCAAACCATTTCAACGCTGAGAGATTGTGTGATCGGCAGGTTCCATTTCTCAAATGGGTATATATGATTTTTATCTATTTATGTTTAAATAATATACCGATATCAATTATTGATTTCGAGCCATGTATGTTTATAACGATATTTGGGTCATTTTTATGATATTGTGTTTAGTTACTCTATCATATATATATATATTGAAGCTTAACTAGGACACTATATGGGCTATCTATATTAAACTTAAGATTATTAAATTTAACATCAAGAATGGCAATTATATCATTATAATTATTATTATTATTATTATTTTCTATTATTATTATTATTATTATTATTATTATTATTATCATTATTTTCTATTATTATTATTATTATTATTATTATTAAAATAAAATTTATTGTCAATAACATTTCATAAAGTACATCATTATATTGTTATTGTAATTTTTTATTACTATAATGATGTTGATAATTTAAGGTTATTTATTTATTTATAATATCTATTTTAATTGTTACACTAATTATAGTTTTCCTGTTCTCTATTGAATCAAATGTTTATAATGTTTATTTTGAATTGCTTGATTATTGCATACAAATATTTTATATTATCATATGTATTTGTAGGATAAAATACCATATGGAGATTAAATAATATCGAACCCAGCAGTGGCTTTCATCATTTGTTCAGCCCCTGTTACATCGGGAGGCCTCGGATAGCGGGCTATTTTACAAACCGGAAGTCAATAGACGCTCTGTCGGCCTTTGGCTTTGGATGATCACGATGGCAGTGCAGAGCGACACATCATTCCACCCCAACTGTGGTTTGGTAAGTATTACAAATCTACAGAATATACATTTGGTAAGTATTACAGATGTACAGAATATACATTTGGTAAGTATTACAGATGTACAGAATATACATTTGGTAAGTATTACAGATGTACAGAATATACATTTGGTAAGTATTACAGATGTACAGAATATACATTTGGTAAGTATTACAGATGTACAGAATATACATTTGGTAAGTATTACAGATGTACAGAATATACATTTGGTAAGTATTACAGATGTACAGAATATACATTTGGTAAGTATTACAGATGTACAGAATATACATTTGGTAAGTATTACAGATGTACAGAATATACATTTGGTAAGTATTACAGATGTACAGAATATACATTTGGTAAGTATTACAGATGTACAGAATATACATTTGGTAAGTATTACAGGTGTACAGAATATACATTTGGTAAGTATTACAGGTGTACAGAATATACATTTGGTAAGTATTACAGGTGTACAGAATATACATTTGGTAAGTATTACAGGTGTACAGAATATACATTTGGTAAGTATTACAGGTGTACAGAATATACATTTGGTATGTATTACAGGTGTACAGAATATACATTTGGTAAGTATTACAGGTCTACAGAATATACATTTGGTAAGTATTACAGATGTACAGAATATACATTTGGTAAGTATTACAGATCTACAGAATATACATTTGGTCAGTATTACAGATCTACAGAATATACATTTGGTATGTATTACAGGTCTACAGAATATACATTTGGTAAGTATTACAGATCTACAGAATATACATTTGGTAAGTATTACAGATCTACAGAATATACATTTGGTAAGTATTACAGATCTACAGAATATACATTTCTATAATTTTTTTAGCCTTACATGGTGATTTATGGTAGGCTTAGTCACTGGTTGCAGGAGCATTAACATTGGCATGATTGGCAGTACAGAGTTTGGAATGATTAACTTATTAAGTGACTACTGGCGCACTATCTATTGTGACGGTTCGCCCTCAATTTGACTTTGAGTACACGAAACTCTCTAAATTTGTGGTGGCATGATGTGTCGCTCTGCACTGCCATCGTGATCATCCAAAGCCAAAGGCGAAGCCATCATATATATAGAGAAGGTCAAATTTTATTCCTACTACTTCTGGGGATCCATACTACTAATAGTAAAAAAAATCTGCTCACATCGGGAATTTGCGTGAGGCATAAACAAAATAACCAGGTCATTACTTAAAAGCACATTGTAAACTAAGTAATAAACTACCGTATTAGCAAATGTTTTGCATTCAGAGAATAGGCCATAACAACTAGTATTGTACATTGAACCCGATCATGAAGCACATCCATTATTGGATCCATACATTTTTTGTTTAAATCCTAAATAGAAATTGAAATATCACATGTTTATTCTGATGGGCACATACTTTTTGCCTGAGTTTGAATGGCAGACTTACATCACATGATCATCTCTATTGGCAATAAGGCTACAGTGTATTGTCTGTCTTAGTATGATTGCTTTTAATACGCCTGTGAAAAGCAAAATTATGTTATCGAACTTACGAAGACCAATCATCTGAAAGACTATAGCATATGACGTAAATAATCCGCTATTCAATCTCTATTCAATACCATCATGTAACAATGCAATTAATGAATTATGCTACTCTAGTCTATTCAAGAATGTTGGTTTATAATGAATGCAGACTTGCCAACCTTGAACAATTTTCATGAGAGAGATTTTTCAATCTCATGAGAGAGACTCTAAACTTAAGTAAAAATTACTAGGAAAATGTATAATTTTCATGGGGGGAGATATGCATTTTTTCTGAAAATATATCAAAATTTTACATAAAAATTAATGAGTCTCACTATAATGGGGGAGACTTGCCAAGTATTTGATTGTAGTCAATTTAACATTTTAAAGTCTTGTGGTTTGATTTCCCCATTAATTACTAGTTGATATACAAAAACGTCTACATTTGTGGACAGGTTTATCACAAGTTTACTTAGGAAGAGCAATCATATGAAGAGACTTGAAGTTGAAGATTTATCCCTAATCAACCCCAGTGTGTAAATCTGAACATAACAAGTAAGCACACGGTGTTACTTCCATTTTCGGCTATTTCATAACAAAATGACAGGAGGAGGGGGCAAATACCTAAATTCAAAACAAAGTGAGGATGCTGGCTTTGCTTTTATCGGCTAGAATGATTTAATTTTGCTGACGAGTGAACATGTGATACTTGGGGTTTGGGGGGGGGGGGGGGGGGGGGGGGGGGGGGGGGGGGGGGGGGGGGGGGGGTGGGGGGGGGGGTCTTTAGTCTAGTGCAAGTAGAAGGTCCTAACTTCAATTCCTAGTACAGGGGCGACTGTCTACAGAGCCCAACAGTACTTCATTATACATATTTCCTAACTTCAACTCCTAGTACAGGGGCGACTGTCTACAGAGCCCAACACTATTTCATTATACATATTTCCTAACTTCAACTCCTAGTACGGGGGCGACTGTCTACATAGCCCAACAGTACTTAATTATACATATTTCCTAATTTCAACTCCTAGTACAGGGGCGACTGTCCACAGAGCCCAACAGTACTTCATTATACATATTTCCTAACTTCAACTCCTAGTACAGGGGCGACTGTCTACAGAGCCCAACACTATTTCATTATTCATATTTCTCCAAAGCATATGATATAAAACATTATGCGCGCCAGTGTGTTTTATATTATCATGTGGTACTGGTCAAAGCTACACGTATTAGCATCTTAGTCTGAGTTAAGAGAAAATTTAAAGGGCTGATTAAGTGATTCTTGTGTTACTTGTACATGTATACACTTTTATCAATCTTAATATTTATACATATTTTCTATTGGTCAACCTGACTAGCTGAATCAAATAACTTGAGTAGTCTCAGACTGGCAGAATACATGGATTGCTAATTTTCAACCTTGTCGGAGCATATTATCTTTATTCCCCCCCCCTTCATGGAAGTAGGGGCAAATTGCTTTACCGCTGTCGGTAGGTTGGTAGGTCCGTCCGTACACCAACAGTTTCCGTTCATTATCTCTGCACTGAGAGCACATATATTGAAATGAAATATGGTATACAGATACATCATGGGAATATCTAGGTCAAGTTCTTATTTGATTATCATCAAACAATTTTGACAGCTCTACCCTTTGAACTTGGAACATTTCTAATGTTTCAGTTTCCGTTCAAGATCTCTGCAACAGGTGCATATATTGACATGAAATTTGGCATACAGATACATCATGAGAATATCTTAGTCTCCTTAATATTTCGTTACTGTCAGATCATTTTTGACAGAGTTATGTCCCTTGAACGTAGGAAATTTGCAATAATGACTAAAAGTAAAATTAAACATAAAAAATGTAAGTCAAACAAATGAAACACTTATCAAAGTGCTGAAACAAGGTGACAAAGGATACAGCTTTGATTATGTAATGCCTGTTAGATCTACTACAAGAGAGTGTAGCACATTCCGGAATACATCTAGAGAAATACATGTCATTGCATGTAGATTACATGCATGTATTATTTTCTTACCCGCAAAACTATATTTAACCATAATCCTTTAATTCTGTTGCCACGGAGTTGTCAGTATTTATAACATAAAATTGAGTGAGACACTGACCTAATTAAGTGAGACACTGACCTAATTAAGTGAGACACTGACCTAATTAAGTGAGACATTGACCTAAATGACCAGTGCAAGTGATTGCAATATTAAAATATACTTAGATTTATGTCCAGTAAACATTAGAGACTCCACTTGTAAACAAACTTAACCTAGCTTGTAAATGAAATGTCTGAAAAGCAATTTGTCCAGCGGTAACCCTTCTAGAGTTAAAATTCATTGGTTTTTTTACTTTCAAATTTCTTACATGTTTATAGACTTAGAGAGTAAGTTAAATGATACCTTTGCTTCAGTATAAATGCTAGAGTATATCTATACATTATAAATTATCATGTGCAGGAAATCCAAAATTTAAAGTACAACATGTTCAACTCTTTACCTGCCATGAATTATGTAATATGTTAGATTTCAAGAAGTTATCTCATTCATGTATCTATGATGCTGAATTGATATACCTTTTTCAGGTAATAACGGATCAAGGTCAAGGATCATCTGACAATGCTTCCTAACGTATGTGAAAGATTTTTAAAAGTAAAATCAGTGAGGACTGATATACAAGCTATATGAAATGAAAATTACATTAATGCTGTCAAACTTTGATACCTGCAAATAGGACAGAACATATTGATAATGATTAATTAAAGGTGTGGAAATTTAAATATACAGGTAATCAAAATGACCCTGATCACTACAGGTCGTGTAATTACCCCAAGCACACATCCGATAAGTACACCATGTATGGTCTAATGATATTAATTAATAAACAGCTTAACCGGGTCATCAGTCCAAGTTCCAGTTGACAATTCAGAAGATCTCATTTAGTAATTGATTTGGAAAAAGTTGGTAATTTGACATTTAGATATAGATGACTTAATAATACAATTTTCGAATGCAATATATCCCAGGAACCTGAAAAAAGATCAAAGAATCAAGTACACATTTTTGTCACATTTTACCAGTTGAAATGGGAAATTGGCAACTTTGTGACACTAAACGCGGCGAAGCTTTCCCATCGTGCATTTCCCTGCCTCAACAGTCAAATATGGGAATTTATATTTTTCAAATGATCCGAAATGCCAGGGCGGGGAAAAAGACATTTTGCATTGGGAAAACTACTCCGAAGATTAGGCACTATCGATTTCCGCGTTCATATCACGTTCCGCATGTCGGTTAATAACTGTTTGGACTACTGCTATGTTTTTGCCTTTTTTGTGTTGAAGCATACAAGAACGAAGCACAACACGTGTTTCATTGGACTTGACTGACTGATAAAACTGAATATCATAAAGTTTATCCCACCTGTGTTTCCAGAGGTCCATTAAGTAAACGGATTTGAATTTAAGTACCAATATTGATAATTTGGTATCTGAGATTATTATATTAACACGATTTGGATGTGTAACCTAATGGTCTCGAAACATGAAAGAACTGAATTGCGAATCCCAAACGGGTTGAAATGAAAATTGGCAGGTATCCGGAAGGCATTCCCTGCCTCAACACCAAATTGGGAATTTGTTTTTCATTAAATTGGGGAAAAAGACATTTTGCATTGGGAATGGGGTGAAAAGGTCTGAGTTTGGTGATGATGGACATCTAGTTTTGTATTTTTGTGGAAATAAGCAAGCACAACAATTGACTGTGAAATGAAGTATCAAAGTATCTGTGGCATTGTAAACTTGAATACTATCGATAATAATACTCCATTATCAGATTAGATGGATGGTCTTCATAATGTTTAACAATTGCGAATCCCCGCATCGACCATAGACAAATTCGGTGAAAAGGTCAAGTTCGGTGAAAAGCACGATTGGTGAAATGAAGTCACTGTCTGTGGCCATGCTCCAGAATACTATCTAATAACAACGACTCCAAGCGTTTAACAAGATCCCCGCACGTAAACCTTGTGCAAGACTAAGCGTTTTACCTTGTGCTAATTGGCTAGTCGTTTTGCTCTCAGAATAAAACATTCATAAGAAGAGCATGCCCTGACATAACGCATAAGTTGTGAAATGAAAACGCCATAGGCAGGAGAAGATGTAATATTACTACTTAGAAACGGGAAGTTTGTAATATGGAAATTGAAATCGTCGCGTTTGTCATAAACGGATGTGTGAAGTTGACCGTCCTTTCCAATCGACAGGTAAAAATCAGGGCCCAGTTGCACAACAGGTTGTTAGCTTTAACGTGAAGTTTACCAATGTTAAACCAATGGGCTAACTGTACGTTCAATTTAACATTGTGTTGTGCAACCGGGTCCTGATATATTGCTCTTTGTCGTCTCTTTTATCTCTAGCTCAACAGGATACATCTGGCCGAGGTAATTATGAAATATTGAACTATTTATTCATAGAACATCGTCGATATACCTGTAAGTAAAACTGAACCGAGATCCTAACTGTTTGTTTCCTTTAGAGAGCAGAGACTGTATAAATTCCACTTAATATGAACACAAAATGATGTCAGCCAAAAGAGGAGCACAATTGGTACCCATTGGATACGGACAATCTGCTGGAAAACGTTTCCCGAAAAAACCACGGAGATGTTGTCTACTCGAAACCCCAGCATCTTGATAATATCGTCTTCAGTGTATTTGTTATTGGAATCAGAGTGTTCCTTCACAAAATAAGGTTTTTCATGACCTAACACTAAATATTTATATCCTTGCTTAATATGTGTAAGCAGTTAGTGAGCAAAATAGAGGCAATTAATCGGTGTTTATTGAGATTTTTGTTCATCTTCGGAATCCAATAAATATATGGCAATTCAAGCTCCACGTCACTTCCTTCCAAACGAAGTGGGAACGGATTTATCAATCTTTAATAAACTAAATCAAACTATCGTGGGAAATTTAAAATTTAAAACATCACAGATCTATTAAATGTCAAATGGTACAAAGTAATTTACTCTGAATAACAAAATTTCATTATTCTGCAATGGTTGCAATCTGTGACTTGTGCTATTATCAATTATTTTGAGGTATTGATACCTTTTGTTTACACATACAACTTTAAGGAATTAATACAATATTTTTTGTTGATCGAGTCAAGTACAAAGTAAAAATGAAGAAGTACCAATTAATAATAAATCGAAACTCAAGTCCATTAGAACACGACGGTCTCAAAATGACGAATAATTGCGAATACCAAACGGGATAGGACCAGGTATCCGGAAGCAGTCAGCGTCCTCTGCTGGTATGCCACACCAGAATACTATCTAATATTATTGAGAGGGGGACTTCATAATGTTTAACAAGATCCCGGTATCGACATTGTGCCCCTTTATTGTCCGACTTATTCCTTTATTAATATGAAGCAGACTTCATTCAGAAACTGAAGAAAAAGCTAGCGGTATCCTTTTATATATCGACGATGTTTTGTCAATTAATAATGACAATATTCATACATATGTCAATGCGATATATCCCAGTGAACTAGAAGTTAAAGATACAACAGAATCAAGTACACACGTTTCATACTTAGATATTTTACTTACTATAGACACAGACGGGAAATTGGCAACTAAGCTATACGACAAACGCGACGATTTCGGCTTTCCCATCGTATATTTTCCACACTTAGTAGTAACATTCCACAGTCACCTGCATATGGAGTTAATATTTTCTTAATTGATCAGATATCCCAGGGCGTGTTCAATATATGAACTTTTCATATACAGATGTATACTACTCACTGACAAATTGTTGACACAGGGATATCGAAAATCGTCTTTGATGTCAACGTTCTACAAATTTTACGGTCGGTATAATAGTCTTGTTTGCGATTACTCTGTTTTACTGGGTGAAATGTTGAGTTACCTTTTCGTTCGCAGTTGTTGAGACGTCTGTACCAATTGTGACGAGGATTCGTTCCTCACGTATTTCATTTGGACTGGACTGTGGACTCACGGTGGGTATGACCGGTCAACAGGGGATGCTTACTTATCCATGGCACCTGATCCAATCTCTTGGTTTCCAGAGGTCCGTGTTTGTTCATTTTTGCTGGATTTGTATCTGTGTCCTGGACATCATAAAGATTTATACTTTGGCATTTGAGATGTTTTATATTTCTAGTGTTCAACAACGTGACCTTGTGTAATTGAATACTAATAATTATAAATCTGTTGTATTGGCCATATTGTGAATAAAGCTCTGGCCTTTCGGTCAGTAGTGGGAAAACCATTGATTATACCTCTTTGAACCTTCTTATGTAGATAGACCTAAATGGGAACTATATATCACAAGCGTTTATTTTGGAGATCAAAGAAATAATGGGGGAGGGAATAGGGTTTACTATATAGAAAGTTCCCGAACCTATGTCATAAAACTTTTAATATTTCAGTACAATTTGAAAATAGTATAGTTTAAATCAATTTTATCAATATATTTACTTGCTTCTTATAAAAAGTAATATTCAATGATGTGCATTGGTATACTCTACTGCTTAGAATAATATTTTTATGAATTACCTGAAAACCATTCATATCCCAACACCTAAAACATATACATTTTCCCATTGTGAAAAGAAATAACCATTGACAAACATTTGGGTCCTTGAATTGTATTTTTCCGTAAACATAAAATCTGTTCACATTCCCGCCCCGAAACCATATATATTCTTGATCTTCAGAGAGAGACACATTCATGGGGTCCTTGTATGTTCTGTCCCGATTTCATCGTATGTCATCTGATAACTTGGTTACTGAATATCATGATTATTGTTCAAATATATTTAACGTAATTTCTAACTTCTTGAATGTAGGTAATGAAAGGGGGTGACATTTATCGATGTATTATAGTAGCTGTGTATTACAGCAGAATTTTAGTGAAGTATTCTATTACATTAAGAGTATGTAATAATGTCACTTTGTATTGTTACCTTGACATGTCGTTTTATCGGTCAAACTAACGCATTTTGTTTTTGTCAATTATCCGCAGATGATTTCTATTTCTATAAATAAAGTATATAACTTTAAGAACACATAAAAATTTGGTATTATCTATAAAATCAATTGCTTTCCTCTTGGACAATTCCAGAATACGTGCTTTATTGTTCTGTTTAGCAGAGATTATATAGATTATTGTATGTATACTTATTTATTTTTGAAGAAATTGATTTGTGGCTAAAATGTTGTGATTAATTATGTAATGCAGCCATTGTATATCAGGATTTATTTGATAAATTAAAGAGTATATTATAAAACAATTTTCAATGTAGGCTATTCAAAGTTTCATTCTCCAAATTTAATTTGCTGTTTATGATGTTTGATTCTGTTTGAATGAGAAATTTATTTATAGGCCTATATATTGTGTATAATACGTTTTGTATGAAAAAACGTTTATGTACACCTCGATAATACATTACAGTGGAATAGGATACCGTCATATATACATTATAACTTTGGTATTATGATTGTAATATTTATATTCAAAACAATTTTAGATATTCATATCAATTACAATTCCAAGGTAATACCTAACATTTTACATGGAAATTATCGTGACAATATTCTTACAGTGTTGTTTTCTTATTTAACTATATCCTTTCCAGAGAGGATATCGTTTTTCTATCCTCGCTTTAATTGGTTTGTTGTCAGTTTGACTTAAATCTGATTACCACAACTGATATTTTATAAAAATCTATAAAAGTATAGTTATGACATTGTTGATTAAGATAAATTCAAAATATCATCAGGTCTTTCCAAAGTATTCTTTTGTAGTTTTAGAGCATAAAAATGATTACCGTAAATTATAATGCAATGCAGGTTTATAGAATATTGTACAAAAAAACTATATTTTCCCATTTTCTACCTATTCTCTTAATCCAGGTACGTTTTACTGTTGAAGCAAAGTACTGTTACTCCGGCTTGATTTAACGATCAGCCCTCCCCACTCTCTGTAAGGCAGGGATTGAGAGATGTTTAGTGGTGCTTGAGTGGCCCGTATTTCCTACGGTTTTCAAGTGCCACTTCATTTGTATAATCTGACGAAGGTATCAAACTGTACTACGGACAGAAGATAAAAACTCATCTCTGAAATCTTGCAGGACCGGGGATCGAACCATATTGAAGGTCTGGCGCTCTACCGACTGAGGTACTCTGAAGCAAAGGGTTTTAAATGTAACATTTTCAAGTCCCCCTCACTAAATATTGTTTAATAATTATTCTCTCACAATGCCAAAGTGTATATAAATGTTTATCTATTTTAAAAACATTGTTACAATACATTTTTCTAGATTCTAGCATCTTTTGCAAACCTTACTTTAATATTATATTTTATTTCATCATCAGCGCACCTTAACTGTCATACTGTCGCTATTTTTGACTAAACTATCACCCGGTCACTGTTGTTTAACTGGTTTGGTAATACATGTAATACAGGTAGTTGGCGTTTAAAAGCATGCATATGAAGGTGTGTCCTTCGTCTGAAGAAATTTAAATATGTGTGGTATATACCTGTGCGGATAGAATATAAATAGATGTATTACTGTGTGGATAGAACATATAGAGATGAGCAATTGTGCCAAACGACAGTATGTGTGTTTGTTTAAGTTTAAAGTGATATAAGCTGTCACAATGATGATTTTGTCCTATGACATATAGACGAGAATATAATAAAATATGTGTTCAAATACATTATGAAACACGTGAAATGTTGTAAAAGATATTCTTTTCTGAGTTATTTGTTTTATTAGAATTTAAGTTTTCCCGTACCTTAAATAATCCGGCTGTATTTCTGTATGCAATGAACTTTCAGATAAACTATTTCGCCATATCAAATGTGCTTCGTAATTCGGGCAGGAGGATGACGATCCTTTGCGCGTTCGATCTATCAGCAACCTAGGCAATTGACACAATTGACTGTGTTAAAGTCGACCGATTTTTATGTGTTTCATATTTACTTTTAAAATACAGGACTTGATTTTTATTGGAAAGTACATGTATTATGTAAAATATGTGCTTTTCAATGCCAATTTAAATACCTGAAACAAATCGGATTAAAATATCAGGGCACTAAAAGAAAATTTTCCAGTCTTTAATGTTACCCTGAAATGAATGCTAACATTGCCAAAATCCAAACAATATAACTGTCAAAATTATGCGTACCTCATGTTTTACAATCGTGTCGCCATGTCCGGTGGATATGGGCAGTTCATATTTGTCAAGAATGATAAAGTCGGGTATGCGATGGGACGATTTGAAAATGGGTCGAGATCACTCGATAAACCCGTAATGTGGACAATGTCAGAAACGAGTGTTTTGAAACAACGGGAAAGACCAACTTTGCCTGATTTAGGTATGAAATAATGATGTACGAGAAAAAAAACACAAATGGTAATAAGAATGGTATATATATGAACTTCAAATAGCACGTTTTTATTGGACACTCGGTAATCTTCGTAAGAATTATCGAAAGCTAATGTTTAATGGCCAGAATGATATCAAAGTAATATAACGGTTTACGTTTGGCAAGTTTGGGGCAATTATACGCATGCATTTGTTATTCTCTCTTTGGGATATATACGAGACAAAATATTACATAAAATGGGCCTGTATTTTTTTTCATATACGACTGCTCATATCGCTTTAATATTTAATTTTGACTTTACAACATACAGACTCCGTCTGTACGTGCATCAGTTATATGTTTATGCTTATGTACAAGCCGAAAAATGAATCTGTAGTTTAGTAATTTCATTTCTAGATTAATATACAAAATATTATGTTGCATATTATGTATATCATTATTTAATACAATGCATTGTCTTTCAATTCAAACATCAAATCACGGATTATGTCCATTATGGCTGATACGAACATCCACTGAAAGTAACAGGGGTGCAAAAAAGTTTCACAAGTTTAATAGCGTGTATGACAGCCATTTGTACCGATGCATTCTTCACACGTATGAGGCATTGAACGAATCAGATTATGCAGAAATGCCTGGGGAATGTTCCGATATATGCCCAATAAAGAACGACGCAAAGCGTCCAAAATAGCATGTTTGGTTCTTGACGTAGACGTCGGTCCATTTTATTCCAGACATGTTCTAAAGCCAATAAACCCGGTGCCATCGCAGGCCAGGGTAGCACATTCACGTTTTGCTGCTGTAGTCGTGCCCCTACCAACGCGTGCGGTGTGCTGTATGCATTGTTCTGCTGCAGAATGACGTTATGTTGTTGTGAATGAATGGAATGATGTGCTGACGTACAATCTCGTCACGGTAACATACAATGGTTAAATTGCCCTCTATTATCACCAAAGGGGTCATTCGATGTGTTGTTAATCCACCCAAGACCATAACGCTCCCACCGACGAATTGGCGGACTGAATAACGCAGGCGTCAATGTAACGAACTCCGGCACAACGGTAAGCCCGAACACGACCGTCACTGTTGTCGAGATGAAATCTTGACTGATGCATTAACAGAACTTCCCCCAATCTCTTTTGCCTCCTACACCACGCTAACCTCGCAACACGGTGACGCCAAAGCAGAACAAGACGGATAGCAGGACGTCAGGGACGGATGCTGTCCTCTCGCAATCGGTACAATGACTTATCACTCGATGCTCACAGATGCTTCTAGTGATCAAAGAAGCCAATTGAAATCGATTACGCAAATGTGACGTCCGTATATATATGTATCCCGCCGACATAGCGTCACACGTCCTGATCGTGGACGGTCCCGAACGATGCCAATTTGCTGGTATCGTCTCCATAAAGCATTTACAGTATTAATATGAACTACAAACTGCCTTGCCACATTTCTTTGAAACATCCCAGCTTCCAGCATCCTAATAGCACGCAAACGATCATTAACACTGGGTCTTAAAATAAAATTTTGATTGAGAGATGCCTCGCTTGATTTAAAACACTAACCACGTGTCGCTTACGCTTGAAATTAAAGAAAAGCGTGCTGTGGCCATCAAGGCGAACCGAACGCTATATCTAACAAATCGAGTACTCACACACGCGTTTAGTATATTAAACTATCAAACCTCTCTCTGGAATAATTGGAACATTTTGGGGGAAATTGAATTTACAGATTTTTGTAATTTATTAATTTTTTAGGAGAAAAATGTCAATTTTTGTTCTATAATTGCAATATTCATTGAAACCTTTATCATATTGGTATTGAAACATATACATTTCCTTGTTACTTTTATGAGGGAAATATTTCTTTTCTTATATTGGCTTATGTTTTTGATATATATTCATATTTAGAACAGAAATTTAAATTAGATTGACCTGTTAACACTTTTCAGTGGAATCCTATACATGCCTTGGTGGAGAATATTCAAAGTGGTTTTCTTAAAATTGTGCGGATAATTTTAAATTTCAATAGAGATAAAATGACATATTTAAAAAAATTGAATTTGGGAGTCAAATGTTAAATACCTCCTTAAATGTGCATAAAATTGCATCTGTACTCATAAAAATGTCGTGTCGTTTTGTGTTTTTTTTTTCTGATAGTAAGATAGGTTTTTATTTTTGGGTGGCCGCTAAAAATAAAAAAAAAAACATGGAATGGCCGTACGGTTATTTTGCAAGATTTATTTTTATAAACCTGAATTTTTTCCAAACCATTTATTTCATCTAAAGTAGATCTTGAAAAATCTTCTGAACTATCAGGGAAATTGGTGCATCAATTGCAAACTGGCAAAGAATATATTCTGTACCTCCTAGTTCTATACCTGTAGATTTGTTCCTGTTTTCAGTTTAAACCACGAAATCTCTGCAAAATAAGAACTAAATAACTTGATACCGGATCGCCCTAGATATATTAGTGGGTTGTACTAATACCACTTAGTATTATATTAATATTATTTGTGGAAGTTTTTATCCACTGTATTATTAGTTTGATGAAATTTATAAATCTTAGAATTTTTGTTATGAAATTGAATTAAAAAATCATTCCGGGTATTTTGAATATCAGTGATAACATTGTGTATTATTCTAACAGTTTCATCAAAAATAAACCTGAAAGTAAACACGTTTGATCTTAGTATATTATTAAAGTATCTAACGCTGAACTAATGATCTATGTTATACATCCTTATGGCACCGTATAATTAGGCCCCTCAAAATTATCTCTTTGGTAAGGCTCATTATGTGCTACGTAAGACTTATTATCTCCTACGTAAGACTTAATACCGGTATCTCCTACGTAAGATTTAATACCAGTATTTCCTACGTAAGACTTACTGTTTCCTACGTAAGACTTGACCAGATATTTTGTTTAATACGTTTTGTGTTAAAGAAGTTTATGTACACCTTGACAACACATTACAGTGGAACAGGATACCGTCAATAGTGTATGGTACATTCAGTATTGAACGAAAAAAGCTTCAACGAAAGTAAACAGTACTCGTTAAAACGCTTAGCGTTATTTATGCATTGCTTTGTCTTATTTGGAGACATTATTTTATGAAAACGACAGAAGAAATTATGTCGTGAACTTTGCATATCAGTAAATGATTTTTCTGTAATTGTCAGGTAGCGATAATAAATGAGACCACTTATAAATGTTGCTTCCAAACAACACAACTGTTATTGCAACATAAAACATTAAGTACAGTTTCCAATCTAAACCATTTCTGTGTAAGACGCAAGAAAAACTAAGTCTTACGTAGGAGATAATAAGTCTTACTTAGAAAACAATAGGTCTCATGTAGAAGCAAATAAGACTTACGTAGAAGAAAGTAAGTCTTACGTAGGAGATAGTAAGTCTTACGTAGGAGATAATAAGTCTTACGTAGGAGATACTAAGTCTTACGTAGGAGATAATAAGTCTTACGTAGGAGATATTTTTATAGGGAGATACTAATTTGCTGCTATACATCCTGATTTAATTTTGTAAATTATATTTATAGAAATGTTAAGGCCGCCAGTCTTTTTTATTCTAGAAAATGTCTTGGTTTGGTAGTACGAAAGTATGCAAGGCTCAATTTTGTGCGGCGAAAAGAAAATCGCGTAATCACACGACATTACGCGAAAAAGGCGTTATAACGATCGCTCACCTGAAAGAAAAAGGTCGTTATGACGACTTTTGGAAGGCGTTATTGCGACTTTTGAAAAGGACAAAAGGGCGTTATAACAATTTTTGAAAGGTGTTCCTACGTGAAAAAAACGTTATAACGACTTGTGAAAGGCGACATTACGCGGCAAAAGACGTCATTACGACTTCTGAATGGCGATATTACGCGAAAAAGGCGTTATAACGACTACTATAAGGCGTTATTACACGAAAAACAGATTTATAACGACTTTTGAAAGATGTAAATTAGCCGAAACAAGGCATTATAACGATTTTAGAAAAGCGTTAATACGCGAGCAAAGGCGTTATTACGACTTTTGAAATGCTTTTATAAGGACTTTGGAAAGGCGTTAATATGACTTTTGAAAAGCGATTTTAAGGACTTTTGAAATGCATTATGAGGCAATGTTAAGGCGTTACAACGGCTTTTGAAAGGTATCGCATCGCTCACGTGAATAAAAGGCGTTATTACAACTTTTGAAATGCGTAATAACGTTTTTACAGAATGGTTGTGGACCTACAGAATTGCAAGAGTTATCTGAAGATACTGTTTTATTCCCTGATTTGACTTCCGGTTTACAATAAATGTTAGATCCATTGGCGTTATACACAAAAATAGTCACTTATTGTCAATGTAAAAAAAAGAAAAAAAAGTAAAGCTATGGTTTTTCGAAATGGTGGCACTTTAAGGCCAAATGAAAACTGGTATAACGGTGGTGAAAAATTGGATATAGTTGGCGATTTCTGTTACTTTGGGATTCCTTTGAATTATAATGGTACATTCCATAAAACACAAAAAATAGTTATCTTTACAATGTCGTTAGGCTATGTTTACTTTGATTAGAAAGTGGGTAGATATTAGAAGCATAATACCCAAGTGATAAAATGCACAAGAGGATCATTTCTATCAGTTAGACTTCATCAGTTGAGCTCCAATTTTAAATGAATTTTCTAAAGAGAAAGTGGTATCAGACAAAGTCAAATAATAAATCTAAACGTAGTCAAAATCCGTCTAAGAGTAACATCTGTAAAAAGCTATTTTAGCTTTAAACGAATTTAAAAGTTTAATTGATGCTATCAGTGCGAAATAGTACTTTAGTATAAGATTATCAGCTGGTACCAAAATACCAGATTCTAGGTTTTAGTATACCGTCGGGGACTCAGCAGTGACAACGACCTAGTGTTTATAAATATTATAAACATAATACCAAGCACGAAGTGCGGCACAATGATTTTTTTCCATGAGCAATTGCTTTTATACCCCGATGATGTTAAAAAAATGAAAAACAATCCTTATATTTATATATATTACCATTTTTCAGTGAAACTGTAGACCACTGGATACTAAATTCATTCCAGAATACTGTCTTTGCGGGGGGTGGGTGGGGGTGTTTTCACATGACGTAATAACTCAACATGTGTTTTGACATGAGAAGTAGTTCTGAATGCAAATACTAAATGAAATTAAGGTTTAATTTCTTTTTTATATCATTTTGAAAAAATCTAGTGATATGGATAATTTTGAATACTTATTCTCAGATCTAATTTGCAATTATTAATATTCGATCATTTAGTAGTCGCGGGTTAAATGTGTCAGAAGAGAATTGCCCGAATGGGCCGTGTGCAAATGGCCAATAGGCCTACCATGTGCGATCTGGATAGCAACAGATGATCGTTGTTTACGACAAATTTTCGTTTGAATTCTGATATTTCATCATTTCATTACCATTTATGTATACGAGAAAATTGAGGTTAATGAAATCATGTGTAATTGTTTTATGTAAAAATTGATGATAAGCCAAATTGTAAAAACTGGATCACTTGTATCGGAAATATTTTGCCTTAGATTGGCTTAAATGACATATGACTGAAAAGCAATTATCAAGATAAAAATTTTTCATTTTTATTAGTTTAACAACACCTTACACATACTAAAAACAAAAAGATGTATCCGAGTTAAACCCATCAAATAAGTGTTCTGTACATAGAAATCTTATTGATACATTGATTATACAACCATATTAGTGTAAATATAAAAAGTCTCAGATACCAGGGCATATATCATTAGGATGTCCGGGATATAGGTACAAATCTGGTAAACACTGGACAAACACGGACCTCTTTAAATGAAGAGGTGGGATCCGGTGCCATGGAGGAGTAAGCATCCCATGTCGACCGGCCACACCCGCCGTGAATCCACAGTCAAATTAAAATGAAATACGTGAGGAACCAATCCTCGTCATATTTGGCACAGACGTCTCAACAACCGCCATCGAACAGTTAACTCAACATTTCACTCAGTGAAACAGGGTAGTCAAAAACAAGACTATTATACCCACCGTAAAATTTGCGGAACATTGACATCAAACGCGGTTTTCGATATCCCTGTGTCAATAATTTGTCAGTGAGTAGTTTATCTCTGCATATGAAATGTCCATATGTTGAACACGCCCTGGCATATCGGATCAATTGTGAAATATAAAATCCATATGCGGGTGATTGTGGGATATTACTACTTAAATGTGGAAAATTAACGATGGGAAAGCCGAAATCGTCGCATTTGTCGTTTAGCTTAAAATGTCTAAACTGATATGTAATCGGCATAAGAAAACGATAAGCTTTCATCTCATTGTTTGACAATTGACAATTGGTCTGTTATTGAGGAAGAATTCCATTTTATGTTAAAATGTCCAGCATTCAATGACCTCAGAATTAAATTTTTGAAACCTTATTATTATCAAAGACCCTCTGTCAATAAATTAATACAATTACTATCCGCAACACGTCAAAGAATTAAGTAATATGGGAAAATATATAAAGCAATCATTTAATGTTTTTCAACTTAATATAGTGTAATTTACATCAATTTGACCTATACTTTACTGGTATCTTGGCAACGTTGTAAAATTATTATTTGTGATACATGTATATTGTACATCTATAATATGTATTGCTTCTGATTAACAAAGAATATACTAAAATCTGCTGTTAGAGTAGCGTTTGTTTATACAATTTGATATTAAATTACAGGGTATAAGCAGATGTACGTTCCGAATATGTATATAAATACAGTGTTCGTGACAAAACATTACATACATTATATTGAGCACCTGTAAATAAATATGACATTGTTTATAAATCGTGATCAGTGTCAACACTAGATGTTATAAACAAACTGTTGATTGACAAATTATATCACAAACTGATAAACATTTGTAACGTGCAACCTCTGTTAAAGTGTATATGTAACAATATATACAAAAATATACCCCAATTTAGGTCGAATTACCTGCTGAGAGACCGATTCGTGAGATAACCAGAATTTAGCTAGGGTACTTAGATAGTTTTTAAATGATTGTTACAATTTATTTACATAATGAAGCAACTAATCTAAACATCTATAAACATCTGTTATTAACAAAACTTTTGGCACAAACTTCTAAATGCTATGTTTTGCTCCTATAAGAATATTTATATACAAGCAGCTCAATCTAGCTCATATACCTAACTCCTTCTGGTTCAGTTTCACACAGGCTCATTCAAGCTCATAAATCAGGCCCACCGGGCTCGGCTCACTGAGGTATATTCAATGAGCCCACCTAAACTCGGCTTGTAAGTGGCTAACTTTGATTTATGCATCTGGCTCACTTAGACTCGCACAACTGACTCACTTCGGCTCACCTATGGCTCAATCAGGCTCACAAAGCTGGTGACTCACTTAAGTTCGTCTCTAAACATCAAAGAAAAGATTACCAAATGTCTCTAGCTTTCTGAATCTATTCTAATTAATCATAATTAATTATTGAGGACAACTAACATAGGGAAAGACTTATTCAGTTATTCAGTCAAGTCGTAACCATGTATTTTTTAACGATGCCCTTCTCTCAAGATACAGTGTAACGGACTGGAAAGTAATCATGGTTTGTCGCCAGCTTATATGCCTATGCAGATGATTCTGATTAGGGGACAACCATTTGATTCTGAGGAGGCGGGGACGTGGCAAATTTATGGAAATAAATATTCTGGCCTTGAAAATAAATTATCTGTCCTCGACTAGCAAGAAAATTAATAATCTGACCTTAACTGGTACCAAAGTTGTGGTGAAAATTAATTGTTTAAATAATTTCGGCTCGCACCGTTCGCCATATTTCATTCTTAAAGTTTTTTGGTAGACGATAGTCTCTTATGTATGACAACAAATAGATACAAATACTCTAGTCAGTGTTATTTAAATGTTATGCTTTAATACCTAAAAGATAAACTCGTCCAAGTCAAGAAAGGGTTCATAAGACTCCATCCTGCCCGGTTATATAGATTTACAATAGTACTGTACAGTACTCTTATAAAAAAATAAAAGGCCAGAATTTGACAAGAAATGAAACCTCTATACAGTGGAACCACGCCTAAAGAACACCTCACTTAGGAGACCACTTCACAATTAACACCATGAATTTTCAGTCTCTTAATTAATGTTGAATCAGTACAGAACCTTACTTAATAGACCACCTCACTAATCAGACCACTTTGAGTCAGATAGGTGGTCTTAATAGCAAAGTTTTGCTGTATTTTTAAATAAGAAGTTAGAAAATTAATAAAAATAAATTACCAAAATTGTTGAGCCTCGTTACGCTCGGCAAAAACAACTATATACTCATCCTTTCCTCTTACTTCAAATCATAGATCCACCCTGCATTTGTGTATATATTTAGAATTTCATGGCTTTTGACTACACTTAGTTTTATTTCAGTTTATCTCTAAAGTGTTTGCCCTACATGTCAGTAAATCCATATGTGTTTTGTAAGTATGTATGAATATGAACAAAATTTGTATTTTATCAGGTGGATATATGACAATTTAATCATCGATGATATCCATTTTTTTTACACTGAATGAACACGCCATTTCCTGCGTATATATACAGCATCTGATCATTACCCCTCTCCAAGAAAAAAAAAAGAAAAGGAAAATTAAAAAAAATAAAATAAATAAAAAAGCAAATAATTTTACACCCCCTCATTAAAATTCCTGAATCCATCCCTTTAATTGAGAACAACAACGTTTGGTTGAAGACATAGTGCAATGTCTGTCTCCATCCATTTGTGTGTGTTTGTACACTTACCAAATACTAAAATTTGAATTTTGAACAGTGTTTTACGACAATTTGTCAGTTATATGGTGGTGGCCAGTTTCTATTAGTACATAGCCCCCCCCCCCCCCCCTCCCAACTTTTTTCACACACAAATTTTATCTTATATTAACATCACATCTGAAATCCAGAAAAAGGCTTCCCGGAGCTTTTGAATTAGGCCTAGGAAAAATTTCCGCGCTACGCTCGACGAAAACAATTATATACTCTTTCTTTCCTCAAACTCGAAATCCTGGATCCAACCAGGCTTTGTCTGTATATCTTGGATTTTATGGACTACTGACTTTGTATTACATTGTGTTGTGTTTGTCCTATATATCCGTGAAGATATTTTCGTTTGACTGTTTTCTCAGCATGTAGGGGCTAAGTGGTCAGAGCAAATATCAGTTTAGTTTCCAGCGGGGTTCGCATTTGCGCTGATCAGAAGTGAGAAACCTTATTGATAAAAGCCCAATGTTCTAACCACTCGTCCACAGAGGTCCCAAAAATACCAGTTAAGTCTTCCAAATTATTGAAATGGGATAGCGTGTAAACTGTTACCTTTCTACGGGTTCCTTTTCACAATCTTGCCTCACAATAATCCAGTGTGCAAAGAGTTTGTATTTTATAACACTTTTGAATAGTAAATACTTATGTTACCACCTTAACTCCCCCTTTTGAAAATTTTTAGATCCGACACTGCAATATATATTATATTTCTGATCACGTGACATTAGCGAAAAAATGAAGAAACTAAATAATCTGCCCATGGTCTGCTTGTAATTAATATTCTGTACTGCAATGGTATGAAAATAAATAATCTGACTCGACGAAATTTGCCAGCCCCCCCCCCCCCACCTCATGATCAAATCCCCTAAGGTATTTCTTATTTACTGGGTCTCCCTCTATAAAATCAATAAATTCAGTAGAAATGTAGAATATGCCATTAATTATGAGTAGTTATAGGCGGCTCCATAGCGTGCCATTTGAATTAAACCGCCAATGAAGTCGTCATCAGAATGCTGGCTTCTGATTGGTCAATTCAAATTGCACGCTATAGAGCCGCCTGTGACGTCATACCGGAAGTGCGTCCTACCGGAAGTAAAATCATGTTGGCATGGCAATAAGGAAAAAGAGCCAATCGTAGAGTTTGGAGGCGTGTCTATGACCGGAAGTGAAAGGTTGTGAGGGTGGCCTTCTCGGATAACGAGCCAACGAGAGCCTTCGTTACAAGAGGTCGGGGTCACGAGAGGTCACGTGAGTTCACGAGAGGTCAACGGTTAAAGATAGAAGTTGGGTTTTCCAGTTTTGGACTGAGAGTGAATCTATTTTTAGAACCGAAACTTTGGGTTTTTCCAGGTTTGTAAAACCAGCAGTAGGTGTCGCCACAGTCGGAGTGGTTAACGATCCTGTATCAAGTGAGCAGGCGCGAAAAGCGGTAGGCCGAGCTCGAGTCAAGCTTGACCTAAGACTTGTACTAAGACTTTTAGAATGACGAGTAGGTACAAAGGGAGATCACTCAGTATAGCCTGTATGAGTAGGACAAAAGGGAGATTACTCTGTATAGCCTGTATGAGTACGACAAAGGGGAGATCACTCTCTGTAGCCTGTAAGATTAGAACAAAAGGGAGATTACTCTGTATAGACTGTATAGGTGGAACAAAAGGGGAGATCACTCTGCATGTACTAAACCAGAGAGGGAGGGTGGGTAGTGAAACAGGAAGTATAGGAAGGATATCCATCTTGGATATGGAATCATGGGATATCTAGTTTTTCAGGGACTGACTAATCTCACGGCAGGAGAGAGAGAGAGAGAGAGAGAGAGAGAGAGAGAGAGAGAGAGAGAGAGAGAGAGAGAGAGAGAGAGAGAGAGAGAGAGAGAGAGAGAGAGAGAGCCATAGAACATGAAAGTGTGTAACGTACTCAAAGTTTGCAAAGGTGATCAAGTGCGTGTGTGTGTGTGTGGTTCTGAAATTGTGAAAGTGATCAAGTGTGTACCGTTCTCATGTTTCAAAGTTTGCAACGTTCTAAGTTATGAAGTCTCAAAGTGACACAAGTGACAAAAGTGACACAAATGACAAAGTGGCACAAGTGACAAAGTTGTGAAGTATGAAGTTGTTCACTTACATCGTTTCAACAAGTATCAAAGTTCAGACAATCAAAACAGCATCTGTATTATTTTATATTGTTTCTTGTACTTCTGTATATAAAATAAAAAATTAAATGCTCACCCAGAGAGTTGACCTTTCGAGCTTCGAATGCCAAATGAGCTCTCACAGGTCTAACTGAACTTATTCTCAAGTTTTTAAAGTTACTATTTTTAAAATTGACTGGTTTGAATTTCTGTCTGATAAAATTTGATTGATCAAGTAAAAACAACTAGTGAATACTCACATTTACTTACTATAGGTTAGACTTACCACTACAGTATAACACATACAAAACTGCATACTTTCAGTTAAGGTTTCTTTTCGTGTAAGTTGGGTGGCCCTTAAAAGGGCCGTTTAATTTTCTTTCGTTGATGAAGGCCTATTCCCCGTCCAACAGTCGCTGCAGTCGACTGACTTGCACTTCCTTCTCCTCGATCAGTCGCCTTATTTCAGCCTCCCGCAGTCTCAGTAGTCTCAAGTCTGTCCATGATGATGAACTGATACCGAGTAAAACCAAATGTCTAGTTTATATAGAGTCTACGAACGTGCACGCAATCAATGACGTCAGAGGTCTATTCGGAGTATGAGTTGTATCATGACTCCTACTACTACGTTTTTGTCTTATACCTTAGATGATTTATACATGCACTACTCAAGTGACCATGTATATAATACTACATCTCACAGTTTCATTACTAGCATTAAAATGGCTTACTATCAGTCCATATCTCCCGATACGATACAATTAAAACATGAATTTACCATGGTTGTTGCGGGACCTACCAAATCAGGGAAAACTGAACTTGTAAAACAGTTGATAGAATGGAGGGATCAATGGATTCATTCCCCTCCCGACAAAATTGTATGGTGTTATCGTGAATGGCAACCTGCTTATGAAATCTTACAACGGGAACATAATGTTCACTTCATTCAAAATATACCTGACGATGACGAAGTCTTAGTTTCTGATGCAACTCGTCGTCACCTACTTGTCTTTGATGATATGATGGATAGTAAAGCTCTCGATTCTATTGTAGAATGGTTTACACGTAAAGCACATCATCGGAACACAGGTGTGATCTACATCACTCAAAACTTGTTTGATCGTGCCAAACAATATCGTACCATAAGTCTGAATGTTCATTATCTCGTACTGTTTAAGAATTCAGAGATAAATCTCAAATGACCAGCTTATCACGTCAATTAGACTTACCAGGATTAAACCATGCTTATCACGATGCTACAAATCGCCCTCATGGTCATCTCTGGATTTATCTCACATCGTCTACCCCTGATAATATAAGATTAAGATCAGATCTGTTTCATTCTTGGTATACGGGAGGGATAGTGTTATATACATCTTATAAGTAGACAGTAACTTTCTCTATGCCGTCATTTCTCGTATTCATGTTAACGTAGAATCATGAATCCTTTACCTAAAGCCATCTGTAAACTGGTGACTACTTTAAGAAAATTGCAATTGGGGAAAGATCCCGTCAGACGTCAAGAACTGTTAGAATTAGGTAGAGACGCTTTATTGAAATGGTTTAGAATGGGGCTAAAATTTTCTGTCTGGTACTATTCCAGTGACTAAACCTACACTAATGTTATTACAGAGAAATGCTGATCATTTAAAAATCATTGCTGACCCAAAAGCTGATGCAGAAGCTAAGAAAACTGCTATCTTAAAACGGGGAGGGGCAAGGTTCTTAGGTGGGGTTCGATCCCTATTACAGTGGGCTAGTCGTCTCAAGAAGAGCACTGCACCTAAAAAAAAAAACACCCCTCCTCCTCCTTAGCAGAAAAAAGAGACCCAAGAAGAGCCCTAAGAAGAGCCCTAAGAAGAAGAAGAGTCCTAAGAAGAAGAACCCGCCATTGGTTTTAAAACTGAATCTGAAAAGATTCGTGAAGCTGACACATTGAATCAGGCTTCTCCTACACGAATACCGTCTCCACCTGTAACCAACAGTCCTGTAGCAGGGTCTTCTGCTACTGCAACATCTATCTTTGGAAAAAGTCTTCCTGGTAGACCTAATATCAAAATTACACAACGGAAACAACCTTCTATTACTAAGACTAAAGCAGTCCGAAAAGATTCGTGAAGCTGACACATTTAATCAGGCTTCTCCTACACGAATACCGTCTCCACCTGTAACCAACAGTCCTGTAGCAGGGTATTCTGCTACTGCAACATCTATCTTTGGAAAACGTCTTCCTGGTAGACCTAATATCAAAATTACACAACGGAAACAACCTTCTATTACTAAGACTAAAGCAGTCCTACAGTCACTGAATGTACCTAAGAAGTCTACTCCTACTGCTACTCACAAGCAGTCCTTGTTATTTCCCTTATTACCAAAATCTTTAACTGCAAAAGATGTATCATCTCAGCTGAACAAACGTGTTACACATACTCCAAAGTTTACCTTCGTTTGATTCTACCTTTGGATCTCCCATCACCAGTCAGCCTAACACACAAGCTACTTAATATATGAATAGCTACAAATGTCTATGGTGTCGGGCTCTTTTTACTACGAGTGAAGAACTTAAAAATCATAAAAGACTTCAACATCCTATGTTGATATAGGTTTTAAAACTACCTCAGATCATGTATTGAGTCATTTGTATAGAATACTTAGTTGTAGTTTTTACAGGACAAAAACAGTATCTTATTGAGTTTAAAAAGATGATCTTACGGTATGCCCCTGATGACACGATCATGAAAATTTGTGAAGTAGTGTATAACATCTTAAAAGGAGTGATTCCTTTAACAAAACGCCAGAAACAGCACTTAGGTTCAAAGAAACGGGTCTTAAGAAAACTAGTTCATCCTAAATTGACTGTCCCTAAACGACGTCGTATTCTAACGAATCAACAGGGTGGTGTTTTACCTATCTTACCCGTATTAGCGCCATTACTAGGAGCCATAGCTTCCCTAGTCTTATAAACATGAGCACACGAAAAATGATCGTAGTTCCTAAGAGGACCATTGAGGAACTCAAACAATGGAGAGACAGAAGTTTACACCCTTTGCCTCAGACACCTGAAGTAGCATCTTCGGTTCGTTAAGGTAATGAATTAAATGCGATTGTAGATCGTGATGATTTGACACCTGAAGCTAAGGTAGCCAAGTTTGGTAAAGAACTTCATCGATACTGTACGTATCTACAACAAGCTCGTCATCCTGTAGAACAGAGAAAGAAGTCAAAGATGATATAAAAGCTGAAATGTCTCCTGATGATCAAGATCTTATGACAGCTATTACATCCAGTGTCACTATTCCATTAAAACCAAAAGTCCCTTTATTATTTAAAAATCTCAAGAATTATTCTGATATACTAACATGGGAAAAGACGGTCAAATACAATACAAAGGGAAGACCGTACCTGGGACAAATAAGGTCGATCTCTTAACTGATGCCTTACGGACACAAACTAGAAAAGGGCTTAAACCCTCGGGACTTGATAGTTTTGGAAAAGGATTAGTGGAATCGAATGTCCCTTGTGATTGGATACGTAACCCTAATTATATCAAAATGATGAATCAACCTATCTTAAAACCAAAGGCTATGAGTACCCTTAAACTTCTGGATGATGATAATGATGAAGATGACACAGGGTTCTATTACGCTATGCCTATTCTTCCTTCTACTGACATAAAAGATTCTGTAAAGACACCCCTTAGTCAGAAAAATGTTAAGGATTGGCAAAGACTGACTCCCAGAGCCTGGTCTACCATTAAAAAATCTAAAAAGGGTTCTCATCTTCCAGAATGGATCAAAACTCAAAACATTTGCAATATGCCAAATTAGCATCCATTTATTATGATCCTTCTAATCGGGGTGGGCATACAGGTATTCAATCTCTCTATCGAGAAATGAAACGTCGAAAGTACTCCATTTCTCTAAATGAGGTCAAACAATGGTTGAAAGAACAAGACACGTATACGCTTCATAAATCTAACAAGACAAAGTTTCCTCGTAACCAAACGAAAGTGACCGATATGGATGAACAATGGCAATTACATTTAGCTGATGTATCCAACATCAAGATACACAATGATGGGTATACGTTTCTCTTATGTGTCAATGATGTTCTATCTAAAATTGCTTGGGTCATCCATTTGAAAAATAGATCTGCCAAAGAAATGGTACGAGGGTATCAAGCAGTATTAAAACAAGCTAAAGGACGATGTCCCATTCGTATACAATCCGATAAAGGAAATGAGTTTTTGAATCGTGAATTTCGTCAAACGTTCCATGATATTCATTTCTTTACGACAGACTATACAGAAACAAAAGCTTGTATTGTAGAACGATTTCAAAGGACACTGAAAGCTCGCATGTGGAGATATTTTACTCATACTCGTTCACGTCGTTATTTTGACGTTATACCACAGATTATTCAAGCTTATAATCAATCGTATCATCGTAGTATCGATAGATTCCCATAGAAGTTAATCCTTCCAATGTGTTAGATTTCTGGGAGACCTTATATGGTTCCCCTTCTAAAAACCGTCCATTGCCCAAGTTTCATACAGGTGATCGCGTACGTATCAGTAAAGTAAAACGTACATTTGATAAGGGATACTTACCTAACTGGACCACGGAACTGTTCACGGTCGAGGAACGAGTACCTGATCGTTATCCTTATGTGCATTACATCCAAGATGATCATCAAGAACGATTGGAAGGTACGTTTTACGAATCTGAATTACAACCCGTTGTGAAAACAGATGATGTCTATGAAGTGGATGAGATTCTCGATCATAGAAAAAGGCGCGTAGGTAAAAATCGTGTTAAAGAAGAATTGAAGGTGCACTGGAAAGGATACCCTTTTAGTTTTGATTCATGGATCCCCAAATCCAACTTGATCGACCAGTAGACTCTTTAAGCCGAGTGTCTATCAGAGTCAACAATGAGCCCACCGAGCAACTACCCGATAGAGTGAGTCATACGCCTAGTACTACTTGGAAATGGTGCGGAGAAAACATACCTCGGAACGAAATTGTATTTTTTGTTCAAGTAATTCTTGCCTTTACTATCATCACAGCTTGCGTCGTTCATTTGGCTTTGAAAGATGAAAATAGTCAGTTCTGGATGGTTATGTTAAGTAGTTGTATGGGGTACATCATGCCTAATCCTAGTATGAAACTACCCTCCAAAGCAAATCATTGAATCTATAAAGGCTTCAAATTCCCATGTTTGAATTCATTCCTAAGGACTGTATTGATAGTGACACATTATGACACTCATCGTTCATAAAGGGGTACCTCTTAAGGATATGGGCTTCTCTTTCCTAAACTGACTCAATCGTTAACGAGAACAACTCATCGTCTGATCTCTCCTCAGAGAGGTGGGATCATCAATCCATTAAGACTTGCAGGTAGTATCATCAATACACTCGTAGGAGCATTTAACACCGAAGCATCTGGTATGCAATATGGCAAAGGTATTTGGTCAGACTTTCTCAAACCTACCATGACGAAAGCCATTCCTCATATAGCCTAATTTGCTTTGGATACGGGTATGGATGTGATACAGAATAAACGTTCATTGAAAAATGTTTTTGTTCAACGAGGAAAAGAAGCAGTGCGCAACTTAATGACGGGTCCTAAGAAAACATTAGCTCGTGCCCCCTTTCATGTCGCTTCTCGTTTAGCAGGCAAGAAACGAACAGGCACAACGATTCATACGAACAGTAGTATAAAAAAGAAAAAAAGAAACGAATGAGCCGTCCCTTTCAGTCTACTTCTACAAGTAAATCTAAACAGGTCGGAAGAGAGCAAGATATCTTTGACTAACAAGATGATGATGCAAAATGATTCGTGTGTGTGTAGTAGTGAAGCTTTAGAGTTGTTTAATGTCCCTCCCACCAACGTAACCATAGAAGAAGGAAGAGGGGTGGAATATTACTTCGTCTCTGTCAATACACAATCTGCTCCTATTGAGTTTTAAATCAAAGGACAAGGCGATGAGTATTTGGATTTGAACCAGATCTATGTGTACGTAGAAGCGAAATCGTCAAACAAGATGGAACTGATCTAGCAGATGATAGTCAAATCACCCCGTCAACAATTGCTGCATAGTTTGTTTTCCGAGATCGATTGTAATCTAAATGGAAAAGTGATCACTCCTGGAACCGATACCTGTCCCTATCGAGCTTATCTCAAAAAGTTACTATCCTTTTCTAACGAAACGTTAAAATATCAAATTAGTGCTACGCGTTTATGGGACAAGGATCAGCCTGGACGATTTGACAAGTTGAATCCTCATACCGTTGATGTCGTCGAGAGAAACTCCATTTGGATCTGTTTGAACAGAAACGATTTCTACCGAATGGTATAGATGTACGCCTAAGGTTTAATAGAAGTCGTGAGCCCTTTTACATGATGTATGGAGGAGGTGAATTAGGTTATTTGAAGATAATACAAATGTATGTAGTGGTACGTAAAGTGAAACCCATTGCAACCTTACTGAATCAGATGAACGAACAGATGAATACCAGTACTGCTAAATTTCCATTGAGACGTGTAGAAGTGAAAACGTTTATCTTTCCTGCTGGTACACGTTCAAAGATTACAGATCATTTGTATCAAGGTCAAATGCCAAAACGTGTATTATTAGATATGGTGAGCAATGCCGCTTTCAATGGGGATGCGACAAAGAATCATTTTTATTTCTAACATTTTAATGTCAATAAAGTGGATGTAAGTATCAATGGAGAAAGTCTTTGCACTCGTCCTTTAGAACCTAACTTTGAAAACAACTTGTTCTTGCAATCATACTTGAGTTTATATCAAGGATTAGGTCGAATAGGAGAAGACTGGGCCCCTTCCGTGTCCATTGACAACTATAGAAGAGGGTATACCTTGTGGTGTTTTGATTTGACAGCTGATCAAGACAATGATCATAGCAAGTTACACTGGATAAAAACAGGATATCTACGCATCGAACTTCAATTTACTCAAACTTTAGCAGAGAGTGTGAACTCATTGTCTATGGAGAATTTCATAACGTATTAGTAATCAACAAACAGACAAACAGTGGCTATAGACTATTGAAACCATGCAAAGTATTCAAGGCTCAAATGCTCATCAACTCAATAGTATTCTATCACGAGACCCTTATGTAGGACCTTCGTTCGGCGGAGTATACCCAAGAGACGTTTTACCGGACTATCTACCTTATGGCAAACATTCATTTATCGTCAATACAGATCCTCACGATCAACCAGGAGAGCATTGGGTTGCCATTCATTTCATAGGTCATCAGACTGCTGAATATTTTGACTCGTACGGCCTACCTCCATGGATCTATCCTGATATCTATCAATTTCTGAAACGCCATGCAGATCGAGTGATTTATAATCATCAACCTAGACCAAGAAGAAGAAACATTGATCCTTTACTGAACGATCGTTTTGTTTGGGGATGGTTTAGAGAGCAATATCATATACCTGTATCTATCAACCAGGTATCAGTCCTGTCATTCACGACAAGTATGGGTTTAATTACGTCAAGGAATCCGAAACGACCGATCTAGGACAAAACCTGACATTCTTTTGCTCCGCGCTGTATGGGCAAGATCAACCGCAGTAGCGAGACGTAATAAACTCTTTGTTGATATATTTTATTTTATTATTATTTTGTTTTTGGTGTCACTGTACGTACTTTTACGGAAGAAATGAGAGAGAGAAAAGAAATGAGAGAAAGGTGAACATGTGGAGAGAGAGATTTCCGTAGAGGCATTCATCGGTGTTAGTCGACGAAGAGAAGATTGATAGTTGTGAGGCCTACTCCACGCAGGTCCGCGTTTACGAGCCGTCCTTCGCCACCACCACCTTATAGGCCTAGGACACCACCACCTATACCTCCTCCGTCAAGAGCTGTGCCATCAGTACCACCGATGCCTGAGGTGGAGTATGCTATGGCACAGTGTGATTTGAGGGTTCTGTGGCAACGCCAAAAAAGACGGCTGCTAAAAGTAAAGGAGATGGACGTCAGGTACTTGCGAAGTCTGCTAGATGACTTTCTCCAACGAGAAAAATTCAACGGCCCTTTTAAGGGCCACCCAGCTTATTCGAAAAGAAACCTTAACTAAAGGTATGCAGGTTTTGTGTTTGTGTTATTCTGTAGCGGTGAGTTTTAAAAATAGTGTAGTGACTACAAACTACTTATCAGTGTATATTCAGCATTAAACGTTTTATTTCATTTGTGTTTTTGTTATGATGTATTCACTTCATTAGATGAAAGTCTAATAATAGTAAGTCATGTGACTAGAGAGAGGTTAGTTAAGCCTGTGAAAACTCATTTGAGATCCGAAGCTCGAGGTGTTAACATCATAAAAAACACTACTATCAGCAGGGGTGAATGTTTCATTTTTATTTGATAGTACAAGATTATTTTCCATGCATTAAATTGACAAATATCTCAGGAGAAAAAAAAGTCACATGACTACAGTATAGGTTCAGTTAGACCTCTGAGAGCTCGAAGAATCAACATCCTTAGAAAACCGCTACCAGCATAGGCTTAGTGTGTACCTTATGAAACATGTACAAACAGTAAATTTCAATATCTCAGAAAAAAAATTAGACAACTAGCAACGTTAATAAGGTTTTCATTACTTACAACTTAATTATGCTATCAGGGGAATACCCCACCATCTAATCAATGTTCATTCACTCTTGACCTCAAAACTGGGGAGAACCCAACACTATACAGTTTATGATAGTTCAGATACATACAAGGTATACAGAGTGATCTCCCTTTGTACATACTCGTAACTCTTCAAGTCTTAGTACAAGTCTTAGTTCAAGCTTGACTCAAGTTCAGCCTACCGCTTCTTGCGCTTGCGCACTTGATACAGGATCGTAAACCACTCCGACTGTGGCGACACCTACTGCTGGTTTCACAAACCTGGAAAAACCCAAAAGTCTCAGTCCAAAAACTGGAAAAACCCAACTTCTCTATCTTTCCGTTGACTTCTCGTGAACTCACGTGACCTCTTGTGACCTCTCGTGACCCCGACCTTTTGTAGCGATGGCTCTCATTGGATCGTTATCCAAGATGACCGCCCCAAATTTTTCATAGACACGCCTCTAAGCTCAACAATTGGCTCTTTCTTCTTATTGCCATGACAAAAAGACCTCACTTCCGGTATAATACACTTTCGGTTATGACGTCACAGGCGGCTCTATAGCGTGCCATTTGAATTGACCAATCAGAAGCCAGCATTCTGATGACGTCATCAATGGCGGTTAAATTCAAATGACACGCTATGGAGCCGCCAATAACTACTATTATGGAGTGTAAGTACACAATAATTGATCGATGCTGTCTATCTGAAACTACACGAGGTGGGGTCAGGTTTCAAGTCTTCAAGACTCTAGACCCCTCTAACTTGGAAGTACACATAATTTGCTCGACCTACGCCACTGATACTTACTTGTTCTAAAGTTATCACAATGATGATTACTGAATGGGTATACATGTAAATTTTATATCTAAAAGGCTATGAAGTGCAAGTATTGCGTGTCTAAAACACTATGGACTGTCATTATTTTGTTCGGGTATCTTAAATACTATGGGCTGCCAATATTTCGTTCCGGCATCCTAGCAGTTTGGACTGTCAGTATTTTGTCAGGTGTCTTAGCACTTTGGCCGTCAGTATTTTGTCCGGTGTCTTAGCACTTTGGATTGTCAGTCCAAAGTCACAAAATACTGACGGCCCAGAGTATTGAGATACTCGGACAAAATACTGACAGCCGGAGAAAATACTTCGGGCTGCCAGTAATTTGTTATTTTGTACTGTCAGTATCTTGTCCGGGTATCTTAACACTCTGGGCTGTCATTATTTTGTCCGGGTATTTCAACAGTCTGGGCTGTCATTATTTTGTCCGGATATCTCAACAGTCTGGACTGTCAGTATTTTGTGACTTTGGACTTGTTGATATACCCGGACAAAATACTGACAGCCCAGAGTGTTGAAATACCGGACAAAATACTGACAGTTCAAAGTCACAATTTACTGTCAGCCCGAAGTACTTTGTATCTTAATACTTAGGGATGTAAGTATTTTGTCCAGGTATCTCAACACTCTGGGCTGTCAGTATTTTGTGACTTTGGACTGTCAGTATTTTGTCCGGGTATCTTAACACTTTAGCCTGTCAGTATTTTGTCCGGTAACACTGAGCTGTCAGTATTTTGTTTGGGTATCTTATCACTTTGATCTGTCAGTATTTTGTCCGGGTATCTTAACACTTTAAACTGTCAGTATTTTGTCAAGTATCTTAACACTGGGCCGTCAATATTTTGTCTGGGTATCTAAAACACTATGAACTGTAAATATTTCGTTCCAATGTATAATGCACTGTGAGTTGTAAGGATTTTGTTCCAGTAACATCATTCAGTGTCGATACAATTACAGTCAGGTCATTCGAATAGCCATTTAAAACCGTTTTGAAAAAAAGGGTTTTAAACGTCGAAAAAAAGTTTTCAAAAAAGATTAATCGTCGAAGCTCTTACTTCCATAATGTTGCCGACTTGAAAAACATTTACTTCCTATAGCTGATTGTTACAGTTTTAACACATTTCATTTGGTAAGAATAAAAAGAGCGCGAGTAATACAAATTAAAGGGCTATGAGCGTTTGTTTTTCGAAAAAAGGGATATACACAGAAATAACAATTCTTAAATTCCTATGTTTTGTGAAAATTGCTTAAGACACCCTGTTATTCACTTGCATCTTATTAATTCAAACCTACTAATTGTATGTCCACACCACGCTGGACCTTTTCACAAAAATATAGGAATGTAAGACATCAAGTACAAGTAGTAAAAGTAGAAAGAAATCGCAATTATTTTCTAGACACAGCTAATATCTTTAAAATCTTTCCCAGACAATATTACCATAGTGATACCAGTATTAAGTAACGTTAAAGGTCATGGATTTCAGTATATGATAATGTCAGTACAGTGCACAAAAATATCGCATTCATATATATATATAACCATATTTCTGTAAATATAAAAAGTCTAAGATACCACGGTATAAATCACTAGTATGTCCAGGATATAGGCACAAATCTGGTAAAAATTGGACAAACACGGACCTCGCAAACAAGACTATTATACCGTCGATAAAATTTGCGAAACTTTGACATCAAACGCGGTTTTCGATATCCCTGTGTCAATAATTTGTCAGTGAGTAGTAGAAAGTAAATATAAAGTCGACATATTGTTATCATAATTTCTTATATGTCATAAGCAGCAATGACCAAATGACAAAACATTTAAAATGTCAGATAAAAAAAAAACAGTCCATGTACTCAAGCCTACATTGTTAATGAAGCCTACGTCTATTAAACAACAAAATATATTCTGTCGTTTGAATGAGTCTTTTAAATGGTCAGTTTGGTAGGAAAAAGTTGTTACAAACAAAATGACATTTACATAAAATGTTGAAATAGTGTGATCCATTACATCTTGTCGAGTCAAGGTTTTTCTGATCCACGTTGTTCCTTATACAGGAATCAGGGACGAAGTGGACCAGAAAACCTTCACTTGGCAATGGGGTCAGTTAAGCATGAAGTGTCCACAGATTATCGCAGGAGACCAATAATTTATTTTGTCAATTTGAAATATAAATTGATGCATGATTTTTACACATTGCTAGCATGAGAAAGATTTTAGACATATTTCATGTTTTCACTTTCTGGCAGGGACGACGTCGGTCAACATTTATTTTTTTGTTTTGCAATACACACAGGCATAAAATTATTAAATTTCTATACATTTTGTGAAAATTGCATGTGAAACATAGGTTTAGCACCTTTTCAATTGCAATTGATGAACTCAATCTTACTATTTGTATACGAATAACACACTGGACCTGACCTTATTTTCACAAAAAATATATATACATATAAGATATAAATATAAGATTTTGATGTCTGTGTATATTTCTTAATTGTTATTGGATGCTTAATCTTCCATGGCACCTGATTCCACCTCTTGATTTTAGAGGTCCGTATTTGTCCATTTTTACCACATTTGTATCTATTTCCTGCACATCCTAAAGATTTATACTTTGGTATCTGATATTTTTTATAATATTGTACATCAGGTCCTATCAGGTAAGCTAGAAAAAATCGAAATAATTATTGTGGTAAGCACAGCTAATGCCTCTATAATTTGTTATTTAATTATACATTACTAAACATCACATGTTGCGTTACTGGCATTCACGATTGCTTAACGTCTGGACAATGCAGGACAACTGAGATTCTTATCCATAGTATGCGATTTGTTTTACCTTTGATTTATTAGTGTGTCAATTTTTCATCTTCACTATCATATATTTTGTTACCATAACGTGTAAAATGGTCATATTTTTATTATGGTTACTCTTAGACGAATTCGGCAATGTAATAAGATTTAGTATTTGGCCTTGTATGATACCACTTTCATTCTCTTTTGGATTTATGCATCTATTTAAAAAAGAGATCAATAAACAGATACAATCGTCTTGAGCATTTGTTTTTGTCGCGTTTGGAAAATTATAACATTGGTGCAGTGTATTATGTTTATAGCATAATAATAAGATGACCATTCGTAAACTTTGTGTTGCTTCAAATGCTTCTCATCGTCTACTAATTGATAATGATAATAATAATGATAATGCTGACAAATTACTGAAACAAAAACGATTACGTGTAACACGACAGAACACGGTTCTCAAACGTTCTTACTACTTTAATTCATGAACGATTGATTCACCATCTTCACATCGTTTCTCCTAGAAAAGTAAGTATAATATATCGACAATATACTGTTATCAAAACGGATTCTCATGGTCCATTAGATAATCGAATATCCAAGTCCGTTAGAATACGAAGAACAGTTGCAAATCCAAAACTAACTAACTAACTAACTAACTAACTAACTAACAATATATATATATATATATATATATATATATATATATATATATATATATATATATATATATATATATATATATATATATATATATACAAGTACAACGATTCATAGTTGACTGTTCTTAGAATGACATGCAAAGGTCCATGGCTTTTAAAGCAGCATTAGCGGCGGCTAGGGCGTGATTTTTTTTTCTTTGAGTAATAAAGAATATATATCCTTATATAAAGATATCATAATCTCATTAATTACACTTGTACATATTGGTTTGTTTAAAAGTATTACGAATGTTAAGATAATAAATAATACGGCGACCCTAAAGATCTGTAATGAACCTTAATGAATCACTATTGGTAATTATGTCTGCGTAAACATGGCAGAATCGTAATCTTTGGAACATAGGCAATATTGATATCACAATATTAGTGGATATGTATAAAAAAAGAAAGAAAGAAAGAAAAAGAAAAAAAGCAAGGGGTCCATGGACCTCGAAGGTCAGCTGAGGTAAGCAATTTTGAGTACATGGGTTATCAGGCGAAGTAGTTTTTAATGTGAAAGGAAAAGACACGATCTTCTCTCTGATGACCTAAAAAGGAATGAAAATGTCAAAGTCTAAAAGAACCTAAAAAACGCATCAAATATTAATTTTCTGATTTCTATGAAAAATACAAACTTGAATCATACATCCATATAGATAATTCATTCGGTTTTTCAATTCATGCTGTGGTTCTGGAGAAGATGATTTTTTCAAAGAGGGGTACCTTTGGAACCTATTTTGCCCCACCCTGAATCCTCCCCAGGTCCAACCTGGCCAAAAACACAAATTTGGAAGAGAACCTTGAGTACTTACATCCTCCAAAATGCGTCTTTGCCCCACCCTGAATTTTCCCCTTGGTCGAGCTGGCCGAAAAGTACACACTTGGTAAATTCCTTGAGTACTTGCTTCAAGTAAAGCTTCTTCATAATTCCTTCAGTGGTTTCAGAGATGAAGTCGAAAATGTAAATTGTTTACGGACGCACAACGCATGACGGACGACAGACGAAGACGGACAACTGGTGAATAGAATAGGTTACCATAAGACTTTGTCTCAGGTGATCTAAAAACAAACAAATGGTATTGTGGCAAAATCACATAGGAACATTCGTAGACACTGTAGTCGTTTGTTTTTATCCTAATGGGATAAAATGTATTTTAAGTGAATATAATCTACCAAAAATTTATAATTTTATTTATCTCTTTGAACAGAACACAAAATAAAACGTTTAAATAGGCCGATTTTATTTCCTGTCTATTTATAGTATTATAGCAGTAGTCTTGTGAAGTAACAAGGTAATTCCATACTGATGATTTTATTATTCTCGCATTGGCATTGACACATGACATGTTCGTTTTACAGAAATTCAGGATATCAATCTTCACCGTAATTTAACAGAACATGAAATAACAATCATCACTGCCGCCCAACAGAATAATCCCCACCGTGAAACTCTATGTGTCCTGTCCCTTTACAATCACAATCGCAAAAGCATGGTCCAAAACATGTCCGTATCCATGGCCATGCTGCATCATATGGTATCTCCACGTGCGGAAACAGTTTGTACTAATTACCCCAAAATTATTCCTCAATTTAGGGAGCCATGTTAAGGATAGTGAGTTCCTCTCATTTACATGGCTCCCTAAAATAAGGAATAAATTTACATCTATATATAAAAAGAACTACCAGGAGACAAACGTACCTTCGAAATACTGAATCCGTTAATTCCTGTTCACCGAATCAGAAAAATGTTTTTCTACGTCTCTCCGATGGGGAATTCCCTGGTCTCGGTTCCTTGTACAAAAATAAGTTTGTGTATAGGTCGCCCCAACGTAAAGTGAGGGCGAATTCTCTATCCCTTTTGATCCAATTCCTTCTCGCCAACAACCAATTTCACTGTACGTACGAGATCATCATTACTGACTTATGTCTGAATGACACGTCCAAGGTGCCAAACATTTCTAGTCAAGTTGTCATCCTTGATGAGAAAAATATATCCCACACTCAAATAACATCGGGGTGTCGACCATAATCTTCTCTCTTGAAGTGTTTTAACGAGTCCAGAATTCGTTTGCTAATCATTGTACACAAATCCATCTTCTCCGACGATATAAATTTAATAGTTGAAATGTACTTGGAGGAGGCAATACAACTTTTGACTTCATAGTCAGCAAATGATTGGGTGTAAGAGGTTCAGATGTCAAAGGATCATTCAAACTTGTAACTGTTAGTGGTAAACCATTCACTAAAGCCATCGTTTCACTAAAGAATGTTCTAAAAGTTTCGTCGTCCATCTGTGTAATGAATGTTTGCGTAAGCAAAGAGAGTGCATTGCGAACATCTGTCTCTCTCAGACGCCTTCCATATGAATAGCAGAGGGTACAGAGACAAGAGCAGCTGTGAGTTCCAATCGACGTATTGTCACTGGCTTGATAGGCGTGACACGAGATTTGGCCGACAAAAGGGAACAATGAGTTATCTGTTGTTCGTCTATTAATCGCAAATATGAGCATTGTCCGCAGTTACAACATTATCGAAATCAGCTGGTTTCGAACATCTTCCGATGTTAAGCGAGGTTAGATGTTTGACATCATTCACACAGTGTCTCCATCTAGGACTTAAATTTTCTGGCATTGGACTATCCCACGTTTGTTTGATTCCTACACATTTCCTGTAAAATTTGTTTTCCGAGCAAGATGAACGGTGAAACAAATCCCAAAGGATTGTAAACTGGACTTAAAGTAGATAGTACACCTCGCCTAGTAAGTGAACGATCACTGAGAGTAATTCGAAATTGAAATGAGTCAGATTCTACACACCATTGGATACCCAATGTCTTCTTGATAGGCACGTTATCGTGATGAATATCAATGTTTTGAATTCCCTTTGTATGGAGTTAGAGAGCATGAGTTATATAACAAGAGACCCAACGGTTAAAATAAGTCCACTGATTCTTAAGAAGTCGAAAATGTATAAAATTTGACAAAAAACTTATATTTTCAAGGTTTGTCAAATGCCTTTGACCTTGGCCTTTGACAGCGTGACCTTGAAATTTTGTCAACATGATCCTTAGATAATTCCCATAATCTGTGTAAACAAAGTGTCAATCAGTTTTGAGATATTAAGCCGTTTGTATCCCTAAGTTATTCAAGTCTCCCCTGGTGGACCGATTATTGACAGATTTCGTTTTCTTTCCCAAACTTTGTAGATACTTACTGTACAATCATGTATGCACAATTTGAAAGTCATCTAACCATTGGTTCATTAAAGATGTAGCAAATCTTGATCTTTTGGTTCCTTTTATAATGTCCTAGCCCCTTTCCTTTCGCAAACTTCATGCGGCTTCACATATGGATGTTACATGCCAAGTTTGGTTAAAATTAGTCCATTTGTTCTTAAGAAGTCGAAAATGTCTCACATTTCACAAAAATCATATTTTCTGTTAACTTGGGTGCCTGTTACCTTTGACCCCCATAAGCTTGGAGGTTTGTCAGAATGATCCTTAAATAATTATTAACAACTTCTCACATATCTTTGTATACAATTTTGAGTTATTAAGCCATTTGTATACAACTGTGCTCTGTATTACTGAATCGCCCCCTAGTAGCTCGTTTATAGACAGATTTTAGTTTCGTTCGCAAATTTTCGATATATTAACTTTACAATCATGCTTACAAAATTTGAACGTCATGGCTCATGACATTAAGATTTTTATATATGTACCTAATTTTGGTCCTTTTCGGTCCAAATTAGGGCCCCTATGGGTCCTAGCCCCTTTTCATTTGCAAACTTTATGGAGATTTACATGGGGATGATATATGCCAAGTTTGCTTAAATTTGGCTCACTGGATAATTCACTCTTCCATCCACTCATGGCAACTGCTTTGACATATTTCAGCCTCCGTCAACACTGTAAACATCTATGACGACTGAATACGGAGTTGAGCGGGCTTAACATGATTCCTAATGATTTATTGATATTCAACATCAAAATTATAGTTATGAAGCAACATAATATAATATTGCTCTGATAACCAATATGGACCGAAGTGATAGCCGATATTGGTTTACTGGTCAATATTCATATTCATCCACTCAATAGTCCATGACTGTTTTATTCTATAGATATATAGATACATGTACATGTATATACAAGCCCTACAGTGTATTGAAAGTAACAATCAGGTAATTCCAATAGTGTAAAAGTGAATTTCCATATTCTAATTTTAGAAATGATATTCACTGGTTTTCTATTGGATATGTAGTTATATTTTGAGAGGTAGAATACCGGCTTATCCGATCAGAAACCGTTTATTTTTAATTTATATCATAAATTGATTTACTGTATAGAGGATGATACTCCGTGAATCCAGGAATTTTCAATGTATTTTGAGGCTTACCCCCTCTCACCGCCGTTATGATTTGTTTATTAAGATCTGTTTGGCCCTTTGAAATGCTAACGAGTTGAGTTGTCATCTTTTGTCGTTGATATCGAGTGGGGAATATTCATTTATATAGTAGTTTGTACCTTTCAGTTTTCTGAATTATTTCTATAAATGGCTGGATATTTTCTCTCCTCGTCCGCTCGGCGACGATATTCTAGACTTGAAGCCCTCGATCAAAACATGGGGCTTATCATCAGATAGAGTCTGGAAGTATCCGAATTTTCTATTTCTGTTTTCAAAAGTACTGTCTCAAATATATCATTGCTTTAAAATTTATCCAACAATTTACAAACTATGCCGAGGGATGCTTTTGTTGAATAACTATCTATAAAAGTAGTATATTACTAATAGTGTTATTTTTACGTCAGTTTCCTTGAACAAGTTCTCGATCCACATTTCAATCAAAAGCACGCCCCTATCCTATCTCTTATCTAAATTCCTGCACCCACCTATGCATATTTAAACAGGTGTTCATGTTCAATGGAGCAAGTGTAACAACCGGGAACCCATTTTAGGACAAATTTGTTCTACAGAAACTGGTTTTAGTTTTAGTTCTAGTTTACTGGTTCCGAACTTAAACTGGTTTTTAATTTGTTTTATATTAAACTCAAACTAGTTTGTCAAACCATTCAAATTGCCTCCTGGGTTTGTTGCTACAACAATATGGCCTTGACAACAAGGGCCAGTACTAGTATCGGATACCTTTTATGTGTCTTCCGGACATTTTATGTACTTGGACAGTAAAACTGTACTCATATTGACAGCAAAATGTTTAACAATATTAAAATGGTGGTTTGATGAATTCTCCAAACCGATCAGCTATCGATTGTCATTTTGTTTTTATTTAACATTTAACATTGCCATAGAGTGATTTTTGCTTTTTAGCATATTAGCCCCAAACAAATCAAAACGTGGAAATATGATAATCAGGGTCACTAAATATCGTATTAATATTAATAATCTTAACTATAATTGTTTTTTTCCTTTAATTTTTCATCTCACATAAAAGAGTGACTGTTTACTTCTTTCTATAGGGCTAGCCCATTTTGGTAGTTTAAACAATTTATTTGTTTAGCCAAAAACCAGTTTTAGTTTCATAACCAGTTGTAAATCATAAACCAAAACCGAAACTAGTTTATTTGCAACAAATTCGCCCTTATATAATAATAATAATAATAATAATAATAATAATAATAATAATAATAGTAATAATAATAATAAAACGCATTATAACTGGTGTAGATTTTGGATAGGGTTAAACTGCGATTTGAAAACAATATATATATTCAGCATGTGTTATTTAAAACGGGCCCAGCCTATATGCAATTTCTTTTCTTTTAGCATTATAATCGTAGCTACGACATCGATTGTATTTTGACCAGTCATTGCTTCGTTAGGTGGTTTGTAAACGGACCCGGAGTCACAAAATTTACTCAGTAAACTAGTCAAACTCAACTAGCTTTTCATATGATGGCATATAACTGTAAATAATGATCAAAATTATTGCTCATTGGAAGAAAACATCAGAAATATCGAAACGATTGTTTGAGTACGTAGGCTACTCAAATTTGGAGTACTGTTCTCATCGTATTTTTATTCATTTTTACGGGAAAATTAGACTTAGACTTCTATAGGAATTACGCAAAACTATTTATGTGAATGATGGAAATAATAGTATGTTTCCTAATTACTCAAACCTATTTAAGGTTTTAAAAACGATCATATAGTCAAAGTAATGAAATAAACTGAGTTCTGCTTAACTATTGAGTAAATTTGGTGACTTCGGGCCCAGATCATCGCTTATGATCTGCCTTGTGAAAAATGTTTGAACATCCTAAAACTAAAATGATTTATATATATATATATATATATATTTATATAATATATATATATATATATATATATATATATTATATATATATATATATATATATATATTTATCAAAAAAATGTATTAACTTATATTGCGACACGTATTTCGCATTACAAACGCTCATCAGGCACATGGTCATCAAAGTTGATGTATTGCATATACATCATGAATCTCATAGTGGTTAAAGTACATAAATATACAAAGTTGATGAAGTAGATAAAACAACAATAATGTCGGAAGCTTAATGCAAAAAATAAACAAATTAGATAATCTGATAAGAAGGCTACTCCTTCGCATAAGATTATATGAAATTGCTCTTTGAGTGTAATTTTCGAATAGTCATCTGTATGATATATCGGCACGATTTTGAAATTCCCTTTACTACACTGAAATATATGTTTTTCTGTTTTTTCTAGCTTTAATAACTTTGGAGATACTTGAACTAAATAAGAAAAATCCATTGACACCTTCGTTCTATGGCAGCCATGTTTGGTACTAGCCCCTTTTTATACGCAAACTTTATGCGGCTTTACATGGCTATACTGCCTGTCAGGTTTGGTTCAAATTGGCCCAGTGGTTCAGAAGAAATGGTCAAAAATGTAAAAAAAACATTACCAAAAAACCTTATATTTTTCCGTTTACTTAGGTGCCTGTGATCTTGACCTAATGGTTCATTTATAGACAGATTTTGTTTCTCTTCGCAAAAATTGTAGATGTTGACTTGTCAATCATGCATACAAAATTTAATTTCATTGGTTCAGTAGAAGAAGATCATTAAATATGTACCAAACTTTAGCAAATTTAATGCGGCTTAACATGGGGATGCTATGAGCCAAGTTTGGTTAAAACTGGCCAACTGGTTCTTGAGTAGAAAATGTTTAGATGCACAAGTTAAAAGACGGATGGCGACGACTGACGCCAGACCTTTGGCTATAGCAATAGCTCATTTGGCCTTTCGGGCCAGGTGAGCTAAAAACAAAAGTTTTTTAACAAATTTCTCAAAATGTTTAAGATTATACTTTCTTAGACATATGACAGAAAATAATTACACAAAAATATAATTATAACAAAACTAATCACCATGTAAAGGCCACGAGCAAGTTTCCAAAGTGCATATAAAGTAAATTTTAATTTAATTAAAGCTGAATATATTTATGTTTAACATTTCAAAATAATAGAATATCTGTCATTTGTATATCTAATAGTGATTTGTTAAAGATACACAGACATTAAACATAAATTGTAGAGAGATCAAGAATAATAATTAATTGATAAAAATATTGGTAATTTAAAGATACTTTTTAAACAGACAAAGAATCTTAAATATATATTCATTGAATCAAGTTTAAATTGAATTGAATGGGGATGCTATATGCCACGTTTTGGTTAAAATTGACTGACGGGCTATCGCCCACATACAAATCTCTCCTAATAAAATTTGCAAATCTTATCGAAACTTAGATTCCAAGTCTGTGGCCGCTTTGTTAAGTGTATAAATTGCACAGCCTGGAGAGAACGTGGCCCCATATAAATGGACTGTCATCCTGTTCATGGTCGGTTCACTGCCTAAATCACCATTTTCTTACCAATGAAATCTCAAATAGTTCGTATGTACTGGGTTGACCTTGAACTGAAGAAACATCTTCTCAACGTCGCATACGAAAGCCGCAGGTTCCCTACGAAAACGACAAAGTATAAGTTGTTCTGATCTGGTCCTTGAAGCTCATTCAATATATTTAGCACTGCAGTCAAAGAATACACGAAGTTTCCCTGGTTTCTGTGGATGATAAACACCGTGATCATGCGATGAATCACACTTCTAGACACAATCGTCGACACAATCCTACACAATCCTAGCCCATCTCGTCCCATCAAGTTTTGTCAACATCTTCCTGTTCTCCCTGTCGTCATTTAATACATTGAAGTTTCCGATACTCTGCATAGCTGTGTAACACTGCTTTAGAAAATATGCAAATCGTTGTAGTCCAAAACTATCCCTGGAATTTCTCTAGTTTATCCCTGAATGCATATGAAACAATAAAGGAATTTCAATAAGCGCTTAGCATCCGTATGCGACATCAGCTGACAAAAGAAAATAGTTTCCAACAACATCTCGCACTTTGCCACCTAAATACTTCTTATGATAGTGGATTCTCTTTGCTGGAGGAATTCTACGTTGCTCAATCAATGTTTGAAATGAAAAATGAGGTCTCCTAAGAAAATACTTGGTTCCGGCGAAGGGAGATTACATAAATTCATCTTATCTGCTAATGAACTAGCCAGCCAGCTCCACTAAACTTTGTGAGGTTATGCTGTCCATTTCTACTGTGGTAGGCAGAGGATCTGTAATCCATGTGGTTGTCCGTATTGTATGACAACTTGTTTAAGTTTTAGACGTCGTATCAGTATTACTGTACATTCCTATATTCACATAAATAAATGTAGTGACAGGTGTCCATGGTTGCTAAGGTACAAAATCAACTACTGGTGGATTCAAACTAGTCCACATAGGTAACTGCTGTGCTCCGTTACCTATGTTCTTTGACAGCCTGGCCTGATAATCATATGTCAAAGGTACTGATGCTTGAACCGTAGCAGCTTGTGTCTTAATCGGACTTGGTAGACCAGACTGGTATGCTACAAAATCCTCTATCCGCTTCTTAGGATATAACTCTGGAAGAAAGACAACATTGCCTAAATTCAATGATCCGATTGTCCCTGCATTTTCCATAACATTCAATTTAGCTTGGGCAATATCAAGATCCTTCCTAGGTTCAATTTTCTCAATGTCAGCTTTGTGTCAAGCCTCAATATCAATATACTTTAACTTTGCTCTAAGAGCGACTGCTTTAACTTTAGTGTCTGTGAGTGTCAGCATAGACGAGGAAACATGTGACGTGCAACTTGTTTGTGAAACTGACTGTGAATCATGATCACCTTCTAAATTTCCTAGGCAAACCCGGTCTTTCAACAGATAAAGATGATCCTTTTGGATGACTTCAGACTGTCCATAAAATTCCTGTTTAAATTCCAGAGGGCTCAGAAGCTGAACAACATCATCCAGAATGTTATTTGGCTCTCTAACTATAGTTACCGATGGCTCTCGATGGCGTCTAATTTCCTTAGCATCAGTCTAGTCCGATAAACGAATTTGTGTTGTCTGTACAATTTCCTATGCCATTTAAACACTTTGGATTTGAATTGTGTGGTAAAAGTATCTAATCGCCAGACAAGGCCCTTCTCAGTCATTCGGCGTACCCTTATACTGACACCATTAGTCGCTTGTTCTGTCAAAGACTCAGATAAAGAAACTTGAACTGGTGGTATAACACTATGGCCATCCATGCCCACTTGCTCAAAGTAAAAAATTACTTACCTCTTTGTTCTTGTCTGACATCATGTTGTCCCGCTGTTCGTGTCGTTTAGTGATGTACTTTTTGTTAATTTGTAGATGCACCTGTAGTCAATGTAATAAGAAACACATCTTTCATTTAACAGTAGTTTAATTTATTTTGTCCAGCTGCCAGTGCATATGGTTATTGTAGTGTGTATGTTCCTCAGTGCGTGCGTGCGTACGTGTGTGTGTGTGTGTGTGTGTGTGTGTGTGTGTGTGTGTGTGTGTGTGTGTGTGTCTGTGTGTGTGTGTGTGTGTGTGTGTGTGTATTTGGTCCTAGTATTAAAACTATATATATCTAATATCAAACTGGAACCAAGAACGAACTATGATACGTATCAAAATCTTGTATAATTCGGTATTAATATCCGTCAAAATGTGCAGGATCATTGCCCTATGTCCTACTGACTTTAGCAAACTATCCGTTCATTGTCTTAGGGTTTTATGTAATTTCTAAGCAGTTAGTTAATCCATCTTGATCTGAACAAGACATGTATAGGTTAATATCCTGGACAGGTTTGTTACAAAAAGATAAACATCAATGTCAAAGCAATAAAGAGTACTATCTCATTTCAGAATTTCTGTCGATTTTAAAAATAGATAATATCGATTTTAACAGATAATATCACACTTTCGTCCCTTCCTTCACTAAAATATAAAATTGCTGTAAGTTTAGATTTTCTACCAATTTTGAAAATAGATAATAAAGATTTTAACATACACCAGCAACTGATCACATTAATATTAAAGAAAAACTTTGATGATATCATGTACATATAAAGAACTTCAACGTGAATCGAAGTATAATTACATACTGAACAAATTCATTTTAAATATAACTTTAAAGTTTTTTGTTTCATTTATTTCAATCTAAAACAACGTCTTTTCGGATGTATTCATGTAATTAGCAAAAGTTTCTATTTTGTTATCACAATTTAAATGTTTTGAAGTCTCAGTACGGAATGTAAGTATTTATTGACAAAATGTTCCCATTTAGATCAATTGAAAAACAAAGTTCCTTTGTGATGTACCCATGTTCACTGTTTTCCTCTGCTTAGTGGCTCACATGTTTAAATCACACGACGAATCCCAAATTCAATTGATGTAGTTCATTTGAGGAAATTCAAAACGATTATATTTTTCACACGGGTATCATATAAAACATCTCAGATACCAAAGTGGACAAACACGCACCTCTGGAAACCAGGAGGTGGGATTAAGTGCCATGGAGGAGTAAGCACCCCCTGTCGACCGGTCACACCCCCCGTGAGTACACAGTCAAATCCAAATAAAATAAGGAACTAATCCTCGTCACAATTGGTACAGAAATCTCAACAGCCGCCAACTAAAAATTTCACTCAGTGAAACAGAGTAATCGCAAACAAAACTATTATACCGACCGTCAAATTTGCGGTTTTCGACATCCCTGTGTCAATAATTTGTCAGTGAGTAGTTTACATCTGTATATAAAATGTTCATATGTTGAACACGCTCCGGCATATCGGATCATTTGTAAAATATTAACTCCATATGCGAGTAAATATGGGATATTACATCTTAAATTGGAAACTTGACGATGGGAAAGCCGAAATCGTCGCGTTTGCATCATCCGTTGAAAAAATGTCTTCAAAATTTCCAACACTCAAGATGTTCCATATTCATGTATGCATTTAAATGAATTCATTTTAATTCACTAAAATTTTTAATTCATGAAACATCTGTTGCAACTGTTGAAATTGTAATAAACTGTTATCTGGTTAGTTGTTGTCACTGGTATCTTTGATAGCTGGGTATGGTTGTCTGTGTCTTAAGCCTAGTTCAGCAGGAAATGTATAATTAGCTTCCTGCAAATGTGAAATATGTGTACATGTATTTGGCTACAAATATTTCACTTGTGAAGAACGGAACCATGGTGCTGTACAGAGTTGTCATCAACATTATATTTTACACACTACATTTGTACAGCAAGTATATGTACTCCTTGTTTCTACACAATTACAGATACTACGATACTGAAGGCGTACATGCTACATTTGTACAGCAAGTATATGTACTCCTTGTTTTTACACAATTACAGGTACTACGATACTGAAGGCGTACACACTACATTTGTACAGCAAGTATATGTACTCCTTGTTTTACACAATTACAGGTACTACGATACTGAAGGCGTACATGCTACATTTGTACAGCAAGTATATGTACTCCTTGTTTCTACACAATTACAGGTATTAGGATACTGAAGGCGTACACGCTACATTTGTACAGCAAGTATATGTACTCCTTGTTTTACACAATTACAGGTACTATGATACTGAAGGCGTACATGCTACATTTGTACAGCAAGTATATGTACTCCTTGTTTCTACACAATTACAGATACTAGGATACTGAAGGCGTACACGCTACATTTGTACAGCAAGTATATGTACTCCTTGTTTCTACGGATACCGAAGGCTTACATTCTAAGGTTATGCATTAAATTCTTAAACATATATATAGAATTTGAATATTAAAATAAATAAAAATATAAAAGTATCAAAATGTAGAAACATGGTAATGTACAATATATAATTCATCGTTGTTAAATTACCGCACCTTCACACCGCAGTATATATCAAACTACACTTTCTACTTTGGCTGTTACATCAACCAACATGGTGTTTACATTGCTTTATGTAAAAACCAAGGGATTACTTATTTACCCCTAATCACGACTCTCTGCGTGCCAGATTTCGACTGGTTGCCTACCTACAAGCTTCATTATACTTTAGCTGCTAATACATACCGTAATAACACAGAATATATACACACAAATATATATATATACACACATATATATATATATATATATATATATATATATATATATATACAATTCTTATTATAAAAGTAAACTTAAAACATTCCTACACTAGATGGACATATTATTTCTTTACAATAAATGTATAATAACTTATCTCTTAACAATAACTTACATTTTTCTGCACAGAAATGAAATCATAACATTATAATAAGTCTACTTCATCTTGTTTAACATTTTACTTGCTTAAACATGTTATCTAATTTATTTAAACTAAATATGAAGCATATGTTATGATAACTACTCAGATAAGAAATATATATATATATTTCTATATGCTGCATTAATTAAATGTACCTCGCAATGTGCTAACATTAAGGTGGAAAATCAACTTATATATACAATCATGTGTGTGCACAAACGATCTTCTGTATACTTCCGTATATATGCTATGACACTCCTTCTGTATGGTATGCACAGAGTGCCGCTACTATATATATATATATATATACATATATATATAAAATATATATTATATATATATATATATCATATATATATATATATATATATAGTGGCATTCTTTTTGTATGCGTAATAGAGCCGCCCTGGACTAAGCTCTCTCACATGCATGGCGTTTCCTGTTCCTCTGCTCCCCTTACGTTTTGTATGCCCTCTGTTTCATATTCATTTTACAGTCATTATGTTTATTTATTATGTTTGGTACTATTTTTAAAACTATATATACCTAATATCAAACAGAACCTAAATAATTGGAGCCAGGAACGAGCTAGATTCTATAATGCATATCAATATCTTATATAATTCAGAATTAATATTCGTCAAAATGTAGATTATCTACAGGATCATTGTCCTATATCCAACTAATTTTAGCAGACTATCAGAAAAGATCCGTTCAATGTCTAGGGGTTTTAGGCCTATGTAATTTCTAAGTAGTTGGTCAATCCATGCATCTTGATCTGAACATGACATGTATAGGTTAATATCCTGGGCAAGATTGTTACACACAAATAAACATCAATGTCAAATTAATAAAGAGCACAATCTCATTTTAGAATTTCTATCAATTTTTAAAATAGATAATAAAGATTTTGACTGATATCATATATCGTCTTCCAAAATACAAGATTTCCACTACCGCCTCCCAATAAAAAAAAGTTTCACTACCGCCTTCCAATAAATAAAAGAGTTTCAATATAGCAGTAGTCTTGTGAAGTAACAAGGTAATATTATACTGACGACAGATGACTTTATTATTCTCGCATTGGCATTGACACCTGACATGTTTGTTTTACAGAAAGTCAGGATATCAATCTTCACCGTAATTTGACAGAACATAACACTCATCACTGTCGCCTGACAGAACAGAAGACTCATCACTGTCGCCTGACAGAACAGAAGACTCATCACTGTCGCCTGACAGAACAGAAGACTCATCACTGTCGCCTGACAGAACAGAACACTCATCACTGTCGCCTGACAGAACATAACACTCATCACTGTCGCCTGACAGAACATAACACTCATCACTGTCGCCTGACAGACATAACACTCATCACTGTCGCCTGACAGAACATAACACTCATCACTGTCGCCTGACAGAACATAATGTCATCACTGTCGCCTGACAGTTTTAACACTCATCACTGTCGCCTGACAGAACAGAACACATTTCATCACTGTCACCTGGAACATAAGACTCAAGCACTGTCTGACAGAACAGAACACTCATCACTGTCGCCTGACAGGTTACATCATCACTGTCGCCTGACAGAACATAACACTCATCACTGTCGCCTGACAGAACACTCATCACTGTCACCTGACAGAACAGAACACTCATCACTGTCACCTGACAGACATTTCTCATCACTGTCACCTTAAAATAGATAACAAAGATGTCACCTGACAGACATAACACTCATCACTGTCGCCTGACAGAACAGAACACTCATCACTGTCACCTGACAGACATAACACTCATCACTGTCGCCTGACAGAACAGAACACTCATCACTGTCACCTGACAGAACAGAACACTCATCACTGTCACCTGACAGACATAACTCTCATCACTGTCGCCTGACAGAACAGACCACTCATCACTGTCACCTGACAGAACAGAACACTCATCACTGTCACCTGACAGAACAGAACACTCATCACTGTCGCCTGACAGAACAGACCACTCATCACTGTCACCTGACAGAACAGACCACTCATCACTGTCACCTGACAGAACAGAACACTCATCACTGTCACCTGACAGAACAGACCACTCATCACTGTCACCTGACAGAACAGAACACTCATCACTGTCACCTGACAGAACAGAACACTCATCACTGTCACCTGACAGAACAGAACATAACTGACAGAACAGACCACTCATCACTGTCACCTGACAGAACAGACCACTCATCACTGTCACCTGACAGAACATAACACTCATCACTGTCACCTGACAGAACAGAACACTCATCACTGTCACCTGACAGAACAGAACACTCATCACTGTCGCCTGACAGAACAGACCACTCATCACTGTCGCCTGACAGAACAGTCTGCAGCGTGAAACTCTATGAGTTATGTAGCTTTACAATCACAATCGCAAAAAGTATGGTCCGCATCCATGTCCGCATCCATGGCCATGATTTAGGTCCTTCGGAAATATGGAAATTGGCATGTAGTGTAGTTGAATCAGCACTTGGAAATAATAATCATTTTGGTATATGTTGGTATTTATTTCAGAACTTGAAGATTCATCTCAATGGGTTCTCAAAAGTAATTTATAGGGCAAATCCGTAATAAGTTTAAGTCGCAAATTCGCATTATTGAAAAACTTACATTCCATACATCTTTTCTTGAAGTTTAACCTGTTATTGCTATTGAAACATTATATTTGCCAAGCAGGTGATCGGACAATTAAAGAGGAGCTAATGGTTCATCCATTCTACTTGGAGGGAATTAAAACAATTGGCAAATTATATGAACATTATATCGTAACTTGAATATTACACCTGTGTTAAAACAATTTAGTAGATCTATTGATCTTTAGTATTCCTATACAACACGCAGAATACTAAAATTACTTGGAAGCAATGGCCGAAATCACTTGCATGTTCCACAATTACTTGATATCAAAACAAAATCAAAGAAAACTATAATAAATACCTATTGATTAGGTTTTATAGCGCCAATGTCACTAGGTGCCGATATGCATAATCTCATTGAGGTGCCGAAGTGACTGCTATTGCAGCTCACTTCGAAAATACGAAAACTTTGAATCATTGGGTTGAATAAAGCTCTGATATATTATAGAAGTCGTTGAATAACTTTTTGAAAATAATCTTTCATTGATTCCATGGAGTTGGCCAATTGCAATACTAAAAATGTCACCCGCTGGACAGGGTTTTGTCCTGTGTTCACTACAACGTTATTAGTCAGCGGTTCCAAATATTCCCAGGCCTATCAAATGTGGTCATCATAAAAAAGTCACAATTTACGCTCAA